>JAUESE010000037.1:5518435-5535336 GCA_032274725.1 Malacoctenus triangulatus
TTCTGTAAGGAGGATAGAGATGTTACAAAAACAAACTTTTAATGCACATCAGTTGAAATATTGGGTTTTTGATAAAATTGTGGTATTTTAACTGTACACTGACACACCAAAACCCTCTGTTGCTTTTATTTTGAAGGCCTTTTCATATATTTATGGGTGTGAGTGTTTCTGCCAGTGTTTGGCTTCGCTAGATCAGTTGGTAAGAAACAAGTTGGCAGTAACATCCCATATTAAACAGCCTCGCCTGTTCTCAGGACTTGGTGAGCAGGTAGAAGCAGAGATTAATTATTGAGACTGTCCTTTATGCAACCCGATGCGATGGCGTCCCCTCTGCTTCCCCCAGCCGAAGCTCTTTGTTCTCCTATAAAATACACCCCTGGCGTCCCTCGGAGAGCAGTTGTTTCTCGTCAACATGTTAGAACACTTCTTGGCGCGGATGCATGTGGTATGGATCGGGAGTGGAAAACCGCAGCGAGCCGTGGATGGAAGTCATCATCATCATCGTCGCCGACGTTCACTTAGGTGGTTTAACATCCACGCTGCGCCCTCGTCTCGCCGCCGATCGCTCCCTTTAAAGGCTTTCTGGGGGCGTCTGGCAAAGATATTAAGCTCGTTTGCAGCGATTAGTTATTCTTTTGTCGTGGGAAGAATCGAGAGAAATAGGCCCGACTGGTGAAATCACAGCTTGGCTTGCGGGTAGGACTTCCAGCGAGCCATTGGGGCTAACTGGGCTATTGTCATGCTGCATGTTGTTAGCGTTAACCAGAGGCTTTTCTATCTCATCTCATTCTTCTCCTGTCCTCGCCAGCCCCTAGTGGTATGTTTGTGTTTATTAGCTGGGTTCCTGGGTCCTGTTGTTTATTCATAAGCCATTGTTTTCAAGCATGAACTGCTCTATTCATATTTGTCAGCTGAGTGTCAGTGGATGGCACCAGCACGCCTCCCAGCACCTCCAGAGACTCTCACTCTGACAAGGACATTTTTTTTTCCCTCCTCCCCCCCCACATCTTCTTCAAGCTGCCGGTGTAATGAAAACTAAATACACACATCTTCCCCTGCTGTCTCCGTCTTATCCAACTTTCTTTTTCCTCCTGTCTTCACTCTCTCTTCCCTTATTTTATCCTTCCCTCTCCTGCTTTCTTGACACCTTGGCCAATGGGAGTTGTTTCGGTGCCCGCCGGTTGTCAGGAGAGACAGCCAATAAGCAATCAAAGTGGCGGCCGGTGCCTGAGACAAAGGAGCACTCTGCCTTTTTCTAAGGTGCTGCAGCGGGCCTTACAGAAGGGGCTTGCATGTATAATTAAGTGAGGGAGGAAGCCGGGGCCACTTAATCTTCCCCCTAATGGTGATCCGAGCTCCATCACCGGGGCTCCTCTGGGGGGGGCCGTACCCAAAAGACCCACTCTCTGGGTCACTGCTGTCCCCCAATTGTCATTGGCAAATCTTTTTTATCGGCCGGAAGAGCTGTTTTCCTGGACCGCTGGCATTGATCCATTCATCATGGCTTTGTTCCTTTAAGAACTCCGAGGGCACACCAAGGGTCCGCCGAACGGGCTATTTATCATCCGGCAGAGAAAAATAGAGAAAGAAGTGAGGAGATGCATATTTCACACAGAGTTTTTCTCAAAGCTTACAATGGCCTGACATATTTTTAGGTTTTCCTCTTGTTGTTGCTGGGGTTCCCGTCACCTGTGTGATTTATAAAGATAGTAATCGGTGTCGGTGAAACTTGACTGTTGGATTATTTACCCAAACAAACAAATACACATCAGATTTGTGACGATTTAGTGACAACAGATCTCTTCAAGCTAGTTTACCGAGTTAGAATTAGCAACAAGTGAGTAGTCACTATAGTTTTAATGTCTGTTTCTGTCTCCTCTCTAAACTCGGTTTGCTATTGTTTTGGTAGCCATGTGTTGTTATCACAGTTCGCCTTTTTTCCCATTTGACCTTTATTTTCATACGTATGATTATACACACAGACATAACTGTTTCCCCAGACAAAGGACACCAAGGTTTAATTCTCCTGTTTCCTATTGACACGGCTGAAAAAGAAAAAAAAAGCAGAATAATGGGCCTATTACAGGCTACCTGCATCATGCTTAATTCATTGGGGCGGTATGGCCGTCGTTCCTTATTCAGGAGCCTCATCATCCTTGTGATCCAAAGCAGCAGCAGCAGCAGCTAACAGGCTAGAAAAACCCGGGTCCCCAGTGCCTCCGCCGGCGCTCCAATTCACTGGTGACCCCTCACTTTCCTCGGGACGAAGGTGAGGATCTGGGGACCGGGACAGGCGAGAGAGGACCCGCGTGGCTCAGTCCAAATGGAGCGTCTTGTGGTTATCCTTCTAATACAGACTATTATGTGGTCCCACTACTGACACTAATGGGATGTTACAACGATTTAAAATGATTTAATGGCTCCCAGGTTGGGGCCCCTAATGGCCCTCTTTATACGTCAATGCGTATTATGAATGGCAATGACAGTGTTGTGAAGTGCTTCTGTTTCTTTGGCTTTCTTTGCTCTCTCTCTCGTTCTCTCTCTCTTTCCCTCCATCTGTCTGTCTTTTTTAAGCTGCTGCTCAGGTAGTGTGACAGGTGTCGTTTTTGTGTGGTGATAGGACTTCAGACAGTGCGACGACTCGCTGGATGGCTGACGGAGTTCTTCGCCGCGCTCAAAGTTCAGCAGACAAGTGTCGGTTTGACGGCTTTTTTCGCCGCTGCGCTTTGACAGAACTCCGATTTTAACGAGTTAACTGGCGAAGCTGGTTAATCTGGTCAAGTTGTAAAGTGGCTAGAAACTTGTGAAGTTTATCTAACACACTTGTTGAACTGTCTCTTGTATCTTTTGCTGTGTTTGTTTAGCTTTTTTATTTCTGTCCTTCCAGGAAAACTTTTGACTTGTAGTAACAAGTGATTTTTTATAAGGCAAATTTTACTTAAACAGTGAAAAAGCACAAAAAACGTATTGCATGTCACAGAAAACGCTCCTGAGAATGTCTTCTGGATCAGTTACACTTAAGTGTCGTGTTTCGTTTCTACTTCCACAAAAGAGAAGAAGATATTTCAATCATGGACGCTTATAATGAAGACATTTGTATGGAGTTTCTTTTTTCCAAGCACACATTCTTTGGAGAATGTGAAACTCATCTTTTCCTCCAATAAACCAAATTAAAAGTATCAGTCTTTCCACTAAATCCCGGCTCTATTGCAGTAATCAAAGTGACCACTAAATTGGAATGCAGCATAAGTGATTACTTTAATTTCAAAGGCCCTCGCTGCTTATTTTTTCCTTCCTTTTTGTCAGCTTTACAAAGCTCGTGGAAATGTGAATTAAAGCTGTCGATCACTGACGCTGGACCAGGTGAGGAAGTTAAATGAATTTCCCGTAGAAACTTTTTTCCGTGTTTCTTGGAGTCGTTTTTCGTGAGGGCCGGGTCGGGGTGGAATCTCCTCTGGCTTTCCTGAAGAAGACACCGACCGTTTCGTCATTGTCTCGGAGCGTGTGCATCGCCTCAGAGCCTCCAGTTCATCCCCAGAAAGCCCGGGTCGTTCCAGCCAAGCTGTCCAGCTCCCCGGGCCGGTCGGGGGAACCGGCAGAGAGAAAGAGAGGGAGAGAAAAAGGGAGGTTTGCTTACACTTTGCGAGGGCGTGTGGATGTACTTTTGGGAGGGCTCGCGGGGAGTGCTCATGCCAGTACGTGCTCATGCATTTTGTGTGTGTCTGCGTGTGTGTGTGTGTGTGAGCGAGACAGAAAGAGAGCCTAGAGGATTGACAGCTCGAGCAGTCATTACACGCTGGATTGAATGCTAGATTAGTCCAAAGTGGCTCAGGGTCAAGCGGCTGCCTGCTCCCTTTTGGCACTCAACGACTTTAATACCAGCTACTGTATTAGTCAATTACTTCAAAGGCTAGCCTGCCCTCTCTTTACCTTTCCCTCAGCCCCGACTCTTTGCTTTATGAGGCATCAACTTTTTTTTATTGCATCTATTATTGAACTGCCTTATTTGTGCAGGCTATAAAAAGGAACACTGTGTTTTCTTGTCATTTTAGTTTTCAAACACATGTTTTTGTCGTTCGCACTGCTTTTTTTTAAAACACATAGATTGTTGATTTAACGAATATTTGGAGTTTTATGAACAAACAAACTATTTACATCATAGAAATACCAAAACATTTCTGTAAATGTTTTGGCCTAAATCATGTCATTGCATGCAGCTTAAATATAAGTAGATTTAAAAAGATATTTCTAACCAAATCAGGCCAAAACACATAAAGTCTAAAATGCAAGGTAAGAATAATTACACAGCATCATTCAGACATGAAGGCAATTCACAAACGTGCCGTCAAGAATCCAAAAACTATGTTACAAAGGAAAAAGGAACATGAATATTTCTGGCAACATCGTAAACAATAAGGCTGGAAAGTTTTTTGTCTCCTGACCATCGCCACGTCACGCGGGCGCTCTGTCAAAAGATCAGGCTCCCCTGCTCTCCACCTCTCTACTATTCTCCCTGTCTATCACGGCTCCACTCCTCCCATTAGCTCTGATGTTAAATTGCTCTTGTGCGATTGTGTCATCGGGCTCTCCCTTCCCTTTCTCTCGGGTGACTGATATGACCTTTAGGTACACCGACTGACAATTACTGTCACCGAGAAATTGAATTATTAGCTTTCTCTGCCAACGGAGCCGCGGGTAGGTGGTTGGTAGTTGAGAGTAAAATGCTGTAATTACTTAGCTAAATTGCCATATTATATTTTTTTTTTTGCCACTCCTTTCCCTCTTTCATTCTTCCTCGCGAGTGATATAAAAGCGGAGTAAGAAAGAAAAGTGTTGAGCTGTGAAGCTTGTGAAAGCGCAGGTTTTTGAACGTCCCCTCCGACCTTTTCAAGGTGTTGATTGTCAATAGGAGCAATTTAGCCTAGCGGTGGGAGGAGCCACAGGCAAAGGTCACCCACTGTCCCTCTTTTTTTTTTTTTTTTTTGCATCTATTGGTCAGCGTGACTTCCTCTCCTTTTTTATTTCCTCTCTCCACCAAACAGCCGACAATTGATTTGACCCTTGTGTTTCTCTTTTACGGACCTCTTTTTTTTTTTTTTTTTTTTTTTTTTTTTTTATGGCCACCTCTACACACCCCAGGCTGGTCAGACTAATTATTGTCTTCCTCCACACCGGCTCTGTGTGAGCACGTGGTTCGCCTTTGCGCAGCAGCTTGTATCACAGCTTGTCAGATCTCACAGTTTGATTGCAGCATCTGGCTGTTTAGCCGAAGCCTAGCCTGCGCTTTTGCTAATTAACTAGCATCTGATGAGGAGGGGTGGGGGGTGGGGGGTCGATGACTGCGAGGGGCCGTCAGAGGTCAATCGGTTTTCCTCGGTTAGTGAAACATCACACAGTGTTGAGAATCTCGGAGAAAAAAGATGAAGGAAGAAGAATTCCTCTGTTTTCTCTTCATTGATGAATAGATTGTTTACGGAGCTCACGTATGCAGAGTTACTGCATGTACTACTACACATGTAACCTTTGTTCTGTAAATACACAAAAGCTGTTGTAGTCGTGCAAATGTTATTTATCAACACTGATATGATTAAAACAGGCACAAACGTGGGCTTTACATGATTTGCCTTTTCCAAAAAGGTGTTCACATTGGACCGCTGTAATTACTTCATGTGTAAACAGCCCTGGAGGCGGCAGGTTTCTGCGTGAATCACACTTCTAAATAAAGTCCACAGGCTCCTCTCTTCAAGCACGAGGGGGAGAGATCGTGTGGTGTCGCGCGTCTATTTTGATTTGTTAACCGCGGCTGCTTGCGAAAGAAGAAAAACAAACTTTGCTGAAACTGGAGTGTCTTCCGTTGCGAAGACGTCGTTCACGCGACGATTCCGCTTCGTCTCTCCTCTTGCAGTTCACCGATGCCACTTCCGAGGTGCAACAACCTTCATTTGCACGCGCAACTAAAAGATGAACACAAAAACTGCAAGGAGAGGTGCTACTATACCTGATGATGGCACTCGTTCCAAAGATTCAGCTTGGATTTTATTATTACCTCGATGGCTAATTTCTAATTTTGTCCTTCTTCGGCTCTTTCTCTCTTCCTCTGTCACTTTAACTTCTCAGTTAGTCAAGCGTGGTTCACTGCCGCTCCTTCACTGCAGTCGGTGACTTTTCATGATTGTTTCATTGCCGTTACTTTCTCCCTCTTGTCTGGTTTTTATGCGGCATTAGGAAGTTATTGGATACACAGTCTTCCGGATCCAGGATTGGGTGTTATATTTACAGCTTGGTGACGGAAAATACAGGGCTCATTTACGAGGCTCTGCACTCTCGCACCTCATATATGCTCAAAGGAAAACAGCAAATCGATAGTGCCCGTTACTTTTCGGAGCACATTCTGAGAGAGAAAAAAAAAGAAAAAGCGCAACTAAAATTGTACAAGTTTTATCGATTTTCCTGTTGATTCACTTGATAGCGTCTAAAATAAATGTGCAATGAATCGTGGCCCCCTTACAAGCCCGTAAAGAACCGAGAGCGAGGTGCAAAGTGAGATGGGGGAAAACATGCAGAAGATGAAAGAGCGAGGTGGTGTTTTATTCCATCAGCGCGGCTGCGAACGGTATGGGAGCAAAATTGTGCGAGTCAAGAGTTGGACGGGAAAAACAGCAGAGTGAGCGCGGGGAGACTCTCCGAGAGACACCCGCTGTACATGAAAAGAGATGGAGAGGAGTGGAGATGAAGAGGGGCGGTTGTGTGATTTTTCTTCCTTAAGGTCGAGCCGGCTCAACCGTCGTAAAAAAAAAAAAGGGGGACAATTTGCACGCGCCATAAAGGACATTTATGCTCATTGCTGCGTCCCACCAGAACCCCATTGCTCTTTGTTTTAATTGTCCATGAACAAGGCATTGTTCTGCAAGATCAGGGTTTGCAGAAATGTTCCTCAAACTTGCTCATTGTTACAAGGAACACATTATAGGCCCTTCATTATTTTCACTCTGATATAAAGAATATGTTATTTGAATTTACATAATTCTCAGCTCCAAAGCCACGTCTATAAATAGCTTTATTCAGCTTGATTCAAATGAAGAGAGAAGCTATAATCTCTTACAATGTTACATCTTTGTCTCTCTCACTTTGCGGCATTGTGTGTATTTCCCGCACACACACAGACACACACGAGCCCTCATAATATCCATTCTTTGTATACTTTGTAATGCAGCTTGTTCTGCATGTCAGAATCATTCATTTTTGGGGTGATGAAGAGCCTTCGAATCGGGAAGATTATTAGTTTGTTGTTCACTTCTCGCAGCACGGATGACTTTCTGCTGACTTCCGAATCAAGTTGTTGTGTAGCAGGTTTTTCGCGGGGGTGGTGGTGTGTGTGTGTGTGTGTAAGGAGGGGTGGGCGGCTGTCCCACTTTCGAGCGCTCCGCTTGTTCCCGAGATTGGCCTCGAGGCGCCGTGACACGGCTTCCCCTCCGGTCACACATCCACACGCTGCTGAGCACACGCTGACGGCTCCACGCCTCCTTCCTCTGGAAAACGGGGCTCATCCTCTGCCTGATTTGCCCCGGAGTTTGGTTTCCAGTGTTTTATAAGCGCCCCCCCCCCCCCCCCCCCCCCCCCCCCCCCCCCCCCCCCCCCCCCTCTGCTTGGCTAGCCCAGCTGTGCCCGAGGACACGCAGTCGATCAATGTGCCATCGCAGACGCAGGCAGGACTCTTTCGGCAGCGCACGACCGACTCCAGCCCGACTTCTTGGGCTGTAATAACTCTTATTTTGTGACTTTTTTTTGGGGGGGGGGGGGTTGCTAAGCTGAAGAACATCAGTGTTTTCTGCCTGCATGAGAAATTACATTTACAGGCACTTTCATTAAACTTGATGTTGGCACAGGGATCTGGAAAGGGAAGGATGTGATATATTAGGGCTGCGTTAATCCCAAAAGAACGATAAAGTGTATTAAAAATGAGCCCTTGTTAATTCTAATGTTGTTGGTGTGTGGCCCAGAGCACAGAACAGCCCCTCTGTTATTCACCCACGCTCAAAGTTTATGTGGTTTCAGAATTATTTCACCCCGCTCAGCCTCCTTCCTCTCCTCTGGCCCCGGTCCACTCGGCCGGGCGCTACAGTGTCCATAAACCCAGCCCGCCGTGTCTCACCTCTCGCCTCTCATTTCTCATAGTATTAATAATACAAAGGCATCCATAAAGTGGGAGCCCTGCTTGTTTTAAAACACCACCGGTCCGGGGATACGTTCAAGGTCACCGCAAGGCTGAACCGTTATCCTCCTCCTTCCTCCCCCCCCCTCCCGTGCACGCGGCGAGAGGGGAGCCACCGGTCACTCCGGCAGACAGAGGTGAGGGCCACGACCGAGCCGCTCCTTTCTCTCCCTCCTTTTTCTCTTCTTTTTTTTTTTAAATATGCAACGCGTGAGCCGTCGGAGACCGCGGCAGGTTGCGGCGGCGCGTAACCTTTCTTATGCAACGGCGATGTCATCTGCATTCTTTGTTGTGTTAAGAAGAGTTAAATGACCACTTGGGACGGGTACCGGCTGACCTTTCACCCCCGAGGATAATGAGTGAGATGAGGAGCGGCAGGTATAATAGACTGTCGAGGTTGATGGTATTATAGCAGGGGGCAAGTAGGCCTCTCGTGCTGTCGTGCGTCTTTTTGCTTTCCCTCCGTACGGGTGATACCGACACAGAGGAGCAATTACGGAGGAGAAACAGACCTCCATTTCCATCCGGCGACAGAGGAGGAGGAGGCCTTGGCCTTCCTCGCTTAGGCATGCAGGCGGCCACGGAGTTGCAGGGAAGCCGGCGAGGGCGACAAAGGCCAAGAGCGAGCGGCATCTCCTCGCAGACTAATAGTCCTCGCCGGTTTTAGAAATATGGAGAATGAATTCCATGATGTTTCTATTATTCATTAATTCCCAGACAGAGGAAGAGACGGGGAAAGGAGGGAGGAAGCGAGCGAGCGTCTGCCGTTATTGATTACAATGCTGAAATTATAATGAACTAGATATGAGCGTTGAGATTTTTCACATACATTTGCTGTCCCCACTCCACCCCCCACCCCACCCTCCACCCCCAACTGTCACAGTTGTGTGTCTGTCTTGTCTCTTGTCTCCGAAAAGGGCACATTTGTTGTATCCGTGCTGTTGTGTCAAAAAGAAATAGATCCCCTCTCCCCTCACCTCCGCCACATTTTCAACAATCACATGCCGAGGAATTCATTTGTCTTGGTTTGGCTTTGTCTCCGAGGTGACACGCAAGCAAGGGGCTCCTTTTGTTGCTCGAAATTGATGCCACTAACGGCGTAATAAAAACGTCCGAAACTTGCAACTCTGTTTGAGGAAGAGCTTCTTTTGTTCCAGGAAGGGAGCGCTTGTACAGAGGAGATAACTGCAGGCCCAAGATTGATACCGTTGGCCGGCTGGAAGCCGGGTGTTCCCGTGCTCCGGCTGTATCTCTGGTGTCACCGTCGCAGCTCCCTTTTCAGCCCCCCTGATTGCATTCATTCTCCTGATTTGTAAACACGACAGTGTTTCCAACGATAGCGCGTTTATCTCCGCGTTTGGTGTCGGGTTTAAAATACTCCACGGAGATGAAGGGAACTCCGTCGTTAGATTGGACTTATCGGCAGAACGGAGGCAAACGTATCTTATACACAGTTTGCGACGGCTCATAATCGCCCTGCAGAAAACAATGATGACAGGAAATGGATCCGGTTTTGATTGACAAACCCTCACAAAGAAAAGCCGAGTGATGCATTTGGAACCGCTTCCTCCTCTCGATTTTTATTATTTATTTTGCTCTTCCACTCTTCTTTTTTTTTTTTTTCTTTTCCTTTTCACGTCTCATGACAAACAGTAACCTGACACGGCTGAATTACTGAACTGTGTCTGAGGACTAATGAGAGAAATTTCCCCAGAGAATCTTTATCTATCGCTCCTTAGAGAGCACCTTGGGGACTCGCTCTTCTGTCTGTCACACGCACGCACACACACACACACACACACACACGCGCGCACACACACGCACACGCAAGGGTCCGCCCAACCTCCCAACACCGATCTGCCCCCTCCACCGTCTGCCCGCCATCCCCTCTCCACCCCTTCATCCCCTCTCCACCCCTCCATCCCCTCTCCACCCCTTCATCCCCTCTCCACCCCTCCATCCCCTCTCCACCCCTTCATCCCCTCCTCCGCCGCCTCCCACACTCATTGACACCCCTGTTTCCTCTAACACTATCATGTAGCACAGCCATTTCACTTTTGCACCTTGCAATTAAAACCAGAGGAGAGGCGGAGGGGAAGAATACTCTCCTACTACCTCCCCCCCCCCCTCCACCCCCCACTCTCTTCCTCCAGCACTACTGCCTTACTATCAGCAACACAACCTTTGCTGCTTCTTTTTTTTTTATCTCTTTTTTTTCCTCTCGTATGTGCGATACACATGTACGTGTTAGAAATCCAGAGTTTACGAGAATGGCAGGCATGGAATTAATTAACAAAGGAAATCTCACCACGGCTTTCAGCTGAAGTTGATAATTTAAGCTTTTTAGTTTCTGCTCTTGCGATAGCAGGTGTAGACGGGGACGGCAAACACAATAATAAAAGGTAAAAAAATAGTGCAGACGTGTTGTACCAACTGCGGAGGTCCCTTCTCTCCTGCCGCACAGCTGATATAACTCCTGCAGACAGCTCTGCGGTTGGCCAACACCGAGCGTTCGTCCACCATTGCTTCGGACATGCAAGCTCACGTGCACGCACAGCGAAACACACACACCAACCGGCTTTCGCTCCCGCATGCACGCGCACATTTGTAGGGTTCACGCCTTTGATCCTTCTGTGTTGCTATACTGACCTCTGCAGGATCCTCCCCCTGCTCTGCTGTGCATGTGAGTGCACGCGTGTGTGTGTGGCAACTGGGTTTCATGTGTGCGTGTTTCAGGAGCCTCGATCGCTTCTGACCTGCAGTTTCAAAAACAACTCGGTCCTACAACATCGCAAATCAGTTTTACAGTTGTTTAGAGAAGCTTTAAAATGAGTTTGAATGCAGCACACACATGTTTTAATGCTTGACACGATGACGGCTCATATTTTAAGGCTCCAGAGACGATGATCAGACCAATGAGTCTCCACACATGTGGAAAGCATCGCCTGTTGAGTCATCCCCAAAAAGTTTCTCGCAGTAATTAGGACATCTCGCATAATGCGGATCACGCAGGAAATTGCGTCGCTCATGTTGCTATTCCCGGTTAAGAGCACCATCTGTGTTTGAGTCCATGTGAGAGCGCTCTGCCGCGGGTGCGACGCCGTTCGGATGATGGGAAACTGCTCAACAAACAGAGCGCAACTGCACACGCGTGTACACAAATACACACCGAGGCCTCCTGGGAGAACGTTGTCACACTCGGAGTCAGAGATCGCGGCAATGTAAACAAGAGTTCTTGATTAGTGTTGCGTTGCTGTTCAATTTTTTATCTGCGCCAAATTGGAAGTGTGCGAGCTCGCGGTGTATTTGTGCCACAGCGCCTTGATATTAAACATGGACGAGCAGTGTGTAAGCTCTCGCTGGCCAGACATGAAGGGAAGGGAGCAGGCAGGTGGGAGTGTGTGTGTGTGTGAGGTGATGGTGGTTGTGGAGGGGGGGGTTGGCACTGTGCATTCCCCCCGCAGAGGCCATTGATTTCCAAGCTACTTACGCCCTGTTTGTATGTACAGACACACTGAAGTGTAAGCTTGTTAAATGTGAAGAGGTTCACCTGTCACCCGCGGGTCCCTGTCTTATCCTCCCACTGCCCATCAGCACTCTCGCACACACACGCACACACACACAAATTATCTCACAAATCAACATTAAATGTATTTCCAGGTCTTCTGGCGCCGCTGATCGGATCAGGGTCTTATCTTACTATATCAGGATGTTATGAGCTGGTGGGTGACACGGAGCAGACTAAATAGGGTGATCATCCATCTGGTATTCTTCTGCGGGCCCAACTGATATCATAAAGACAGTTTTATATTCGTTTTAATGTGACACGGTTATGTATGGACGGTGTCTGGTTAAACATTTGATCTACTGTTGATATTCTTCTTTGAACCAGCCAAGAACACGAGCCCAGATCGCGCCTATAGATTAAAATTCATGTCGAGCCGTATCAATCATGTGATTGCTCCCTATCATTTATGAGCACACTTTTCATCTCGCCCTTCGCGGCGAGAGTTTGACTCGAGTCCACAGCGACTCATGAGGGGGAGACGATTTTTGATTATTTCTCCCAAGAAAAAAGCGAAACACTGGACTCCTCATAAAGCGAGCTCCCCGCCTGGCCTTGGTGTTTTCGCTGGCCGACGATAGCAGGTGATTACAGTCTGTAGTCTGCACCGGCTTATTACACCAAAACATCACTGAGCCCTTCTCCAAATATATCATAAATAATTATTACGGGGTGCATGTTCAGTGCTCTGGGCTATGGATATAACTTGTTTAGTTTCAAACACAGCTAAATCAATATAAGCCTGTCATCTAAAATTTATGAGAACACCAGCTTGTATTTTATTTATCTATTTATTTATTTATTTCATTTGGCTCTCCTTCTCTTTCAGCCTCTTGTTCCTGAATAATCCTGCCGATCTTTGCGTGTTTGTGGGTGTGTGAAATCGGTGGGGGGGGTAGGGGGGGGACGCACGCAGTTTCACAGTCAAATGCGGTGCCTGCGTGTGTCTTCACGTGTGTGTGTTAGTGTGAGTGTGCACACACACGTGCTCTGCAGCTCAGGTCCAGCAGGCAGCGCCACTCGAGGGACGCCGGAATTATGGATTGAGGACAGGAGTCATGCGGTGATTGACAGCCGCATTCCGCTGGAGGTGATTAGGTGCACGGGGCCCAAAGAAAACAGACATGATGGAAATTTCAACATCCCGACTCTAATTTCTACCGCGGGTAATTATGATACATGATGATCTGCAGACATCATTGGCCACACAGTCGGCCGTGCTCCGTCTCTCCTCCTTCGCGCCCAGGCACACACACTGAGCAACTATTCCTTATCGTACAGGGGTGTCAGAAAGCAGCGGGGCATCATAAAGAGGCAATAATAGAATGGAAAACATCTGCAGTCGCTCCGATACCGCGGTTAGTTGGTCCAACTGCAACAAAAGCAGCTTAATAGCGCCTGTAAGGCTCAATTACCGTCATATTGAGAGACTCAATAAACAGTAGAGTGCACAACATTCAACAAGATCCATCGAAACAAGTGTGCATTCAGCTGTTGGTGACGGTGATTACAGTGAACTTCAGCTGGTTCCATGAATCACACAACAACCCAAACACCCATCCAAGCAGGCAGTGTGTGAACCACCAGTGCACCATCATGGCTCCCAAAGCCACAGTGGAAGTGTTCAGATCTGAAAGTTACAATATTCCTCCCAACAGTTTTCTCTCCTCTCATGCGCTCCTCCTCACCTCCTCCTCCTCTTCCTTTCCTCCCCACCTCCTCCTCCTGACTCCCGATCTGACAAAAGCTGCACGTCCCGCTGTCTTTCTCCCCCATGTCAGGTGCATTTAGCATGGCTTTGAACGCCACGCCGCCATATTTTATTGAACACGTTGTTGGTTGATGCCGGAGTCCTCCACAATGCCTGGCGATGGGCTCATGCATTAGAGATGCGAGGGTTTTTTTTCCAGCCAGGGTGGGGAGAGGCTGGAGATGGGATGGGAGGAAAATATAAAGAAGGGAGGGTGTGCTCTCTGTTTTGGTGAACTGTATAGAAGTCATTGGTGTTTAGCATTTCGATATTAGCTTGTGCTTACAGTCAAAAAAATCTATGAGCGCGCTCATGGATTCTCTCTCAAGGATAAGGGCCCTGTGAGCACTCTTACGCGTGATGTATCCGACTGTTGTGCATTGACTTGTTTTCTTCGGCGGGCGTGTCTTTATTATTGTTTTTCCAGGCCTCACTCGAAGCTTTGACAGCTTGAGGTTACTCGACCACCACGAACCCAAACTATACTCGTTGTATTCTTCTCTCTGCCTCGCCTCGCTTTGCTGTTAAGACGTTTCAGTTTTCTATAACTGTAAGAAAAACAATGTCTTTGCCAGTATTACTCACATTAAACGTCATCCGTGCGACCTTTTCCTTGCCACAGAAGTGTATTTTTAGTATAGGATGTATTGGAAAAAAGGTTTATTTGCATATCTAAGGTTAAACTAAATTGCCCTTCATATACAGCAGGTGAGAAAATACTGATTAATCCCCCAAAGGGGTGAGTGCAAAACACATATCTGCAACCTCCTGACTGTAATGTGTAGCAATAGGAAAATTAGACACTGAAAATGTGTCAGGCTTTAAATTAGCGCCCCATATTTTAGTGCCATTTTCAACTGTGGCACATTGCAAAGGCCTCCACAGACAAGAGGCATGTCTCACTTGTTGTCAGACAGCCTCATATCACCTCCGCATCACGTTCCGTTCATTTGCATAAGGGCGGCTGGTTTTTTCCGCCTGAGCCATCGGAATCAGAAACCAGACAGTTTTTCGGCACTTTTTCTTTTGTTTTTCAGCTTCACGTCTTGCAGCTAAATAGCGTTTCAAAGTAAATATTTGTTTGGTTACTGGAGTCCCGACAAGGCCGCTCTCCCAAACGTGCTCCTAGTAAATCTGTTCCTTCTTTTTTTTTATTGTTTGTTAACTTGTCCGAGGGTTTGCCGTAATTGTCGGCGCATTCCTCCACTGAACCGCCGCAGCCCAAACAGATGTTTCATTTACAGCTCGCAGTTACTCACTGAGGAATCACGAGGAGGGAAGAAAACAACCAGACAAAAACCCACAAGTTTATTTAACCAAACTCTTCACGTGACGCGTCCTCTCTCCGGCACCTCGCAGATTTATTTGACATGAAGCAGTTTGTGCTGATTCTCTCATTTACTTCTCAACCACCCCCCCCCCCAACCCCCTCGACCCCCCCGCCCCATGTGGGGAGCAATAATCTGGCTTCCTGTAGACTAAACATAAAATTAAAAAGCAATCTGGTTCGGTCGTATGTTTTATACAAATCTGGAAGAAGAAGAAAAAAAAAGTCACATCAGCGACTTTTACAGATAAAAGTGCCACGGCTCCCCAAGTGAAAAGACGGATAAAAAAATGAATATATCCTTTTTTTTTCCTCCCTCTCTTCCTCTTTTCGCCTTTGCATATGTTAGAGCAGCTTGATTAACGGCCAGGCCGACCAAAAGCTAATTATTTTATTGAGTTGTGGGACGAGGCGGGATCCCACCCCGGGGATTTGGCTTTGGCTTTGGCTGCAAAATAGAAAAGGGCCCCACGTGTGATGTGTGATTTCTCCCTCCTCCTGGTGCCCGTCCTGCGCGGTGACAGCAGGATGAGCCCCAGGTATGGGTGGTCTCATCTCTCGTCTATCAATAAGGAGCTTACTTGCTGTACTGGAAATGGGAGGGAATACAATACCGTTGCAATTTGATTTTAAGCCCCACAGGTCAATCTCCTGAACCCCTTTCTCAGGCTCTGCCTTTTATCATTCTTTCTCTGCGTCCTTCTGGTCCCGCTTTTGCGTTCTCTTTTCGAGACTCTATCATTCTCTCTCTCTCTCCCTCTCTCTTTCATTGCTTGCTCTCACTCATTGTCTCTATTACTCTTTTCACACTCCCAGTGCTATACTGTTAATAAAAGTGTGACTTTATTCCTCTTCGCGCTGCCTGTCTATCATGATTCATATTTAAAATTTAAAGACTAAGTACAAGTATGATTATATACTGTTATGATGAATATTAGATCATTATTTTTCATATATGAACATATTTTTGGATTTAATTAGCTTTTTCCTGAATTTTTTTCTGAACATTTAATTATAGATATTTTTGAAACATTTTTAAAAATCATTAAAAACATTTAATTACACTTTTTGTTTTTGTTTTTTTTGCTTATTTGTTTTCAAAGACTTTTGGGACTTTTGTAACGATCAAACAAAGGCGTCTCTTTGTATTCTTGCTTAGCTTAACTTTCCAAATGCAACCAAGGTAACAAACGTTAAAATAACACAATAAACATCATTAAATCAACCAGAATGTGAACCAATAGGGCTGTAGTTTTCACGTGTAAACACAATCTATTCATCTATTTTGCATTGGCAAGAGCTGAAATTGTGTTTTTCTTCCTGATCCTTTTTATTCAGTGAAACAAAGTGTTTTTTTTCCAGCAAATGGAATAATCCTACAAATGCCACAAGAGTTTGACTGCGTGTGTGTCGGCACACTCCTCGCGCCTTTTTGTGTGTTTTGTGTATGCGCCCGCATGTCTTTGTCTTGTGCTCTGTGTCGCCGTATCAGTAGGATCTGATTGACCCCACACCCCTTGTCAACAAGACGTGGCCCCCCCGGGCTGTGAGCTCCCCCTGATGCGAGAGAGAGAGAGAACAAAAAAAAAAGGAAGAAGGAAAAAAAAAAACCTTTTTACACCACTCTGTATCCGCATGGCGGACAACAAATTGGCTCCTTCATGTCTGCCTCTCCAAATGCTAAGGTTAGGCTTTAATTGTGGCACCTGGGTTGGAAAGCAGCCGAGTTATAGACAAAATAGCAACGCTCATGTCAGCGGACGTGTTGTGAATAGTTCACATAATACCAGTGTATACACAGTGGACACGGAGCCAGCCACCTTTGCTCCTCTCCCCTGTTCTCGCTGAATAAGAATCTGACATAAATTCTGCACATATAAAATTAGTAAATGCCACTGTAGCCGTAGTTAAATATCACACAAACCCCTGGGGAGGGAGGGGGGGGGTGGGAGTGTAGGGGGGAGCGGCGGGGAGGTGCAGGCAAGTTTCCTTGGCCTATTTTTATGTGTGTGTATATGTAGGAGGGGGAGACGGTGCGAGGGAGGGA
>JAUESE010000037.1:5563122-5583756 GCA_032274725.1 Malacoctenus triangulatus
CCCCCCCCCCCCCCCCCCCCCCCCCCCCCCCCCCCCCCCCCCCCCGCCCCCCCCCCACGGAGGGATTAGCGACGCGTGCTATTTAGAAACTGAAAGACAACCAAACACGACGCGACACAGACGGTCCAGTCAGAGGGCGCACAATCGGGTTGTTCTGGAGAGGAGAGCCGTGCCGGGGTCGCGGCGTGACCTTTACATGGTTTAGCCTACGCTGCAGACACAAGTTTGACCCCCTTACACACACACACACTCACACAGGCAGCACATGCATACATGCACTGTTTGTCCCCCTCGAGCATGCCTGAAGCTCATTGTAAAAAAAAAAAAAAAAAAAAAGAAATAGTGGCCACTTTAAAACCACTTAATCTGTAATTAAGACAGTTTTGCAAATTCACTAATCTTTCCCAAAGAAGGACCAAAATGCCAGGGCATCCCGATTTGCATTCACGCTCTCCCAAATGACATAATTAGGGTCCTGAGAATGGATTTCCCAATTTGTCTCTGTTGATTCAATCAAGACAATTTGGGCTCTGTGTAGCAGCTCATTGTCCTCTGCACCCGTGCTGAAACGCAACACATGGAAATGTGCTTATTTGGCCGCGAGGAGTGAAAAAATTCCCCAGACGTCCTGTTTTATTTCCTGAGTTTTAAAAGAAGTAACAAGCCGGACAGTTTTAGTCCAACCAAAGTGGTTTAAAGTGTTTTAAATCTTTGTTTTTATCTCTGTCTTCTGATGCCTAAAAGAATCACTGATTCATAAAATATAACTCTTTGTGTTTTCATTTACTTTAACACCAATGTGATTATTTAGTTTGGTTTTGTCAAGACTATGGTATGAGTTCATACCTGTGTATTCCCTTTTTACAGTGAGCTTTGTGGGGTTAGATGTGGGACTCATTCCACCATTAGGGGGGTTCATACCTTGTTCACCCCCATAGACATCCAGCATGCTGCTACTGAGAGACACCTGTGGAGGAGAGAGCGAGAGGAAGAGAGGGGGGAGAGGAAAAAAAGAGGAAGAGTCAGTCACAGTTGAAACATTAACATTTCACAGAGAGGGGGGGACTTTCACACGCCAACAAAAGCCATCAAACAAATAGTTGTTTTTGGCTGCTGTGTGGCTTTGTTTGCCTCTGACAAAACTGACAAGAGGCGAGTGGAGTGATCAGAGACTTGGGGAGAGGCCTGCCCCCTCCACCCCCATCTTTCTCTCCCCTCTGGGCTTCGGGACCCCTCAGTGGGGAGTTGTAGTCCCTCGTCTGCCACAGCAGGTCACGACAAACCTCCCTCCTCCGCTGTGCTCTTGAAGTGCCTCCCTGCTCCGGCCGCTCGCTCCTCCCGCATCACAAAAGCGTTAAAACCAACAAGAAAAGGGACTGGAACTGTAAAACCTGCGCGGGTGAAACCTCGCCCCTGACCTCCAACCCGAAGCCTGCCGCTGCTGTCCGAGGGGGCCCGCTTGACCCGTCGCCTTGATCCAGCTAATGCTTGCCATTTTTCCAAAGCCCCTTCTGCTTGGAAGTGCCTCAAAACACTGATGCGCTCTGTGTTGAAAATAGCATCCCATTAGATGAAAAGGCGAGTTGGGTCAACTGCTTGAACAGAGGCAAAACTGTTTTCCTACGGTCGGCCCTCGTCTGGGAAAAGCATGCCTCACTTCTGCCTCCTCCACACAGAGGGGGAGATGTCAAGATCTAGCGTGCTGGCACACATGTGTGTCTAATTCGCATTTGTGTATTTATGGGGGGAAGAAAAAAAAAAAACACTACAGAAGCCACCGCGGAACCCGAGACGCGCACAGCCAATTTTCCCCATGACATGTGTGTCAAATGTAACCACTAGACTGGTGAATGCGATAAGGGCTGCATGTCAAGTCAAGAGATGAGATGGAGAGGGGAAAAAATGCAGACATTTCAGATTACTGCTGTCTGTTTGGTTTGCACACGTGTACGGGAGGAGGAGGAGGAGGTGGAGGAGGAGAGGAGGGACGAATGTGCAAATCAAAATGAAAGATTGCAACAATTCCCCAACCACTACTATTGTAATCACTTCAATCCCTCTCCCGTCTGTGTTCCTGAATGTGTTGACACGGCGAAACGAAGTGATGCATCGTGCTGTATGACTAATTAGGATGAATTGATCCATTTAAGCATGGTATCATTTCTGAACAAGCCCGTCGGGAGTCCATGCATTAGCCCGATCCGATGGCTCAGTGACTCCCTCCGACAAAAATCTCTCGCTCTTCCTCGCCTCTCTGTTGCGCTTCTGTCTCCATTTGAAACCGCCTCGGCTCCTCCACTCCTCCTCCTCCTCCACTTATCTCCCCCTCCTTCATTCCTTCTCCGTCACAGTATCCGTTGTTCAACTTCGTGTCACTTTATCGGTGTGCATCATTCTTTGTCTGCTGGTATCTTTCCGTATTTACGCACGATTTCCCAAGGCTGCCACCACACCAAACCCCCCCCCCTCCCTACTTCCTTCAGGTGTAGCTGCGTTTTCTCCAACCCATCTCCTCCCACGTCCCAGATGTTTGCTCACAGCCGGCCCAGAAATCAGCCTGACGTGCCTCGTTTGTGGTGACATTTCTCGTTAGCCACTAGGTGTTGCCTCTTCACGTCATCCTTTTTTTTCTTTTTCCCCGAACCTAATCAGCCTCGGTAAACTTCTCTAGTAATGCGACAAATGTTGCTAAGCCCCAGTGAACTTTGACTCAGCTCTCGACTTAAGCTGACCTCAGACTGAGTCAGGTCCCCTTGTTCCCAAGCCAGTCACGCCCTGGAGTTGAGTTGAGGAGGGAACTCATTCGTTCATGAAAGTTTTGTGGTGTTTTGGAAATCGTGTTAGTGCGAAGAGTCAAGCAGAGTCGTACTTACGTTGTTTTGCATTATGAGGTTAGGCTCCATGCAATCCAGGCCTCCATCATTGAAGCCGGATTCAAGACTAATTAGGTCATCAATAACTTCATCCATGGGAAACTAAAAGAAAACAGTAGTTTCAGGGTTCTGGCGGACAGACTGTTTGTACCAGGGCTTCAATGCTGTCCATGTCTTTGTTCAAACCTCAACATTCACGACTAAATAAACATCAGACAAGTGAGAAACTGTCAAGAGAGATTAATCCAAGTGCTCCTTCGCCACGCTCTGAGGTTTGTTCGCAGAGCCGGCGAGGAAAAACACGCGTCTTTCTGCAAACTAGTTTTCCTCCTTTGGAAGTTCTTTCATCGCAGACTGCATGTCTGAAGTTATTGATGAGCACATCAGAGGGAGACGGGAATCGATACCGGCATCACTTTGTTTAGATGATTAGTTGGAAGTGCTCTGCATGGAGATTTAAACCCGCAGCAGTTAGAAATTCAGTCGTTGATGCTTTCGGAGTGAAGCCACGATGCGTTGCTTGTATTCAGTGAAGGTTTATGAGTAATATCTTATAAGTAGGGTAGAAAAAAATCAACAGGAGAAGTGATTGGAAACACAGACTGCTGACAGGAAAACTTTTCAAGCCTCTTGTGAAATGTGCTGAAATTTTGACCCGCAGGCCGTCTGCTCGTCCTCCGGCCTGTGGTTCAAATGCGTTGCTGCAGACACGTTTTTTTTTTTCCTGACTTCTCTCAATTTCAGTTCCATAAAGTCCCCCCCTCACTCACCTCGCTGTCGTGGCTGGCCATGGTGAGCAGGGTGACGGGGCTGTTGGGGTTGCTGCCGTCGCTGACGGCCCCCATGTGTCCGTTCCTCATGATGGGCACGGTGGCCAGCGGCTGGCCGGGCGTGTGCGGGTGCGGCACGGCGTGGCCCGACCCGGCCGAGGAGGCCAGCTTGGAGCCCAGCGTCAGGTACTGCTTCACCGGCTGGTTCTGGCTCTGGTGGAGGTGGAACTTGGAGCTCTCCAGGTGGCTCTGTACCTGCAGGGGGGGGGCACAGAAATCAGACCGGTTCATTGGTTTCAGTTGATTAATGTTTTTTTTCAGGATGTGGGAGATTGCGAATAGCGTGTCATACGGCTGAAACAGCGCTGACTCAGACGACATCCACAGAGGTCTTCCAGTACAGCCTGCTGCTTCGTGAAAATGAGCTAAATATTTTTTCTCGTCTTACTCACTCAAGCACAGAAAAAATCCCAAACTGTAGACAGTAACAGGCACCAGAAAATCACCTTAAAGTTTAGAGTAAATTGCAGCTGTTGCATTGAAAAAGTTTGTGAGTCACAGTCTGGAATGAGTTGAAAGTAGTTGCAACACCAGTCCTGATCGATATAGTTCCTCCTAAACTTCGCACGTCAGGAAAGAGAAGCGAAGAAATCAGGAAAACTGAAGATTCACTTCAGAAAATACATCAACGCTGTGGGAAAAAAAAAAAAGAAAGGTTTGAGATTGCTCGGTTCTTACATTTGAAGCTCTGGTTGCATCCCGCATTGTGTAGTAACTGCAGTCGCTTAAGTGTGGCATTCTCAGAAAAGCAGATGAATCTTGGGTTTGTTCGTTCTGGTGTCGCAGCAGGTCAGCTTTAGGGATCCAGGTCTGCTGCTGACTGCTGCTGCTGCTATCCTGTTGTTCTGTTGATTTCTTGGTGTCTGTCCCCTTCAGTCCCCTCACCAGGGACTTATAAAGGGTCCTAACTGAACTAATTAGGCCCAAAGCTGGGCGTAAGCCTTTATGTTGCGTAGCATGATAATCACTTCAAACGCAGGACTGTCAGATCATCCTGGGTTTGATCACTGCAGGATATCTGCCTTTAACGTCTATCACTAATTTGCTCGGACCGCCCTTTTCTGTTGACTGACCAATCGGCGGCCGCCTCCCAAAGTCCTCTGCTGGCTGCTCCAGGGGTTGTGGCAGCACAATTGACCCTTGTTCCCCAGTGAGGGTTTTTAAATAACTCCTCTAATGCCATTTTTAACCAAGGCTTTTCATTCATTCACTGCTTTTCAATGAAAATAGTTAAGTTTTGTCAGCTCCCCGCATAATAACTGCTGTAAAGTTATTTCCAGCGCTTGGTTATTGTGAAACGAGAGCTATTTACAGCGGCAGCATCTCACCTAAACGCCTAATTTTCTTACATGTCGACAGCTCACAAAGCAGTGCACTGTTGGAGCTGGCTTTATTAGTTTATGGCCTCCGGGAGTATTTTTGGGGAGCACTTAATACGAGAAACGTTAGCAGTGATTTTTGAGTGTCAGTGTGGTGGTTTACAGCCCACATCTTTCTTTCTTTCTTTCTTTCTTCCCACTAAATACATTCCATTCACTGGTCGAATGTCGGGGGGGTGAAAAGGGCCCTTCTGAAGGGTTTTCTTGTGTCACCGACAGACACAGATAATCAATTGGAACTGGAAGAAACTCCGATAAACTGTGTGGGTGTAGCAGCAGCTTGGGTTGACTCTGTGCCACATTGCTGAACTGACTTTGGGGAAGCGAAACGTGTCAGTAAAAATATCTCGTCTTTTCACATAGTCACTGATTCACGCAATCAGATCAGCTTAGAAAAAAAACCAACAGGTGACAGGTGGCTGTTTTTTTTTCTGTATATGTTTAGAGACGCAAGATCAGGCATGTGAATGAAAATAGTGTAACGTCTTTAGAAAGTAGCCACGACGTGCAGTTAGGCTTTTCTAATCGTGCTTGATTTGGTTTAAATCTCAAAAGAAGAAGAGAAGATTTTAATCGTTGGGACTTTTTGCCGTCGAAATTTGCGAGTGGTCCAAAAACCCGGCATTAAATTCCTCATGTCAGCTCGGCCAGCCCGCCTTATTCACCACTCGTCCACCTCACTAAGAAGGGGCTCGCCACAATACTCAACTTGTCAGGAACTCACTGAGAGCTCTTATCGGACTCCTCCAGGCCAAACAAGATGCCAGTTGTTAGCCAATCAACTTTTTCTTTTCTTTCCCTTTTTTCCACTGCGGACGGCGAGTAGGATGCCAGAGCCGCGACACACCACATCTGCTTTGTGTGACGGCGGATTGTCCTGGTTTCACTTCGGGCCCTCTCACTACTGTAAATGCCGGAGACACGCTTGTTATCCACTTAAGGGGAATCTGATTAGATTTGAGAGGTAATGGCGTTTCAGTCACCAAGGCCAAGCCCCACAATGGCGGGCCCTGTGCATGTGTGAAGTGGACATGCTGGGGATTAGCAGTGCCCGCCATACACATGGGACAGGAATGAGATAAGAATCTAATCAATCGAGGCTCAAAGTTTGGGATTGTCGTGACCGTTTCGGTGTTTCGGTTTTTCCTCCTTTCCACTCCGACTCCGAGCACCTGCTGCGACAATCGGGCCTGTGTTTGACTCCGGAGGGCGAGGGAGAGAGAGAGAGGTCATGAGTTCACTTTCTATTTACACACACTCATTCCTGACATGCAAACCTGTCGCAGGCCACCATTTCTGACCAGATTTGTTTTGCCATATCGATGCCAATAAAGGCTGCAAGATGAAATTCCTAAATATTACTGGAAGTAAGTCCACAACTGTACTTCCATTTTCCACTTGTGGGATGCAAACTTATCAGGAAATCTGCTGTTCCTCCCTAACCTAATTTTGCTCATTAGATATGTTTGAACCAGTGAAACGAAGATCAAAACAACACCTTCTTTCCACACGCACACCCTCATTCCATCGCTCTTTCACAACCCAACTCCTCATTCATTCTCCATCACGCACCGACTTGATGAATCAACCCTGTGAGATCTCCTCAAAAGGAGCCAAACAAATCCTTAGATTGCAGATGCACAAATTTGAAAGTATTCAAAGTTAAATTAAGTTAAATAATGGCATTATTTACCTTCTGGGCTCTGGTCCACATGGAAATCCTGCACTCACCTCGCCATTGTAACGGACACACAGAGCTTTTTCGCCTCGATAAGAAGCTCTTCCCTAACTCGGTTTCAGTCTTGCCCAAGTTCTCCTTTCACTTCAGAAAAATCCAACTGCTTATGAAACACCGGGTGATGGTGAGAGTGGTTAGCTTTACAAATGATGGACAAAACCCTGTAGGAGGTTTGGATTCATTTCTGCAAAAACGAGAGACAGCGAGACGCTGGGCTTAAAAACACACTGACACACTTGCGGAATGCAGACTTGCAATGTTTAATAATCGTTCTCCCATCTCGAATCTTGTGAGATAAGATGAAAGTGGAACAAAAAGCACTTCACAGTCACCCTTTGCTGTGTTTTTCTTTTTGCTGAGCCTGCTAGCCAGTAAATAGCTGTAACCACACACTAGATTGTGAAATGTGTGGGAAGATAAGACCGGGATGTCGAACCGATCTCGAAATTTGCATTCCACGGTGACTATTCAGTTATTCTGGTTGCGAGTGCGTGCCTCTTTTCAAAGAGGGGGGCAGACAATCTCTCACGCATGCAAACAAAACGCAGCCACAGCTGGACAGGCATGCGCTCAGCCCTGATTCCGCCCCCCCAACCCCCACCCCACCGGCCTCTGCGCGTCGTTCCTCCTACCTGTACCTGCAGAAGTTGGATCTCTGTCAGTGTGATCACTTTGACCACACAGCAGCGGCTCATGGCTCTCCAGAGTGGCACCGTCTCCCACCGCAGGAGCCGCAAACTCTCACAGAAGAAGAACAACTGTCACCGCCACAACGGCGACGTCTCACACCGAGACAGGAGGGGGGGGGAGAGAGAGAGAAGAAGAGGAAAGAAAAAAAAAAGAAGAAGAAGAGAGAGGTGCTGCAGCCTCCTTCCTGAGCTTTTGCAGAAATATCAGAAAGGAAGGCATGACACATCAGCTTATTTTGGAGCCGCACGGGCTGTTTCCTGTGTGTGTGCGTGTGTGTGTGTGTGTTTTTGGTCAGGGGAAAAAAGACCTGACAGCGGCAGAAATACAGATGGCAGTTAGGAGGCTCGGGAGCGTGCGTGTAAAGGCAAAATAAGTTGACAGAATGTGAGTTCCTGCTTGTGGATCACCGTGCCTTCCTGCCTGCAGAACATCCAGCCCAGCTCAGCACATTCTCCCAGGTTATCTCCATGACACCCACTTCCCCTGGAAGGCGTTTCAACCACCAATCTACAGTCACACTTCCAGCGCACAAACCCCCTCCGCGGGTGTGTGTGCGCGACTGCGCCGCAGCACACTCAGCTGAACTTGTCCCTGTCACTTTGGGGCCACAACAGCGGCCCGGCGCAGGCCCTTCCCAGAACGGCTCCGGGAGAAGTCCTGGGCACAGCAGAATTGGAAGTCCCTCCCGTGTTGACTCAGGACTCTAATGTCAAAATAATGAACTACACGAGAAACCAAAAAAGTGTCGAGAAGCAAGTTTTTGTCGTTGTTTTGCCGCCCCTGCTTTTCTTAACAGAGGTTTCACATGCGGTGAAACTTTGCGTCTTTCTGCTGCTTCCTTCTGGAGACTAAGCTTGTTTTTTTTTATTCAAGTCACCTTTCTGACGCAACCACGATTCGAACCGCGGTCACCAGGAGGACTTCATGTTCTCCCCTTTTCTTGATCTGCATTTCTTTGTTCCGCGACGCCACAAAGAGGGTAATCGTGAGAGATGGCTCCGACTCCCGTATCAGCCGGTTCCTGTTGCACGGCGTCCAGGGTTCAAGATACAGTACTGACACATACAATTTGCACGAGTGTGCGTGAATGAAAGTGGGGCTGACCATGCGATGCATGCTGATAATGCTGTGTGAAGAACTGAGAGAAACATGCAACCCTCCAGGTTTCTTGTCTGATGGTTCAACCACTGGAGTCTTCATTATTTCCTGCCACTTTATATTAGTCGCAGATTCCGAGGTCCTGTTTGGTCGGTTTGATTCATCGTCTTGTTGCTCGCAGTGAAGCAGTGTGTGTCTGTTGCCGACTGCCTGCCAACAGTGTTCTTCTGAGTTTCTGTTTTTTTTTTTGTCTTCCTCACAACTTCGCGGTCACCCCATGTGTATATTTGTCTACTTTTTGTTTATTTGATGTCCGCCGCGCGCACACTCCATCAGATCCACCCAAATTCCTGGCTGGCCATTTTTGGCTCATCTCCGGGTTCGAGCCACAAGTGCTCACCTTTGTTAGTCCCCCCGCATGGCATGTTTTAAACATCAGGGACTTCCTGTAAGAGCTGGCCCGCTTCTGAGACAACACTTCAAAGTGCGGCTCCCACATCTGAGGACTGTTTTATCCTGCTAGAAAAGGAATGCATAATGGACACAGCACCACTGCACTTTTAATGATTCACATATGAATTAAATATTACAGCTATTTTAACTGGATTACACGTGAAAACCGCGTGCGGGAGTGCACGCAACGGTGTGTGCTTGTTACCTTGATGAAATATTGAATTTATGAAAATGGCTTACTTGGGCAGTACTGTGAAAATAATTAAAATTCAGACTCGGAGCGAAGGCGCCCTGCTGTAGAACGATATTGAGGGGGAGCCTGTGGAGTTTTAGACCCCCAAACAAGCTGGACTGTTGATGCTCAAAATTGATCACTGAAACAACACAACCTGTATCATGATTATCAGCAAGAAGGCCTTAGTCAGTATGTTTAACTTCGGTCTATTTCATCTTGGCGGCGAACAAAAATGTCTTGAATTACTCTAATACACTTTTTGGCTTCTTCCGTCTGATTCACCTCCAATTTTCCAAAAAACGTATATTGCATAAAACCATTCCAGCCACCTGAAGCACTTCTGAAAGACGACATGTTGATGAAGTCAATGCAGCCAGTGTGGTGCAGCCTGTCCTCTTCTTCATTAGGAGATGTAATTGGGCGAAATAGAATAATACGATTTTTGCTGCTAAATCAGTTAGAGCGCATCAATATCGCTGCGGGCAGTGAAAAGGAACCTGTTCACCAGGACACCTGAGACGAGCCGTTGACCCTTCGCAAGCATGTATAAAAGCACAGTACGCTGTGGAGCCCCTTGAATGTCCCCTGTTGTGAGCATGCATGTACAGCATGCTACCTAAACGAATAAGTATGACCGCTCTGCCGCTAATCCTTTATACTGTAAGCTCCGGGTTGTGTTCATGCTGTGCTCCAAAACACAAGTGGCAGCAAAACCGAGTCAGAACGAGGTTCAATATCGAAGGTAGACTAACATTCCTCATTTGGGCCTGATATGAAGTTCGTAAACCAGAAAAAGTGTCAATCACATGCACGGAATGGAGTGTGTCCGACTATCTTGACAAGCACATTCAGTCCAGATAAGGTTGAGATAAGTGGTCGTAGGTGCAGGTCAATTTTGAGATTGTGGCAAGTTACACAAGAAGGACCCAAGGGTGGGTGCAAAAAAAAAAACGCAGCGCAGAACAGGATTATGGGTAAACCGCCCCTGCGCTTCATTCTCGACCCCTCGCCGTCCACTGAGCTCAAACGATGTCGGAAAGCTCAACGGTGGACAGCTGTAATCTCCCGTTTTGGCAGAGAGTGAAAGGAGCCACATTGTGCTCCGGCTGTCACCAGTGACAGGAAGTCATCTTCCAGTTACTCACACGGTTGAGTGCAAGACGGGCCGACCTCAACGAATCCAGAGACCGAGGATGAAAAGCTCAGTGAGCAAGAAAATCATAGATAGTTTCAGGGTTGTTTTTTTTTATTTTAGAATAAAGCAACACCGATATTTAGATTTTATTTTGAAAAGAGGGTTTCGACATAAAGATTATTCAATAGAGTGCATCTAATTTGCAGTCTGAATCCAGCTCGTCGTTCGGCTTCAGTCGTGTGTCTTACTGCGGAGCCACATGAAGACATCAGTCTGAGTCACTGAGGTGTTTGATCTGTTCAGTCCACACGCTGTCCGACCTCTGTCCTCTGAAGTCCGTCTGTCTGTCTGTCTGCCTGTCCGTCCGTCCGTCTGTCAGCACAGCGGCTGGGCGGGGAGCAGCTGGGCTCCGTGTCCACGCCGCGCTGACTGACAGCAGAAGCTTCCGAGTCTCCGTGTAAGCCGAGCGAGGAAACCAGCGGGGTTTTGTTGGTTTTCGTCATGTCTGCCCGACTTGTGAAGTCGGGGTCTTTGAAAGGGAAATCGACAGGTGTCTGAACCATCACTGAAAGGCGCTGCAACACTGCTGCTGTCATTTGATGCAATCTATGTGGGCTGATCCTCGCAATGATCAATTTTTATCAAGTGGAACTCTCATATTTTCAAACTCAGTGATTGCTTCACTTTGTTTTCATGTTTTTTTCAGCCAAGTTTGTTGTGTTCGGAGTTGAACGGAATATCCTCAAAGTCCACCTAATCACGCCATCATCAAAAGTTATGTAAAGAGATCATGATTAAACATTTCTGATTGAATCCTGGAAAGAATTGTAAGACGTTACCTAGAACGCAAATGTGATTTACTGTAATTTTATTCCAGATGGGAAAACAGAAGACAGCGTGACACACATGGAGCTTTGTGGAAGAGTCGATCAGTTGGAAGAACTAAAACTTCCACAAAGGAAAGTTTTGGGACAAAGCTGAAAAATCAGAACAAAAGATAATGAAACGATGACGTTCATGCTGGTCGCAGCTAATTAATTTGTTATGAAAAGTATTTGACGGCGTGATGTAAGAAGGAAATGGAATACGGGAACCCGATCGCTTCTGATGTCAGAAGATATCCGTCATATTAGCCTGGGAACGCTCCGATTCAAGGAAGAGAGCGTCCGATCCGTTTAGATAACACGAGTCACTCCCGAGTAACCTACTTGTATTTTCTTGCATAATACACACAGACTTTCTGTCATATTGAGACACTTTTGGCCCATTTTTGAAAACTCGAACTGCAACACTGAGTCCTTGCGAGTGTCGGAGGTCATTTGTTGGAAACTTCTCACCATTGATTTCGTGTTTCTGCCCTGTTGTACAAACTGTTCTCTGCTGCGTTACTCTGAACAAGGTCACCACAGTTGACACCCAAATTTGAACGATGAGTTAAAATCGGTTTCTCATGTTGATTACGCTCAGGATGCATTGAAGCAGGTGACAGCATGGCGAGTATGGAACTGTTTGAAACTCTACTGTAACCATCAACTGTTGTCTTCCAAGTGCAGCATCAATGTGGTGCTTATTCCCGTGTTTCCACATGCCCACCGGCAGCTGCCTCACTGCCCACCGAGACGCTCAGAGCCAATTAATCCCCGGATTACTCCGCGGAGTGGAGAGTCAACAAATTTGGCCACGGCCCACCGAGTGTTTACATTTCCCTCAGGAAAGCCACGAGCCCCTTTGTGCAAATCCTCGGAGAACTACAAAGAAAAATGAAGATTCAACAGGAACATCAGATCTTTGCCAGGAAGATCCGAATCGGACATCGTCTCCATGCAGCCCCCTCAGAGCTTTGAAGTTTAACGTGGCATCAAAAAGAAAATCCCAGTGTCTTCCCCTCCCTACAACCCCCCGCCAAAATAAAGTCCAATTGTGGGCTAAATTTGCAGTCGACTTTTTCAAAAGGCTTTTTTTTTTTTTTTTTTTGCTGGACATATATTGATTAGTCAACCCCCCACCCCCGCTCCTTAACTTGATTGTGGGAAATGAAATAATGCAATAGCTGTTTAATGAGAACTAAGCAGAAAATTAAATCAACTTTGACCTTACCCGAACTAATAATATATGGTTTGTGCGTCGGACAAAGAGCCGTCTGTTTGCTCTGTCTGGCTATCTTTGTGTCCCTGCCGTTTGAACGGCGAAGCGGCAGTGGCGGAGGGAGGAGGACCCCTCCGCTCCTCTCCTCGGCGCGGAGGAAGAGCGGCCAAAAAAGGGAAGTGCGAGCAAGCAGCGTGCAGCTCTGATCGCACACTGATCCGCCTTCATTTCACGTCATTACCCTCCTCTTAAACAACTTTTTTTTTCCCATGTAGTCTTAAATCTCTGTGGGCCAATAATGTCGGAACATTAAATCCTGGAAAACTGGTGAAAGTCTTTCCCTAAAATCAGACTACGGAGGATACAGAGCCCCACCCCCCCGCCCCCCCTTTTTTTTTTTCCCTCCTCCTAAAAAAAAATCCGTATTATTTTAACTTCCCAAATCTACTTTCCTCTTCCTGTTTGATCAGGTTACTCCCCCAGCTGCCCTCTCACATCTCTCCAATTGCTAGTCTGGGTTAAATTGAGTAATTAGCTTTGCCTGAGTTCAATTTCTTCTCCCCATCATTTAGGCACTGCCAGCTCCAGGCGTGTCACTGAGCCACTGCCAGCCTGGCTATTGTAGACGACAATGCCGCCCCTTCACTGCACATGTCTGCCACTTCCTTTTATCCAATAAGGATCGCCAAAAAGCTAAAAGTTCACCAGCTGTTGACGCAGGACCTGAAAGACTCGAAGCATCTCCATTACCGCGTACCTTTATTTACACTGTAGGGATGCCAGTCTGGGATACAACACTAACAACAACAACAATACTCTCCCAGCATGCTCTGTAACTTTGGCTTTCATTTGAAAAAAAAGTCACTGAAGCTTCTTAAACAAGAGCGATCATTTTGCATTTTTATCTTCTACTCGTTCTTTCTGAAAATGTTCAATTATCATTGAATGAATAAATGAATGGATAGAAACATAAATAAATTAATAAATAAATCAATTATTGGTTATTTACTGTAATTAGATATGAATGAGTACATTAATTGAATTATTCGTCATCTGCTAAGACCTTTTTCGAACAGTAACTTATCAAAATAAAAGGCCAAGTAAAGGTCAGGCATTAATCATGTATAAGCAAAACACATGCAGGACTTCCTTCCTCGGCTAAATGAGAATCTGTGCATGTGTAGAAGTTTTTTTTCCCCTTAATCCAGCCGAAGCTCCCTTTGAGTACTCGCTCTCCTCTGCTCCCACCAGCGCCCATGTTCAAGCATGCGTTGCATTTATCTAACTTATGCGTTGATAATGCGGGCGTGAACCACAACCAAAGGCGCTTCGCCGTGTTTCTTTCCCTCCCCCCGCCGTCTGTGAAGTTTTTTTTCTTCACGACGACGGATCTCGCCAGTGACCCAAAAAAGAAAAAAAAAAAAAAAAGAGAGAGACCACGGGACCTTGTCGTAATTGCGTAATTCACGATCGCAGCTGATCACTTTCATCTCGCCGTTTTTGACCGCCACAACCGGCGGCATGCACGTGGAAAGGTGCAGAGCGCACGAGGGATTAAAGGATTTCGTTGACAACTGTGAAAGTTTGCTCAACACCTTTTATTTTGTTTTCTCCCATGATGACAATTCTCTGAAGTTGATTTTTTCCACAAATGACGTGAAATGACTGCATTCTTAGAGTGAATTTCATCCCAAAGCCTCCTTGAAGGCATCACCAGACTAACGAGCATTTTCATTTCATGCTTTATCTGCTTGAGGATGATAAAATAAAGAAGATTAACTAAACTTAACCCAAAAAGTTGAGAGAAATGTCGAGGAAGCAGACGGCCCTTGAACGAGATTTGCAGTTACTGACCAAAAACATCCAAATTCTTTGGTCCTAATTGCATTTTAACTGCTCATAACTGTGTGAGTGACGTGAACGGGACAGTAAATGCCTTGTTTGTGTGTGTCAGTGTGTGTTTAAGCCAGGCTGAAGACTAAACAAGCACCATCGAAGCAAATAATCTCCTCTCCTCAGGCTTTTTTTCCCTTTTCGTACCTTTCCCTTTTTCTTGCATGTCAGTCTGTTTCCTCGCCGCGTGGTTGTCGCATTTCCGATATCAGGTTATGGTAATGATCTGATGCATGAGCCGGTGGAAGAGGCACCTGTGCGAGGGCTAACGCGAGATGACACCGATCTTTTCATCACGACCGGGAGGCCCGGGCACCAAAAGACTCACTTAAAAGGCGTATTTCAGGGTATTAATTGCTCGACATGCCTCGCCCAGGTATGGGAAACCTTCCGCGCGGCAATTAAACGACTCGCAGTGAGGAATGAGGCTGCGCTGCCGTCGGCCAAGAAGATGAATGAAACATTTTGGAGGGTGTTTCGACGCGTTTTTCTCTTAAAAATCACATGTGGCGAGCAGCGAAGTCGTCGCAACCGAGGGAAACCTCCGCTCTCACCCCCCCTACCCTTCCTCCACCCCCGCCTACTCTCACTCTGCTCCCTTATATGATAGAATAAGAGCAGGATAACTGGGATTTTAGATTAAAACTGCACTATTTGAGTCAGATGTCGGTCATGGAACTTGTGAGAAAAGGCAAAAATTGAACCGCTCTCAAACTGAAACTGAGAATAATTCACAAAAAGCGTGAGACCAAAAATATACAAGTCATAAGTCAGATATCAAATCATAAATTCAGAGCCAAAATGCTCTTTAAATGTAATTTATGTGCACGTGATTCTTTCTCCTTTCTCAAGGTCTTTGCAGAGCCTGAAACAAGGGAGTTCTTTGTCATCGCACCAGAAATCTGACGTATTCATATAGTTTGAAAACATGATTCCCAGCTAGAAGGAAATGCACTCGGATGTCTCGGTTGCAGTGACGTGACGGAGCTCGGGTGGGAACGCGCTAATCTCATTCAAACAGAGCGGGCTCCGTTGACATCAGCGACCCCGGAGGGACCGCGGTGCGATCGGTCAGACGCGTCGGCAGGTGCGTGTCGGGTTCACTTACCTGCCCGTACCAGTTATATTCCAGCATCGTGACAAACGCGCGGCACAAAGTTTCACTTGCGAGGATTCTTTTTTAAAAAAAAAAAAAAAAAATGGCGGCCTGTTGCTCTCTTCTCAGCTTTACAACTCTTTAGTTTCCCCTGTGTGGACTTGATGTTGTCAGGACTTTGGGGGGCCAGGCAAAAAAGCTTAGCCATTACACACTTCTTTTCTTTTTTTCTTTTTTTTTGTATGGACCGGGGAGCCTTTTTTTTTTTGCGCGCACACTCACTCACACACACCCCTGACTCTCCTGTTGAATTTTGGCACTCCCAGGGCTTACGACCTGTTGATAATGAACCTGAACCCATTATTTTGAGTCAATGAATTGAAAGAAATAGGGCAAAGAATGAAAGCCACAGGGCCAATTAACGGCATTCTTTGATGTATTACCCTCGCTCACCACTCAACCAGACCGCTCTGCGCCTTTTGTCTTTATCCCCTCTGTTATTCATTAATTATTCTGAGCGGGGTCAGAGTTCGCGTGGCTAATTGTGCAGACCGTCTCTCTTTGAGGACGGCAAAAGATTCGCCCAACACTGACACTCCCCCTGACTGTGCCCAGCCACCTTGAATTATGCCAATTATTCCAATTCTTTGACTTCCCCCCCCCCTCTCCCTTCCTCCCCCTCCTCCCCCTCTCCGTTCCATCATTGCCTGGAGCTGTATCTCTCGTTCTTCGACTCCCCCCTTTGAGTTCCCAAGGTCCTGTGTTCATCACTGAGATCTGTGCTGCACACACAAACAAATAATTGAGGAGGTATTTGAGGTGAACAGTTTGGGTTTTCTCAGGTGAAACCACACTTTGTTTTTCCAATAATAATCACTTGTCTTTTACACTTAGTTTTCCTTCTTTTCTTTCTCTTAATACGACATAATTTACTCATTCTGAATTAAGAGAGCTAGGTTTTTTTTTCACTGTTTATTTTTAGCTTCCAATAGAAGCTTAATAATATAATTAAATCCCCAATCTTTTGAAGTCTCCCCGTGCACGCATGTCTTCTCTCTGAAGCGAGCCACGCTAGCTGTTTCCTGTTTCCACTCTTTAGGCTAAGCTGAGCTTACCAACTGACCGCTGCGGCTTCAATCCGAGCGCTTCAATCTTCTTACCTAACACTTGGCAAGAGAGCAAAAAAAAAAAGCACTCTCTTCAACCAAACACTTACTTCAGTGACTTTTATTTTGAAAAAAGGTTCCTTTATAGTTCTGCGATGCAGTTCGCAACAACCTCTCATTGCAGCCCTCCTGAAAAGAGACACTTGTTGGTCTTCTTCCGACTGCAGAAGTTACTGCTGATTTGCACCATAAATGTAGCTTTTTCTGCTCTTTCAGAATAAACTCCTTCTTTCAAAGTAAACTCCAAACTGAACAACTCTGCTTCACAAGTTCCCAGACCAGCAGAGGAGAGTTCCTGCCCCCTGATTTTTCACGGCCTGAGCCAGTTTTAACGGACCATTGGAAACGCATTACTCAGTTGGAGACGAATGACTGCAAGGAACATTAATGTTTCTACATTCTTACCAAAAAGCTTATATTTATTCGTCATTTAATCAATGAATAAAGAACTAAACATTGTGCGATCAATTAGGTTTTTTCTCGTTCTAATTTTAAAGTCGCCGCCCTCTTTTCTCTTTCCTCTGATAACATTCTGACATTTACGAGGAACACTGAACAAGTGAAGGAAACAATGCAGGCAATGCAGCTCTGTGGGTGATATCACAAGAAAGGGAGAGAAGTAATCAGATTAGCAAATGTCTATGAAGACAACCCCTCTTTAACATGATTAGAAGAAGAGACGGCACATAGCAGCCTCATTACCCATCAGTCAACTTATAATTTCATTCATCTGAACCATGGATGTGCAGATGTGTATCACTTTTTTTTTCTTTTTTTGTTCAAAAGGTCTCTTGTATCAAACTGCAGAGGATATCGCTATTAAATTCACAGAGTGGGCGAACTCGGGGAAAAGTGAAGAAATGAAAGGTTAGAGTATTATTTGATTTTGGGGGTAATTTCCTGGACCGAAATCAAATAGATTTATCCCGTTTGAATTGAGGAATCCTCAAAAAGGGGCAGTTAATCTTCAAAATTTAACAACATTTTTATACTTCTTGATCTGAATCTTCCTGATATAATCCGATAAAGTTGCTCAGTTCCATTCCACTTTGTTGTTTTTTTTGTTTCTACCTGCTAAATATATACCTGCGGCCAGACTGAAGGGCGTTTGGAATGATAATCACATGATGCTGTTTTGTGCTACATCACGTCTTCCTAATAGTCTCTGACATTTTTATGACAAATGTACAGCCAATGAAAATCAATCAGGATGCTCGTCAAAGCACAATAACTCTTGTTGCTAACTTGTTATTGACAGGCGTGTATGTAAACACGGGCGGCTGTAATCTGCAGCGTGATGCTTGCAGCTTGTTGCAGTATAGTGCCTGTAAGGTCACACACACACACTCACACAATTCACTTATCTCTATATGTGGAACTGTGACCCAAATATCAGTCGGTGGTGTCGAAACCCAAATAAATTCAATGCCTGAAAATACATTTAAAGGGCTAAAGTGTAAATTATGCACATTTTAACCCTTCTGATCAGAGTAATAAAACCATCATTATTCTATTAACCCTTCTATTGCTGTTTAAACCTTGATTATATGTGCTTTATCACTTGCAGTTATATGCCAAGCATCTCCTCACACTCTCCTGTCGCCTGTTTGTTATTCAAGAAATGGGGTCTTGTGGGAGATCACTGAAAGTCTGCGCTAACCTTTTGTCTCTCCTCTCCCTTTGGATGTGTTTTCTTCAAAGCGAGTCCCGTGTAGCACCTCTGGCTACGGTCACTCCTGAAAGGACGGGTCCCCCGGGCCGTGTCTCCGCCACTGACACCATTGGCTGAACGCCGTGTCCTGTCCTGACCTCCTTAATTCAAGTGTGTGAGTCCGCCAGAGGATGTTAAGCTTTGCCTATCTCTGTCCCTCATCTCGTCCCGTCGCGGGGACAAAGAGGGGGGCCGGAGGGGGGTCTTGGTAATGCCGTGTAGCAGCAACAAGCCGAGAAACAGAAAGCATTCAGCAGGGCTGACTCTTACTCGCATCTTTTGTCTCGGGAACTCCTCAGTGGAGATCAGATCGAGAGGAAAACTTCCCGCTTTGGAGGGAAAGTGCCGATAATTTTACTTCAAAATTCAAACCAATCGCGGGCCAAGCTTTCGCCTTTCTCATGTATCTCCAATTCTTGTTTCACAATTATTCCATTCTTAAAAATCGCATTATCCTTGTGACATGGATAACAGGAAAAGGGGCACATGTGCTGACATTCACATGTTAATGAGTTAAAACCACATTATTTTATTCATTTCCTCTTCCACTTTGAAAAATCAGCACTGTGTTGCAGTTTACATGATGCAGCAGTGCAGTTACGTGACTGCGTTCAAGTACAGTTAACAAAGTCACACGAAAGAAATCCCCAGACGGTTGTTTTTTTTAGACCAGATAAAATCCACGTTGCTTCTCCCTTTTGGTGATGCTGTAAATCACACACTGATCGTAAACACATCAGGGGTCTTCAAGCACCGCTCCTGTTGTTCTTGCCCCCCTACCGTCGCAGCTTATCTAGCCTCCAGGGAGACCTCCAGCCTCCTCGCTCCCTCCTCCTTAAACACATATCGCCCAGCTCTGCAGGAAGCCTCTTACTGGTCCCAGTGCAGAGTCCGGTCCCTGATTACATGCTGCACACTGTCCACTTGGCCAGCCACACACTCACACGACTGCTCACTACACATTGTACCTTTTTTTTTTTTTTGCCCCCTTTTGAATCCTATTAGTGCATGAACTTAGTTTAACTGATAAAGACTGTCGACTTCACTCAATTGGGTCTAATAGGATTAGGCTGCTGGTATGGAGGTTTTAAATGGGAATGGAATTTTGGCAGACACCTGCTCAATCCATTGCATTAATCTTATAAAGGTTATGGAGTATGCGGGGACCCCAGTGATGTCCATGATTGAATAGTGGGATTAATAAATGTGTAATGTGCGTAGGCTTCAGCCGTGATGGTGTCAGGACTCCAAGTTGCTTCCAGGAGTGAGAAAGAAGGAAACTACTCGAAAAGGGTTTTGAGTGCCGAACGGACGATGCGGTCCGTCAGTGCCGCGTTGAGTCTGTGAGCGGATCCTGAAGGATCGCGGTCAAAAACCACAGGACACACTCGTGGTGAAGGGGAACAGATGCATAAAATGTAAAGAGCTGGGAGAGAGATGAGAGTGCTACTGAGGAGAAGATGGCTTGATGGGGCTCGTGCTCTTAAGATAATTACTAACAGTCATTGTCTCTAAATACGCGGAGAACAATGGCCTTTCACCACGTCACTGATCACTTTACTGCTGGATCTTATCCACACAAAACCCAATCACTCGAACACTTATCCTATCCAAGAGAGCGAGGCATAAAGAAACATTTTTAGACGTAATTATAGGCTTTTATTTTTGTATCAAGCATGTATGCCAATGAATATTTTAGATATATAGTCACTGTTGCTACCATTTGTTTGAAAAAAAACGAGTTGCCAAACACAGTAAAAATGAATTTATTGGCTGGAATCATATGAAATAACTCTATTATAGGAAATCAAAGGCCTGTCGGAGCTTCGCAAAAACAAGGAGGAAGAAGTGAAAAACAAATAAAACATCCACAAAAACATGTCAGGAGCGGTTAGGAGTGAGGGCCGGGAAGTCATGTTTCAACTGAAATTTGGAACAATGTTCGCGTCCAGATTAGTGGCCAGTCGGATGGCCCAGACAGGCTCCACAGATAGCGATCAGATAGTAAAATATTTAATGGCTCAAGCAGGTCGAATGCGTTTCCCGTCAACGGAGGAGGTGATTTAAGGTTGGAGTAATCAGGCCGCTGAGATTGCATCTGTACTAACGAGACAAAGAGGCAATAAGTAGGTAAACTATGAGGCTCAGGCTGGTGACGCTCACACTGTGGGAAAAAAAGTGAATGTCCAGCCGATTAAATCTGCTGACCTTAACATTTGAGCTACTAAGCAAACAACATCAATGTGCGAATA
>JAUESE010000037.1:5727351-5738431 GCA_032274725.1 Malacoctenus triangulatus
TTTTTGCGATTTACCTCATGAATCACAGCACCGAGTGTGCGCTTATTCCCCGCAGAACGGCGAGCAAAGTGTCCAAAGGAATGAGAAGGTGCCCTTGAGCTCATCTGCAGCTGCTCTGCAGACGCTGGCGAAGGTCCAAAACAATAAGCCTGAATTAGCAGGACGCTGCTAAGATTGGACTCGGCTAACCTTCTCCGTCGAACCGCAGGACGGAGGGGAACTATCATAGCAGCGTAGCAACAGTTATTCTGAGAGAAGCGGCTCAAAATGGGCTTTAATTGGAGGAAATTATGTATTTATCTCTCACATCCAAAGAGGAGCTACAAAATCTCTGTGTGTGTTTTGCACTTTGTGACTTTAAGGCACTTTAAACGTTACAATCATCCAAAGTTTAAAGTATCCAAAGACAATTTTCACACCACACCTGTTTGAATTCACTCTCCTCTGATGGTCCACTTTGTTTGCAGGAGTGAAAACACATTCATCAACTTCAGCCCGCACAGTATTGTTAATTTTGAAGTGCGTCATTTGGCCTCCTCAGCATATTGCTTCAGAGCTGTTACACAGCTAATGTGATACAGTTGTATCCTGGAGAGCTGGGATCGCTTTGGAAAGACAAGAGTCTAATAAAAGGTTCATTTTAACACCCTTCATTTTGTTTTCGCCCCGGTTGCTTGTCACGCATGCATCACAGCATCCTCCTACCCCCCCTCCCAGAACGAGGGTGGGATTCAGTTGACCGAGCTCATAGCCCACCGGTTGCACGGCCTGCCACTCAAACGCAAGCAACCACGGGCGTCTCTGGCGCCGACGCGCGGGGTGATATTGCATGTCAAAGACTTTTATTATTGAAATGAGACATTTATGACAGCGAGCCCTCCTGAATCACCTCGATGCAGCCGAACGCAGGGGGAGAAATGAGATTTGGCAGATTACCGGGGCGAGCCACCTGCGTTTCCTCACTCATCACAACACGCCGGTTTCTATGAATGTGAAAGCAGCCACCTTTGGATTGAGCTGAAGTTAACAAAAAAAAATGATGATCCATTGGATTCGGGTGAAGAATAAAACCGAGTAGTGTGGAGTGCTGCATCTCCTGAGGGGCAGGTGAGGTCATTGTTGAATAGATGGGGGGGTTCTCTCTCTGGCAGCTTATTGTTTAGGGGTCCGCTGTGAGCCTATTCAGTGTAAGATACTGATATTATCCAGTCAAACACATTCATTGCAAATCGGCACATTGTTGTGGTGTTTTAAGTCTCCCTGAAGCTGATGTGGTGCTTAAACTGTGCTTTTCTGCTCCCGTTCTCACACAATGACACCGTATCTGTCAGATTTAGCTGTCGGGTTGAGTGGTTTCCATCAAGCTCTTATCTCAGTGCGACAAACACACTCATTCACAAACAACCGCACACACACACACACACGGACAACCACTTTCTCCTATCTCCAGGCTTTCCTTATCGCTCCCGTTTGTATTCAAAAGTGGGAACAACATTTAGCCATCTTTAGTGGTGGACCGATAAAACCCTGTGACACGTTCGGGGCTCGACACGAGTCTCGTATCGAGCACATTGAACGCCTCATGCCAGGCGCTGGCTGTTTTTTTTTTTACTGTGCAAGCTGGTCACAACACGAGAAGTCCAGCAGCTATTTCCACACTACAGTCCACTAGTAAGCCCCTCACAGTTAATGGTGTGTGTGATTGGTACATCACAGGCACCAAAATATGGCATTAAAAGCTTGTAGCTGAGAATAGCCTCGCAAAAACTGTGGTCAGGTGAGGATGGTCTTTCTGTGAACATCTCTTATCACGTTTCTATTGAAACAGAACAAGAGTCTCTGGATTTTGCAAACGAGTGCTTATAGTTTCTGTTGGTATTTGTTGGTCTTCTTTATGTTAATGTCCATGCACACACAATCCATTTTTAATTCTCCAGTGACACAGAAATGCACACAGAGCTCTTTCATACATGCAGTACAACGCAATATATTTTCCTTTGCCATTTCTACTTATTGAAATGTTGTTTGTTCTTGCAAAGAACCCCCCCCCACCCCCAACCTCCAACCACACACACACAGGAATTATGGTTTAATTTAGGCATATGCGATACCTCTATATCTGTATGCATGTCAGCTTTGAATCAGCATCCACAGGAGCTGCATGTAAGAGCCGTAGATATATAGGTGTGCAGATTCCATCAATATCAACCAGTAATTCCATTTTGATGACAAAATCCCGTTCTCATTACTCAACCGTGCTCCTGTGAGCAAAGTGACACAGAGACAATATCACGCCATTACATCATTTGATATCACCCATGAAAGCTCCACAAGAACACTAAAAATAGCTGGAGTTCACACCGGTCCACGGGGAAGGCTGTAATGAAGCAACAATCCAGCACAGCCTTCATATACCTCTCAAGCTAAAGGTTATCATTGCCAATAAAAAGTGGCTCCCAGCAGTCCTAAACCAAACCTCCTTGTCTGTCCAACCACTTCCTCTTAAAGGTCAGGGTTCAAAGTGCTGTGTTACACTTTAGGAGCAGTGGTTGGATTGTGTCTAATGTGTGCAGTCCTGTTGTGTGTTCAGTAAGTGCCGTGTGTGAATCGATTTAAAGTCTTTGGTGAAAATGTCACTGCATTGTGATTGGGTTGTTTTTTTTGTATTCTTTATTTATTGTCGGGTTCTCAATGTTTTTTTTTCCCTTTAAATAACTATAATTGTATAATTATTGAAGATTATCCTTTAAAAAAGGACTTTTTAATGATTCTTATAGCTCTCTTAAGTTGTATTTTATTTACAATAGATTTTATTTCACATGCTTATGAATGATTTTATTCCTAAAACCTTTTTTCAAATTGGTACGAAACACAATTATCTCATTTGTGGCTTTAATTATCCTTATTGTTTTATCTTCAGTGTGTATGCTACACATTGTGTGACGCACACAAACACCAACAGTGACGCGCACACACACAGAGCCACAAAACCTACACGTTCTGAGCCATTATCCCCAGTCTATGTCACATCTGCTCACTATTAATCAGCTCCCAGTTAGCTCATCAACAGGCAGACTGAATAGAGGGACAACAGCAGGTAAACACACCAGCAGGTGTCCTCGCACAATGACTTCCTGCCTTCCAGACCGTTCCCACTGATTGGAAATTGATGTGTCCATCTGGACCTCATTACAACTCAAAAATGTCAAAGAAGTTTCTCAGCACTTTTCTGAGGATGGGACAGAGAAACGTGACGAGTACGAGTGGAGCTGCAGAATGAAGACCTTACAGGAAAGGTCACATGTTTGATAGAGCTGCAGTCAAAATGTCAATACGCCCACACTTTTCATACCTGTTGCAATGTTTCTTCCTGAGAAATACAACTACATATATCGACTCTATGTTAGTCGGTAGATAGCTTGATTTTTTTTGTATTTTGTGCCTATTAAAGAGCATAACGTTGTTGTAAATAGAGTATTTGAAAGCATGTATGGAATGACACTGTCAGTTTACAGTGAATCAGGATGAGTGTGTCAAACTGTGACTGTTTTCAAGGTACAATAGGCAGGAAATCAACTTGAGCTGATATTGAGAGCCTGTAACTGGTTGGAGCCCGATGCAGAGGAATGGCTGTGTGTGCCTTCACACTGACAGCTGTCAGTAAGGCAGCTCGGCGCACCTGTTCTCACTCGGTCCCTTGGCGGCGCGGCCCTTTTTTCTGTCTGATCTTGTAAATGAAGGAGATGCTGCCTGCTAAAACCGGAGCTCCCCGAGGAGTCAGGTTTACCCACCGCGGCTCCTCTCCACCCTGCTGCTCATTTGCCTAAATCGGTGTTATTATTCTGCATCTAATAGGCTTAATGGTTGTGGTGTGATGTAAATAATGCATCTGCGTCGGATTGATTTGAAAAACGATATAGAGAAAAAAGCCGAACGAGGTAAAAATGAGCCCATTAAAGTGTACCTCGGGGAGTTTTTCCTCTTTCCGACTGAAGCTACAATCTCGTACATTATACTGTGTCTGTGAATTTGCCCGTAGCGTAAAGGTTAGCGCATTCCTGAATAACTGGTCAGCAGTTAAAATGTCGGAACCTGCCGGCAAACTGTACGTTGAAAATAGAAAAGGAAGGATCTGTAATGTGCTTTCTATCGAGAACTGAGCACTTAACTTGGAGTTGCTTCACTGGGAGCAATACAGAGTGGTAAATGTTGAAGATATGCTGCGAGGCTTCCAGCTGGGAGTGTAAAATGAGTTCTCAACATAGCATGCGTGACTGACAGATCTTTGCTGGTTAAATGAAGGTTAAAAGAGGCGCTGGGATCTGCAAGGTCTCCCCCCGTCTCCCCCCGTCGTCCCAGACTGCTCAGCGTTCGCCACACGTCTTGGCCAATGAGAATCGCCTCAGGAGACTTCTGTTCCTCCCCGCAGGTGAACGGCCGCGACTTCTCCAAGGTCGAGCATGACGAGGCCGTGGTGGAGGCCATCCGGCGCGACCCCATCGTCGTCCAGGTCCTCCGCCGCACGCCCACCAGGGCCACCGCCGCCGTGGCGCACGCCGGCTCGCCGCAGGACGTCTGTGTGGTGGACGTGTGCACGCAGACGGACATCACCTTCGAGCACATCATGGCGCTGGCCAAGCTCCGGCCCGCGACCCCTCCCGTCCCCGACATCTGTCCCTTCCTTCTGTCGGACAGGTGAGGCCAAGTCACCCGGTTTAATGAGAGGACGGCGTCCCTCGCAGGCTTCCGGCGCCGACGGCTCTCCATGACAGACATGTTGGAAGTCTTTCCTATTAATGCTGTTAACTAAAGCTGGGAAATTGTTATTTTCCTGTGTCAGGGGATGGGAAGCTTCCCCGAGGTAGCACCACCGTTCTCTTTCATTTCATTTTGGCTATTAAGAAGCCATAATACTGTGTGGAAACCCCCAGCAAAGCTAAGTACTGTGATATCATTATGCAGGAGCAAAGCTGCATGCAATAATTGCTTCGGTGTGCTACATCCATTTTCTTAAATGGGAGCTTTTGCTGGGCGATTAAAAGCCAATGGGCTGATGGAGCAGGCATTCGGATGCTCCATCCATTCTCAGCTATTTATAGGGCTTTGCTGAGCAGCGAATGAAATCAATTTGTCCCGTAAAACTACGTATCAGCCAGCGTTGGTCAGTGATTATGAAGACGGCGCGATCGCCGGGACAATTCGCAGAGGTCACGGCTTTTCTTGTTAATATCTCCATCACAATGGAGTTTCTGTGGAGGATTCTTTTTCACTTAACCAACAATAAAGTGTAACATACACAACACTTGTCTCAATCCATATACTCGATCAGCGCGAGCTCTGTTCTCCTGCACACAATGGCATTAAACAAGGAGCTGGGGAAAAGAGTTAAGCTACATAAAGGGGGGCGAGTAAATGGGACGTACATTAATGATCCTCTAACTGCTTCCCTTCTTTTCTCCCCAGCTGCCATTCTATCCACACCATGGAGCACGAGTTTTATGAATGCCCCGAGTACCTTTCCAACACCCCTGCAGAGGGGGAGAGGACGGAGGAGTACGAGTACGAGGTACTTCCATCCGTCGCTCACGCAAGAGTCTCTCAAAAATAAACAGGTTTTCGAAGCAAGTGACCCAAAAATGTTGCATCTCAGCTTTGATAAATCAGGTATTTGGTTTTGTTGATGCCTGCGGGCCCGATGGCCACTTCTGTGTCAGTAATACACAATCTCTGGAGATAATCCAAGGTCAGGCCCGATGTACGACGCACACAAATCGCACAACAATACAAGAAAAATTGCCCACGACAATGATACAAAAAAATTGTCTGCCCTCTTTGTCAAAGCGTCTATTCTTTACATTGTTCTGGGGAGCGCAGCCAAGTCCCTGGGTTGGAGCAGAAGGCCATTCTTCATATGTTTGCAGCAAAAAGAGAGTCCTTCTTTCAGTGCCCCCCCCCCCGCCCCTCCTGCTGAATTACCAGTGTTCTCCATCCACTCAGTTAGTTTCTCCTTTCATCTGAGATATTTTTATGCCTTTTTTTTTGACAGCCACTTCAATCCAACCAGAAAAATGTTGAACAAACTCTCGCTATTTGGGGGTGAAATTATTTCCAGATTCATTCTTTTGCCAAATTGAAATTCCACAAATTTTCAAGGTAACACAACCAACAATCGCAGTGGAATATTCGTCTCCCTTCATATCTGAGCTGTTTCGTTCCTTTTGAAAAGCCTCACAGAGGCGCACGTCCAGTCTGCACCCACAAGTGGCTCCATTGTGACAGATGCGTGACGCCGGTGGGCCGGTGGACCTCCAGGTCATGTCAGGTGACAGTGATGGTTGACATTTGCTACTTTCAGTCATCCGCCCGGCTTTAATAGGCACTTCCTGGTTGAGCAAGTTGCATTGTGGGTCATTAGGATTCCCCTGCTGCCAGCTGTGGCCCGACCTCACAGCATCGTCCGGAAGAGAGAGTTTCTATGAGGGTCGGAGGGAGAGAGCGCGGAGGGCTAATGTGTGCGAGTGTGTAGGTGTGTGTGCACAGACACACACCTACACACTCTCTCCTCCACCTGCCAAACATACACATCCCAAATCAGCTGTCCACGCGTTTCTCCGTCCATCCATGTGAATCTAACTGAAACATGAATGGCTTTCCTCTTGGGTGAAGCCAAATAGGGCCGGCGCTCCCAGGAACATTACGTCTGACTGACAGCTTCAGCTTCACTTCAGACTGATTGTCCACGCGGGCTCTCCTGCTGTCATAATACTCCTGCAACCTGAGCCAGATCCACGGAAATCACCACGAGTTGCCGCTTTGATTCGCAGGCCCACTGATTTGCTGGGGTGAGAAAGAACACATTTCACAGCAGACAGCAGATTTTTCAATCATAATTATCGAGCCAAAATGCCAAAAATGGAAATTCGAGGATGATTTTGGACACATTTTGGATATTTTGTTGTGTGGATGTCCCCGGCAAAATTAATGCCAAATAAAGGCAGATTTTAATTAGTGCTCTGTTTGATCACCAGGTTGAGCGGCGCCGTTAATGAAGTCACAGCAGTCTCCCAGACAGCAGCTACTTATGTTTGTCTTGTTCTGACGTCCTCGTGAGGGACTGTCAACAGGTGCCAGACTTCAACTCGCAGATTTCTCTCATCTCGCCAAACGAAAAAACGTTTTATATGCAAAACGACGGTCTGGTTTCGCACAAGAAGCATCGAACGGAGAAACGATCCGACGCCTCGTTTGGAGCCTGTCGTTAAAAATCATCCTTTTCCCGAGACGGACGCTTTAAAAGAGCATCCACTCAAATTAACGCCATCATCCGCGTTGGGAAAACAATGAGGCAGTGAACATTAGACCTGGCAGTGATTTCTTTTCAATCGCACAGGAAGTGAGAGTTAAGAGCATATCGGGCTGAAATGCCTCAACCAGATGTTTAATGTGCCTCTAAAAGAGAGAATACCTCCGACTGCGAGCGCGCCGGTGTTATTCTTGTGCTTCGGTAACATGTGGTGAATGAGATCTTTCTCATTAAAGCGTTGGAAACCCGCGCCGCACAGAGATGAATCCCACTTATTGTCAAATGTACTGTAAGCTAAATGAAATGAGGTTTTAAGCCGAAGCCAGGCCATACTTCAAACTCTGCAGCGCTCCAGATTATGATCCAATCATCAGTAATCAAGCCTCTCTGTGGCTTTTATCACCCCTGGCTCCCGCAAATCCACGCGTCCGCAGACACCCGGCCAATCGCCCCGCCGTACGCCGACATTAAGGCATTAGTGCCTTCTGATCCGGGCGGCGCGCAGCTGTCAGACAAATCCGCCAGCGCGGTGAGGTGCGTGCGCGAGCGGCGTCGCGGCGTCACGTTATTCTAAACACCGTTCGCGGAGCCCAACCTTTGAAGGTCAGGGCTGTTTGCACAGGGGGTTAAATGCCACAGAAATTAATTTCTTCCCCTGTCAATCCTTGCCATCGTGGTTTCCCATGACGAAGGAGGGGAGGAGAGCGGGGGGGCGGGGGGGGGTACCTGGGGTTTTAATTCATGCCCCTCCTCCCCCTCCCCTCCCCTCACGCTCTAACCCACGGCCCACCTTTCGCACCATCACGGTGCTGAAATGAATGTGGCAGTGTGGGGTTAATAAAGATTACCCCTGGAGTTAATTTCATGTGATTACACTTCGAAACAGCAGAGTCCAAATGGAGCCAGTGGAGAGTCGAGCTATATTTAGAGGAACCTCCTGCTGGGGGGAGCCAGACCCCCTGGTTTGACTTTGGCAATGACGGCATTTATTGCCTTGTGTTTTTATAAATTTATACAACTCACAGGCTCAGTGGTACCACAGGATTGTGTTGCGTTGTGCGTTTCCTCTAATTCATTTTCTCACAGTAATCTCTGGACTCCTCGTGGTGAAATCTTCTTTGAAGCAGAAATGAAATCTATTTCGTGCACCTGAATTTAAGGTGGCTGTCTTTTGTTTTTTTGTGTAAACAGGAAGTGGAGCTGTGCAGGCAGAACAGCCAGGAAAAGCTCGGCCTGACATTATGTTACCGGACCGACGATGAGGAGGACACCGGCATCTATGTCAGCCTGGTAAAAAACAACACACAGCTCCTTTTCCTCAGTTTCTCTGAAACCCCTTGCATTCGTCAGTTTCAGTCTTGCCCCCCCTCCCTCAACTCAATTGGCTGTTGTAAATATATATTTCACCGTGATAACATCGTGGACACAAAGCAGCCAGTTCATTAAAACAAACTCAGGGCCCCGTGATCAGTTCCCTCTCAAGCAGGAAGTTATTAAAAGATATCCCAGATGAATTCCAATCTGCACATACAGAAGCAGAGAGCAAGTCGGGCTGAATTAGGAGGAAGGAAGGAGAGGAAAAAATGTTTGCCAGTCAAATATCAAACTCAGAGCGAGACACGCTTGGCCAGAAAGGAAGCCAGGTTTGAAATGTGGCTCCCTTCCTGCCGCTCCCGTTCCTCCTCCCTTTACATGTTTTAATTGAAGCTTTTAATTAGCTCAAAGCAAAAGAGAAAAAAAATGCTCCTTTTTTTTTTTAACCACGCAATGTGATGAATGCTACATTTCCTGGAAATCCTCCGGCAAAACACAGAAAGCAGTAAAAGATTCTTTGGTGAAACTGAAGAATTTGCTGTTCAGAAAAAGAAAAGATTCCTTGAAATGATTGATGGAACAGAATGGAGACAGATTTCAACACTCTGGAAATAAATGGAAGGATTTTAAAGGCTTTTTGCTACGAGAAGTGTTTCGTTTGACAGCAGGTGCAGCTTCAATCCTCAGATTAATCCTATTACACACCCACCACATGAATATACGTCATGAAAGGAGTAAAAAAGTGCCGTATATTCAACTTCTGTTCGATCTTTCTTGAATTACTTGTTCACAAACCTGTGAACTCCAGTGAACTTCCCAGCGTTTGCCAGTTTTTTTTTTCCCACCTGAACCAGACAAACACTGTCAGAAACACCAGCACCAACGGTCCCCTGCTGACACAACACGGCTATTTTTGTACGTCTGATAAAAAGGAAGCAAAATGCTAATCCCGCTCATTTGAATGCATGTGGAAAGCGTCGCGTTGCTTCTTTGGGAAACGCACGAGGCTTCACCCCGTTCCCGTGAAGTTTGGAACGTTCCACGTGCCGCACGCGGCCTTTGATCTTCAATGCAACAACAACAAAGTTCCTGAAGTGCTTGTTGAGGGATTCAAGTGTTGCTGTTGCGCGAGTCTCAACAGAGACCTGCTGTGAAATATATGTGCAGATTCTTTCTTTCCGTGCTGAAAACATTTGTAACTTTTCATGTTGTTTTGGTGTTTTTTTCCCTTCCTTTGGTTCACATGTGCGATATGAGAAGAACTTCCTATTCCTCCCGTCCTCAGCTACTCGACTCAGTCATCAGACGCTGATAAAAGTCTGCGAAAAACCAGCTCGTGTCATACGAAAAATATGAGGCTGTCAGAGAGAAAATGAGCGTCTTTTCCTTTGTGAAAGCCAGACTTTCCTGCTAACAGCCGACATAAAAGAGCCGCAGTGAAAGCGCAGTACATCACCGGTCGTTTTTTTTTTTGGAGAGCGCCGAGATGCACAATGAGTGGCTGTCAACATTGATTTCTCCGTTTCTTTGTACAGGTGGAGCCAAACAGCATCGCGGCAAGAGACGGACGCATTAAGGAAGGAGATCGCATTCTACAGGTGCGACCAAAATACATTAACACCGGGTTAGATTATGAACTCACAATACGACTCTTCCTTCTATCTCGTTCCAACCCTGGATGTTCTTAAGGATGTTATCCTTCAGATCAGCCTTGAACAAAAAAAAAATCTTGTTCTTTTTCTTTCTATAAAAACATGCAGAGGTAGATTCCCTAAGATGCTTGTAAGGCAGCGTCTCTCTCTTTTTTAATAGAAAGTCGAAGCTGCTGGTATCCCCCGGTCTGGGCAGGCATATGTATATTTAATCACCTCGTTTTACCAGGGAAATTAAAGTCCTTAGTCGCGGTTACGGCAGGCACTTCATCATCTCTAGGGCCACTCTTCCTTTGTGGCAGTTTCTCACTGTCCCTCATTATGCAGAAACACCTATGGTGCCAGAGACAGTGAATAGCTCCCTTTCTATGTCGAGCTGGAGCAGCAAAGGACAGTAAAGGATCACGGTGTGGGCAAATACGGCCAAATGAAACCACGTTTAGTTAAACGATATGAAATTCTATCAGCACTCTAACACGTATCTGAACTGTATCTCCTCCTGGGGCGTCCAGCTCCTGTCTGGGAGGGTTGGCTTCCTTTTAGACGCCTCCCTGCTCCGACACACCTGAATCTAATGACAGCTCGTTAGCAGGCTGCTGCAGAGCAAGATGATGTCACTCTAGCTAAAACCAGGTGTGCTGGAGCAGTGAGGTGTCTGAAACTCTCAGGCAGGGCTGGCCAACTGCCGTCCTCGCGGGCTCCCGTCCTGCAGGTTTAAGAAGTCTCCCTGGTTCAACACACCTGATTCACGTCAGCATGCCGTTATCAGGCTTGTGCAGAGCGCTTGAACAGATCCGTTTCATCAGAATCA
>JAUESE010000037.1:5740214-5755406 GCA_032274725.1 Malacoctenus triangulatus
CCCTTATTGGCCAGACTCCACAGGAGAAGCCCCGCCCACTGCCTGAGGGAACGATGGCGAGCCGAACACCCGCACACCAGGCGGGGCGCCGCGGACGCGCAGGACAACTGCAACGCGCGGACGCGGCCCGCGAGCCAAACGCGCGAAGGGGTGCTGAGCATCCGCAACGGGGGCGGGGGCGTCCTCGGTTTGGAGAACCGCTTCCAGCAGCTCCTGGAGCTCAAGTGTCAAATCCGGAACGGGGGCGAGTGCGGCGTGTACTCCATCCGGCACAGCATCGAGTGCAGCCTGACGGAGAAAGGGGGCGGGGACGAGGACGGCGTGGACGAGGTGGGAGGAGGGGGAGGGGTGGAGCAGGAGCTGAGGATGCTGAACGAGGAGCTGCGCAGCATCGAGCTGGAGTGCCAGAGCATCATGCAGGCGCACCAGCTCCGCCAGTCCCACCAGCTGGAGCACAGCCAGTCGATGCCTTGCTCGCCGGGAAGGAGCCCCAAAGAAGCGCACAAGCGCTACGGCAGGCTGGCCGACATCCACGAGCACCCCGAGAGGTCGGACAGCGACAAGCTCCGGGAGAAGGACAGCTCCAGCGCCTACAACACGGCCGAGAGCGCCAGGTCCACGCCGCTCGGCACCGAGAGGTCCCCGGACCACTCGCTGCAGAGACACGTCAGCCTCACCAACCAGAAGAACCTCAAACTGACCTCGTGCGCGCCCTCCAGCCCCATCCCCATCCCCAAGCCGCAAGGCATCGCCAGTCGGGGCAGAGCCGTGGACCCGGGCCCCGTGATCTCCAGCAGCCCCGACCAGAGCAACCCGTCCCGGTCCGAGTCGGACCCGGCGCTGCCCGCGGACGACGAGAGGTGCGAGAAGAGGGGGAGAACCAGAGAGGCGAGGAGAGGGGCTCCTTATGGTTCTCCGTATCAGACAGCGCCTTGTCAGGGAGGATCCAGACACCTCCAGGTACGCTTCAAATAGAACCACGTCAATGCTGATTTGTTTTCGAGTCGGTTGTTTTTAGTCCTGTGGTGCAACTCGATGCTGACAGCCTTTGTTGTGTTGCAGAGCTACATGCAGCTGCTCCAGCAGCACTCCTCCCTGGAGTATTCCCAGAGCCAGCTGAGTCTCCTCAGCCTCTGCCGCGACCCCGTGCACCGGAACGGGCGCCCGGGGGAGCCTCGTCTGGAGTGGAAGGTCAAGGTTCGCGCCGACGGGACGCGCTACGTCGCCCGGAGGCCGGCGCGCGACCGCATCCTCCGGGAGCGAGCCCTGAGGATCAGGGAGGAGCGGAGCGGAGGCATGACCACGGACGACGACGCCATGAGCGAGATGAAGATGGGGCGCTACTGGAGCAAAGAGGAGAGGAAGCAGCACCTGGCGCGGGCCAGGGAGCAGAGGAAACGGAGGGAGTTCATGCAGAAGAGCCGCCTGGAGTGTCTGAGGGAGGGGCCGGCCAGCGGGGCCGAGGGCAGGAAGGAGATCAACATTTTGGAACTCAGTCATAAGAAAATGATGAAGAAGCGAAACAAAAAGATCTTGGACAACTGGATGACGATCCAGGAGCTGATGAGCCACGGGGCGCGCGTCCCCGAGGGCTCCAAAGTCCACAACGCCTTCCTGTCCGTCACAACTGTTTAACCAACACCTTTCAACGTTGCATTTTAGGCACCGAACACTTTTTTTTTTTACATCAGGTGGCGTGTATTTCTCAGAAACTATGTCTGATTTTAAGAAGTTTAATCTGTGAGTGAATCGAGAGCTTCATCTCTGAGGAAATCTGTAGCATTTTTGAGGGACTTTTCCACCAGCAACCACTCGACTCGACTTTTTTTCATGTTTCAATGAGGTATTTTTCTAGATTCTGGTCTGAGCTGAAAATGTGACATCACCAGAGTGTCGGCCTTTCATTGGATCAGAGTTTCAGGTTGAATTGTGATCGAAATTGACGAGTTAAAGTGAGAGGTGTCATGGAAAAAGCAGCAATTGTAACGGTTACTTCAAAAATGTCAGACAGAAAACCTCAGTCACTCACAACAAAACTTTCTTTTGGAACGGATTTCGGCGTTTTGTAGCATGTTGGTTTGGAGGGATTTGCATCGAAGATGACGAACCACTTCTACATTGTGTGTTTCTACTCTCCCTCCTTTTGGTTTCATTGCAGATCAAGCAATTCTTCTTGCCTCGTTTAAGGTGGCGTTTTTTTATAATGCGGGAAAAATACAATATTTTTCACACTTTGTAAGCCCAGTGACTTTTTGTAAGGGATTTTTTACACTGAATGTTCATGTACTGTAAAGATTTTTTGTTGTAATTTCTTATTTATGTTTGTATTCCTGGAACCACCAACGTCGCAGGTGACAGTCTGATTGTAATGTAGCCCACACTGCTCGCCTGAAACTCCAACTCAAAGTACTTTGTGTGAAGACACTGAGGTCAGAGTTGCCTGACTGACTCTTAGCACTCATTTCGAAGCACTGAAAGTATCGAGCTCATATTATTCGTGAGCCGGAGTGTCTTTTTGAAACAGTTTTACCTCACTTTACAGTTTAATGTATGTGAACGCTTCACTCATGGAGTCTCTGACTTCCCCTCCATCTTTTACGTGCGGATTACGGTCATTTTCCGACAGATTCTTATTTATATTGTTTATTTGTATTTATTGTAAATTATTTCTATTGTTTGATACATGTTTCACATGAAATGGCTCCGCTCATTTTCAAGGTGCAGCCAAACAATGTATCGTATTTGCAGCCTTTAAACTCAAATCTGCTGCTCTTTATTGTAAATTCAATTGAAGAGGCCTTGAGTTCAGTATGTTGTTGATGGTGGTGGTTTTAATAAAAAGAATAAAATAATAATAAAAACAAGCCAGAAAATGGGTTTTGTATCCAAACTCGGAACCTTCCAAACACTTAATCTTCTCTTATTCATTGATTAATTTGCACTAAAGTATTTCACCTTGTTATCGGCGAGGCTCGAGGGACGGAAATGTCAGAGGTTGTAAATTTATGATGGTAAACGCCGCTGAGTGCTACAAAGCAGCAAGCTAATTAGCACGTTTGCATTCAGTGTAAATCTTTACAAAGAGCCTATTTAGCGTCTGGCTCACGGACTGGACTGGTGAGCTACAGCCTGTGACCTTGTGGCTACGAAGTCGAAGAAACGCGGAGCCGAAGCGAAATTTAAAAAGCGAAGTGTAATTTTATCTGCGATTACTGTCAAACGAAGGAACGATCAGCAGGAAGGGGCCAAAGTTGAAAAGCACCAAATGGTTTCAGAAAGAAAATGTAAAGAATCTCAAAGTATCTCATGAAACTATTTCTTTAAACTCCGATTTACTTCCTGGATCAATACTGGACCTGAAAATTCAGTCGCGTGTCAGTGGGCGTCGTGGTTTCACAGTTAATGATTCGACACAGACGTCTTCATCGCTTTTGTCATGACTTCTGTTGCTGAAACTGTTCATGTGAAGACATAATGGAGCAAAAACGCTCCTGTAGGTGCTGTAAGTACACAAAACTCCACAAACGCTGGGGTCTGTTTGTGAATAACGGCAAAGAAAATGATTGCTGCCAATACCTGCTGCACCTGGAAAATCCAAGTGTCACTGCACCAAGCCTCCCGCTCCGCATTCACTCTCACAGGAAATCATAAAGCATTTTGATGCTGTGTGGCTTGATAGCGCCCACATCGTAATTTGGCTTGTCGCTACAGTTTACAGTATTCATGTATTCATACTGGGATGACTGACTGACAGAGTCGGGGGGGAGGGGGGGCTATAGGGAGCGAGGCGATGGGGAGGGTGCGTGTCCATTTAGCGATAGGGAGCATCAAAGCTCAACTATACCTCCATTTCAAAGCATTAAGGAGACACCGGTGAAGTCTCCTCACCCCCCCCCCCCCGCCCCCCCTGTCAGTCTGCGGCGCGCGTCCACAGCCCACTGAACTGAAGAATTAATGAGAGACATCAGACTGGCATCCCCATCACCACGGCAGTTATGCATAATATTTAATCAAGCTCTGCACCCTCTTTTTTTCCCCCCTTCTTCTTCTCCTCACAGCCACCCATATAATATCCAAGCAGTTGTATCTGTGTGACAGAAGTGGCACCGGGAACCGAGGAATAATTCGCCGCAGTCAACTTTGTATCATAAATGATTAATCCCAACGTGCGCGGCGGAGATAATTGAATGTATTCCAGTGTTGATCTGTTGCACACCAGTGGTAATGTGCTGGCCTCAACAGCAGCAGCATGAGATCTCCATGCACGCGTGGAGGCACAACACCGGGGCCGTGATGCAAAGCTTCATGCTGAGGGGGTTGAGACTCAGGCTGAAGGAAGATATATGAGAATATCGCAGTAATTGCCTCATGAAATTATTTTTTTCTTAAAGGAAATAGCCTTTTCTTTAGTGTTTGCTAAGTATTCAGCCATTACTCGAAGAAGTAAACACTTTTATGACACTATTAAGGCCCACGCAAGTTTGTGGAGCGACGACTGCGAACTGCTCGAAGTCAATGGTTTACATAAAGTCATCGTGAACAGATTCGGGTAGTTTGTTTCAAAAGTTTGCAGATTCACCTTTTAGTGCCAAAGTGAGACAAAAACATCTGCTCCATTTGAACATTAAGGTTGAAGCTCAGCAGGCAGCACAAGCTGAAAAAGTCCAATTCAGCCAGGGGGGGCTGGGAAGACATGCTGTCGCCCCCCTCCACCGTCAGTGGAGCTGCCCTTTCTGTGGACAGTATACAAATCCATGCACATATAGAAGGTAAGAAGGAGAATCAGCAGGAAAGCAGCAGACCTTGTTCCTTTAATGCAGAGTCGCTCAGATGTAAAACATATTTAAACCACATTACTTTGGATATGTGCATTCCAAGAAAACGTAAATGGACTGCACTTACGCACACTTTTCAGCCTTAATGGGCGACAATTTTGCTTCATTCTCAGTCACATGCTAATGGCAGAGCAGCTGCAGTGAAAGGTAGCGGGGCTTCCCCAGGAAGACTGGAAATAACACGATAAGATGTGGACGGAAGGAGAAGAAGCTGATCAGAGGGGGAGCAGACGAGTGGACCACCTGTTTGACCTTTACCAGGCGGTGACCAGGGAGCGTTCGGCGAGGGATGTTTGGAGGATGAAAAATTGCGTTATAAGGGACAAAAGTGTCAATCTTTGAGGTCTAAACCTGGAAGATTTCTGTTCGTGTATGTTTGGGTCAGCATTTGTTCTCGTGAACGCTCAGACACATCCGGGAGTTCACTCCACCGCGATTCCTCTCCAACCGTTTCCTCTCATCTAAATGTGTCTCATTCAAATTCCTGCAGTCGAAGTGAGCAGCTTTCTGCCGCGACGCCAGCGCGTCCCCGGCTCTCTTTAATCTAACGCCGCCTTTGAAGCCGCGGCGGGCGGGTGGAAGCCACGAGAACAAAGTCAGGTGTTCCGTGCCGAGATGCCGGCTCAGACGCTGTGACGCGAAGCGGGGTGGCACGACGTGTGTGTGTGTGTTTGCAAGTTTGCAACCATGTGTGTGTGTGTTTGGGTGTCGGCCATGTGTGTCCTTGAGTGTGGTTGCACAGCCTCCTGTAAAGAAGAAAGACGATTAAAAAAAGGGGGGGAGTTAGTGTTTTTGGAGCTTTGGCAGGTTGTGGTGATCATTCTCTGACAGGGATTGATGCCAGCGTATGAATATGCTGCGCGCAGCAAAGCAGGAAGGAAGCAGACAATGCGTGCTAGTCCATTTAAAATGCGCTTGTCGCGTGCGGCGCACCGTGAATGACCCGCAGATGTAGACTTGATCAATCAGTGTTGTTTGTCATGCCAACAACATCCAGTTCTGTCGTACGTTACCGAACGCGGCACAATCAGGAGTCGTGTCTTATCGGGGAATGAATGACTGATTAGCGCGAGGTAATGACTGATGATTTTCCATTCATTAAACTTCCTTTCATAGCCTCAATTATGCACTAATGGCTCATTCAGACTTCTAATTAACAAAATGGATAATTTTGTTTTGCCGTCTCTTCCCCATGAAGGACAACTCAGTCTACTCCTGTTGAACTCCGAAGACAAATAAAAACTGGCCTCGGTCTTGTTAAGTCTTGACAGTTACAGATCATGTTGCTCTAAAGAGTTTTGGCAACCATTGCCGCGATATTGTCGTCGTGGATACACAAATCCCCGGAGCAGTCCAACAGAAAGAGAAGCTTTAATTTTTTTTTTTGCCTTTTCACAAATGAAAGCTCAGGCACAGCTGTAAAACATGCCGTAAAAAAATGGCTGAACTTGTGTTTAATGAGAGGTATAAAATATTCAAAAGCTCAGTACCCTGCGCAGATTTAACACTTGGGATAATTGGAGCAGAATACGTAGGGAAAGGCGGCGCGATGGGAGACAAAAAGGCCAAAACGGCTCCTTCGTGGGATGGTGGAGGGGAAGAGAGGAAGATGAATGAAAGAGAGACTTTTCTCTGGGCTTTTCCACGATTTGCAGAGCGCGGCATTATGAGGGTGTGTTTGTTGCACGATTCACAATTCCCTGGTGGTTAGCGTCACCTCGCCTTTACGTTCCCCTTTAAAGTGTTCTGAAACATCAGCTGAGGAAGCGACGCAAAACAAGCTTTTCCTGAACTACCTAATGAGAAGCTGACAGGGTGTAATTTAATGGTTCAGTGCCTTTTTGCTAAATTGTGCTTAACATTTACAAAAAAAAAGCTGTGCTCCGAAGACTAGAGAAAAAATATCATCTTTTCGTCCAGTTTTTTGGTCTCTGCAGTGACAAAAGAAACACTCGGTTGCAGCCGGTTTCATAACCTGGCTGATCTAAAACCTGGTTTATCCTGGGAGACAAACGCGTTCTGTTTCAGTCCCTCCTGTGGGGTGAAGGCTTTGATTCGACAGTGATGTGCTCAACTATTGATCTGGCTGACTGCTCCTTATCCCGCGCGGTTATTACTGGTTTACTGCGAGGCCTCGGAGGCGGGGCCGGTGGTTTAGAGCGCTGCGCTGGGAATACCAGCTCCGCTCGGCATGTGGGGTTCAAAGCCCCCCGAGTGCCGAGCAGTGAAAGTTACTAAAGCAAGCACAAGATCTCTGTGGATAACCAGTCAGAGGGTGCGTTTGGTTTCCTCACCATGGTCCAGGAGAAGGAGGGGACTGATAGGATGCAGGACCCGGACAGTTAGTTGGGTAAGAGAGTAAAACTGGCGTCCTGAGGCGGTGGCCTGCGTCCTCATGACGAAGAATGTGCCTCTCTTCCGCTCAGCTTCACTTGGAAGGCGAGGTCACACTGAGGACAAAAACAGCCCGGAGCTTCCAATGACAGCTGATTACCGAGTTTGTCGTCCTCCTCTCCTACCTGGGGTCCATGGGGGGGGGGGGGGCTGCGTATGTATCCTCAGCCAGGACAATGTCGTGACTGTGCACTGTCAGCAGCTGCCGGACGCGATGCTTCGCCATCGCTTTAATGAGGATGTGGAACTGTTGGGGATGAGTGGCCTGTGGTCCAGCGGCAGCACGGCAAAACAGTTGCTGATCCGTCCCCCGGGGGCCGAATGCAAAACACTGAGTTCTACAGTAAAAACTTGACTATGTGCTAAATCCAGCCAATAAAACACACTGTTACTTCTAAAAATGAAGGTCGTTGTGATTCGACCTTTAGGATCACTTCTTAAATCACATCGAACATCTTTAATTCTTCCAAGCACAAAGTTTGAGGAGACGTGAAATAAGGATGAAATAAATCGGTTTGTGCTCATGAAATATCGTCTCCAAATAGTCCAAATAGCTACTTTAATAATAAACACAGATGCAACAGGTCGAAGGTTGTACTCGGATTTTTCACAATAAAAAGAAAGAGAGAAGCAGTGTCTTCCAGCGGCCGTATGGATCATTGGACACTCAAGCGTCTCCACTAAGTTACTCCCTCCTCCACAAATAGCTCCCTGAATGGCCAACGTGGAAATGGAGGCCTTAACCAAGTGTCATTAGTGCTGATGAAAGCAAATTGATTTCAGTTGGCCAGAGGATTTTCTGGGAGAACAAGAGGCTCGATGAGATTACCTCAAACACAGAGAGGACATGTTTTTCTTCTGTCGGGAGAACGTGCACAGATGGTGCTTGGTTTTGGTTTTTTTCCCCCCCCTTCCTAAAGCCCCTGTGAAGCTGTGAAAAATGAACACAGGAAATGAGACGGGTCCCACTTGGAGCCATTGATCCGTGTTTAGAAGTGGCTGGACTGTGATGTTCAATCAGCGGAGCACCAGAGAGACCGAGGACGCCATGGAGACCGCGTGAAACGGGGACGGAGACACGAGATTAATCCGCCTCGTGTATCCTAATTAACTGTCAGAGAGACAATTTACACTGTTTAATATGAAAGAGGTGGTGTAAAAGTAGCAACACCCGACGACGCATCCGTCCTCTCGCTCCGTGATGGTTCAGACGCCATTCGTACAGTTCTGCGACGCCCTGCAGCTCATGACAAAACATGACAACGTCTCGTATTAAAGGCTGAGTCGACTGTGATCAAGTCGGAGCAAAGTTTCGCTCATGACAAGCCGGCAGGTTTGAAACAAAACAGAACTCGACTCGGTAAAACACCCTCCACGCTTTGGCAGTAAAGAAAAAGGTGGTGCTGAATAGAAATCAATAAAAAATACTTCTCTTAGCGAACGGGAAGCAGGTCGGTGCAGCAGGAAGAGAAAACACAAGCGGAGGAATATCGATGAAATGCGGCTTTGAACCGAACCGGCTCGTCTGACAGCTTGATGGAGAAGTGTATGCTTCGGGATCGATCATGCTAATGAACTGTTTCACACAGCGGAGCTCTGTAAATATCAACGGAACGGCCGGTCGATAAAGACAAACTGTACGTTCTACATGTTGCATCGCGCCCTCGCGCTGATTTAACAAAGGTGCGCTCGCTCGAGACACTCATCGATTCGCGTTGCTATTACGGGGGAGTTTTTATAGAGTCGCTGCCCGGCTGCATCGGCACATTTTGGTTATTGCTCGGACGGGTCGTCTTATAATCGCAGAGAGTAATAGACTGGGATGTAATTGCTGTTTGACAAAGTGAGGATGTGAAGGAGGTGGGGGGGTGGGGGGGGGGGGTCTGAGTGAATGTGCATGTCAGACAGGATGTTCTTTCTTGACTTCATGGATAGTTTTTCTTTACAAATGTGCCAATGAAATAACTGAACAGTCAGTTTAAATGAGTCTTAAAGCTTTTCTGTGTTTTGTGGGTTTCAGTAGGAAACCAAGAGCCTGCCTGGCAAGTTCTTGCAGCTATTTATCAGGATGAAACAGCAGCTAATGTATTTACACCTACAGAAGCTCCTTTTACATCACGTACTGAACCTTTTCCAATCTTGCCTTCTGCTCGCTATCACTTTCTTCGTGTTTTTTATTCCCTTTTCCGGCTAGTTACATCTGCTCGCACTTCCTGCAGGGCTTTTTTTTTTCTAATCCCATCAGCCACCCTTTCAGTTCATGGACCCCTGCCGAAATCTCCCTGATATTTACCTCCACGCTCCCCTCGGGCTGCGGAGGCCTCCTAATAAGCAATAAGGTACAGTTGAGCTAATTCTACGAGTCCTCCAATCGTTCCTGGCCGATCGAGGCGAAGACCTGAAGAGAGCCGAGGGGGGGAGGGACACGGCCGCGGCTATTAACGCTACAACACCTTAACGCCAACACGAATCTGCACACACATACACACACACAAACAGTGTGAAGGCCCCCACAGACGCCTCCTATCTCCGCGGCCCCTCCGCGCTCGCCTCTGGATCTCCCCACGTGTGAATCGCGGGTCCACATGTCTATATTGTGCGTCGACACACAATCTAAATGCAAATGGTTAATCGTGTCTTCCGTAGCCCACCGCCCCCCAGGAATAGACCCCCCCCCCCCCAGTAGACGTTTACACCATTATTAGGTTACTTGGAAAGCGATCACAGGTACGATCAAATAATTAAACCTGCGTGTTTTTTAAAAGCACTGCACGCCGTTTTCCTCCAAACAGCCAAGGGACACTTTGGCTGCGTTCGTGTGCAGTCCCGGGTTCCAATAAGAGATGCTGCTGCGCATTGGGCCTTGTTGTTAAACCTCCACCACATCCAAGTATCAAGGGACGTATGCTGCTGCATATCGTTACGATTTTACTGTCTTAGTGCTGCATCGTTATATTCACTGTGGCGTGAGGAATATTACTAAACTTTATCTTTAATAACGGCGAGATTGTTTTTTGTGTTCTATGCAATAAGCAGATTTTGTCCTTTTTTTTTTTTTTTTACATTCGGAGAAAAAGCTTAATTACATTTTAATGCCAGTGTAGGCATTTAACCTTTCCTGACACCAATACATTAGCTGCTCTCCTTGTTCAGTGTGAGCACCAGGGAATAGATCCTCAGAGTCAGACCAATTACTGGTGGGTAGTGTACGTCTGCACTCGCAGAGAGAGAGAGAGAGAGAGAGAGAGAGAGAGAGAGAGGGGGAGAGAGAGAGCACGTCCCACATGCTGAAAGCTACACAGCAATTAGGAGGGCCAAATCCTCCAGCAGGAGCCGACTTCTCATATCATGACACATATGAAATTTGAGGTTATTATTCCTATATTACAAACCCCAAACACCTCCTGCAATACACTGACGACGCCTCAACTCCGAAATCTTCAACATTTGCTGTATTTTATGTGGATTTTAACTCTTAGAGACCACATTATGTGGATTACTTTGCCTTCAAACAATTCTCTCTGAAGGAGCCGTCAATATCAGTCATCTGCAATGTGCGACGTTGACTTTAAAGAGACTGTAAAATCCTTTTTTTAAGTGCACATCATGAAAAACTGATATTATTTTCCATTTTTGGGCGAGCTGATGATGGAGGTGTCTCCTCACCAGAGGAGGTTTTATTCGCAGTTATGCAGAAGATTCAGTATTGGAGTGATTCCTCACGAGGACCGAACTCAAACTAAAGGCTGCAGTATTCCAGCCTTCGCTTCCTAAATAACTCAGCATCCTGCATTCACCGTTGCCGTCCCGACGGTGGTGAGTTTCCATCTGGAAAGTCAGAGGCGACCTCAAAAAGTGCTCGATTTTTTTCTTTTTTTTTCTTTCCTCCCTGAAATCTTTTTGGCGCGCGTCTCTGAAGACTGACAAGTGCCAGGTGAGCAATCAGAGAGACTTTTATGTACTCTGAAGCTGAAGGAAAAACAAACCCGCCTGCTGCTGAAAGACGGTGAAGACGCCTCGCCATCACGTCCCCCCCCTCCCCCCTGCTGCTTTGTTTAAACTACTCCACGCATCACAAAGGCGACTAATTCACCTCAAGGCGCCGAAAATCGTCTTTTTCCATCCGGGGGCCCCGCCCTTTTTTTTTTTTTTTTCCACGCGCCGTACACGGCCGCATCTGTCAAAACGCATCTTCTCCCCAAAGCGTCGCAGACACCTCTATCCAAGGACAAATCAATTAGCGGTGAAAGACAGGCAGATGGTTCTGAAGGATGTCGCTTGCCTGTGCCTCAGGTGAGAGGCATCGGATGGCAGCGAGCAACTGTCAAGTAGGATACTCGTCTGACTGATTCCCTCATGTCATCCGCACTCACACACACACACACACGCACGCGCACGTAAACACACACCTCCCAGAGAGCTTCTGCCACAAAGAGGCTGCTTCGCAGCTTACTGTAGGATGCTACAATCAGCGCTGAAAGAGGAAGGGACGTGTGAATATTTCATACACATATCAAACCGAATCGCAGATTAGCATTCCTTCAGAATTACCTCGGGTGAAGCTAAAGAGGCGCCATGGCGCGGGGCACCTGCAATTTTTTCTTTTTTTTTCTTTCCCGGAGCACAAAACAGGAGATCGGCGTGTGAATAATTCAGAGCGGTATCACAAAAAAAAATGTAGGGAAGGAAAAGGAATCAAAAGTATATTGTTATTCCTGGATTTTCACATTACAGTAAGCAAGCTGATCTTTTGGCTGATTGTGCTCCTGCAGAGGGACCAAACATCAAAAGTGCCTAATTATACCATTTCCCCCCGCGTCTTTCATTTTACCTTCCGTCTGATGAGATAACAAACTAACCGAATTAGCCGCGGCGCTTATCTGCAGGTAACCAGGGCGACCGCTTGGTTTTTGGTGATAATTGAGGTATGGAGGAGAGCAGGTACAAAGGCGGCCATTTTTGAGGAACCTGTGGCAAGGAACGATAGAGGAACCTGGATGCAGACGGGAAGGCCGATCCAATAGAAAAAAGACAAGAGGGGGCCATTCTCTCCCATTCAGCCATAATTAAAGCAGGCAAAGACAAGGGGAGTCACCACGGACCGACAAAAGGATGTAGACAAAGCAGCCGAGATAGGAAATCATTAATTATGAGACAAAGAGGCAATAACAACTGTGGCTGAAAGGGAAGAAAAACACTTGTTTTCAATAGGAAAAGGAGGGAAACAATAAAAGCATTGGAGTGCAAATCCAGCCTGATAAGTTTCCTCAAGTAAAAATCAAACACATCCAATGTTCTCCCTTCTGGCTCCTATTGCTTTTTTTTCCCCACTCTTGTTATCTCAATATTTTCATCTTTGCAGCATATTAATTCTGGCTGACAAGCAGCCAGCGTCCAATCACGGCAAAATAGACTCCTCATAACTGCCAGGAAAAAGCTCCTAATGCTCGCTAATTGAGATTCATGGCTTCAAATACCAATCAGATAAAGTGATTAAGTCTTGTCCAGATCTTTAAATCACAGCTTCTCCTCCCAGAGCATCGTCCTCCGATGTGCCCCCCCGCGTCTCATCGTTTCATTGTTCATCTTTCTTTGTTTTGCGGCAGCGGCGCTCCCTTGAGAGCTCGGACTTGGCATGATTAGCAGAAGTGATTATTCCTCCGCGGGGCTGTAAATCTAAACAATCTATAGCTGCCTTTTGTCTTCGATAAGCACACGTGTCAGTTTGACACAAAAGGGTGGGATGATGAAACAACTTTGGAAAGTAAACGAAGAAAGTATAAAGGTTTGAGGGGGAAGAAAACCTTCATTTTTTGGCTGTTATTTTTCACAATCCATGTTGTAAACAAAGCCCCCCCACAGCGTCGATTATCAAAGCACAGCAGTCAGAAACGACGGTCAAAACGAGCTGTGACAGAGCAGAAAATCTGAGCATCTGCCAGTCCGATGATGGACGGGCAAGCTCCATCTGCTGATGGAGATCAGGAAGTGACTGACAGCGCCGCAACAGCTGCTAAATGGACGCTGGGAACGAGATCGTCGTGCAGTTCGTTTCCAAGGTCAATCATGAGCCCTCAAACTCCAGTGAAGTACTCCGTTGTACTTTGAAACGGCAGTTCGCAAACCTTGTTACAGTCTGTTGTGTTTCATCCCCTCATCGAAAGTATTTATGAAACGACACATCATGAGGAGTTCACACTTTGCGGGACGTCAGACTTTTCCGAGTCATCGTGGCCATTTGGTGCAGAAGTCCATTATTTCCTCCCTCCTTTGTTGCTTTAAACATCTGCTTAAGTTTAAGGTAAAGACAGATGTCAGCAGTTTGTGGCCCGACGCAGCACATTCGTGTTCTTTAATCTCCATTTATCTTGATCCACCGCTGCAACCTCTGACTGCCTCGTGTCGTCACCACGAGCGTGAAAGATTGTATCATGTACCGTCACATCTGCTATTTAATTACCTCATACCTACATTTTAGCACATGCAGTATAACCAGTTTTACAGCGGCGTTATATTGAAGTACAACCGAGCTGAGCTGATGAGATACAGGGACGTTTACATGCGCTGTCGGCCTGTTCAGATGAGCCTCACACTCAACATGTGGCAAAGATACACACACTTTTTTTTCCTTTGTTGCACATGAAATTTAACTTTGTGGCTGTAATAATCGTCTGGCAGTAATCAAGACTACTCTGGGTCTGCAGTCTGTTTACTTCATCGCAGGAAGCCACTCGCCACATCGACTCCAATATTAAATGTCTGAGCGACGCCGCCAAGTGAGTCACATGTGCTCTCTCTGGGATGACACCAGGTAAGCAGGTGTCCTGTTTCTGCACCCGTCCCATCCGTTTGGACTCGGACCACCGCGCTGCACGCACCAACGCACAGTCTGCTCGCCGTCACGGCGCCAACAGCAACAACAAAAGAGGCCGATTATCAGAAGATGGTCGGGAATACATTACATATGTCGTTTACGACGAAGGTTAACCAATAAATTAGAGGAAGTTTGTTTTTCTTTCATTTGACAACGACGCGCCGTTAGACGACCGAAACGAGTCGACAAATGAAAAGCCATCTGTATCGCTCCCGGCGACGACCTTGCCCCCGCGGCGACGGATTAATCACAATATTGAAAGCGCGAATCAGCCCGCGATCAAAATTTAAGGCTTTAATCACCGCGGGCCAATATAACGGGGCTGACAACTGAAATAGTGTTCACTTCCGCAGAGTGTGTCTTTTTACGACGGCACTGAATCAAAACAGAATTAACCACTTTGCAAACACAACTTTACTGTGATGAGCTGGAGGTAAATTATGATTAGAAATTGCCCCGCGAGTGCATACATGCATCATTTTAGTCGCTGCCTGCTTTTATCGCTCCCCAGTGAACAAAGGAATGGAGGGTTGTTGTGTGTTGGGGTTTTTTTTTTCTCCTCTCCTCACAGTACAGTGACAGTAAGTCAGTCTTCCACCAGCTGCGGAGTTCATACAGGACTCGGTCATTTATTAAAATAATCTCTCGGAGCGAATCTCCGGTTTTTTTTTTTTCTATTCCGATTGGCCGTATCCATAAATACATCTCTGGCCAGCTGCGCCAGCGAAGACGCGAGAGTGTCTCTTTTTTTGGAACACCCCCCCGAAACGTTAATTAAACCATAAATTGAATCTGACCGAGGAGGAGAGCGGCAGCCCGTATCTGCGATCGGCGCGGGAGAAATGGAGTTCAGTGGAAAAGGGGAGGGGTCCATTCATCTTAAAGAACATTAGCCTGATGGCTGAGCGCGCTCCTTCGCCGCGGCGCACACTTACAGGAAGTGTTCTATTGGACGTTAAATTAATTCCACATTTCGAGTCATTAACCCTCTAATGAATGAGTCCTCAGAAGGAGGAATCATTCCCCCGGACAGCTGGAGCAGCGAGGGCGCCGATTTCACTCCGGTTTCATCACAGCCGCGGCGAGTCC
>JAUESE010000037.1:5804845-5815555 GCA_032274725.1 Malacoctenus triangulatus
TTTCTCTCAGTGTGCCATGCTGAGATATAAATGGCCAGCAGGAAATTGGCTGGATTCCTGGTCAGGAACTGGCTTCTCCGCTCTACTTAAACACGAGCCTCTCAATTTCCAAGCTTCCTCTCGCACCCTAATGAGGAAGTTTAAGCCCGTGATTAAAACCTCTGTATTAGCCAATCAGGGTTTGTGCCCTCGGGCTGCCGTGTGTCCCAACACAGGATAGTGGGCGTTGGTTTCGCGCGATACAAATAACAAAAGACCCCCCAGTTAGTTTCTTTTGTAACTCTTACTCCTACATTACTGGCTGGAGTTGAAGAAAAATCAAAAATGGTAAATAAAGGTGAATTTGCATGATTGTGTCCACCTTCAGCTCTCTTTGTGGGGTTCAAATACCACATTGGCTCATGGGTTTTCACATGGGTCACCTACGTTTTCACAGCGCGTGTGCTGCAGCGCCCTGGGGAGGATCTTCGGTGTCCCTCTTCCCAGCGCCTCCCTCTTCCTTTGGTTGCTGAACATGTGGAGTTCCCTCTTTTCCTCCTCTGTTAGAGAATGGCAGTAGCGCACCTAAAAAGAAAGACAAGTTGGTACAAGGAAGGAACGAACAGGTTAGCTTTCGACTAAGAATGGACGCAATTTGAGGGAAGAATGCAAAAAATAGCACATCTAAACACCCACTCATTACTGATGATAGTCCAGCTTTCATCTTTGCATGCAAGTTTGGTGAAAAGTATCGCACGAAGTCCATATATGGCTGCAAAAGGGTTTAATTAAAGCTAATTCGCCTCAAGGTTGCGTTGAAAGGATGGCGTGAGCGATACACAAACCCTTCCCCTGTGTTTAGAGATGGTGATGAAGGCTCAGATAAAAGGCCAAGACTGTCCTAACAACCAGCTCAGTTGTTCTCTAAACAACAGTAAACGATGCGAGCCGGCGCACACATTCACCGTCTCTCCCTTTTTCATACGCGCAGAGCGCCGATTCCTCCTAACCACAAATCACACAAGGAATCCTCCGGCAGTTTGCTCCATCAGCCGGCAGCTCTGCCAACAAACATCATAAAAACCGCTCAGTCAAACACTGTGTTTGTGCGCGTCGACCACACCATTGTGCGTCTCCCCATGTGCACACAGAGAACACCTCCGTGAGTGCCCCCCTCTCCGCCCCCCCCTCTCCCTGCTGGAGATAACCCTCCGGCATATCTGCTAATGTAAACTCTATTAACGCAGATGTGAAAGGAGTGCTGGTTTTACGCACCATAAGGCTTTTATACAGAGGAGGCAGGTATGCGTTTTACTGTCGCTGGAGGGTCTTTTTTTTGTTGGGGTTGGGGGAATGTGGCTATTGTTGCAGCTTTACTGGCGAACCCTTGCCAGATTGGGTAGACTTTACTCAGATGTTGGCTTTAATCCGGCACTGCTCGGTGCTAATTGAAACCTTCTCTCACAGTTATGAAGGAACACATCAGACCGTTGGATTCATTTCCCTCATAAAATCTCCCAAAGCTTTGATACTTTTGCTTGTATTTGGAAAAAAAGTGAAATGTATGTTTTCCCTCAGATTCATCTCCAGTTTATTGCACATTTGCTGTGTCAGAACAAAGTGATGCAAAGACAAACTGCAGTAAAAAAAGGAGTTGCAACACTTGCACTGCTGACATTTCTAATCATTTGCATCTTTCATTTAAATCTTCAAACTGACACTCTCCCACTTTCATTTTCTGTACCTCGTTGTCATGTGGCGGCAGCTGGTAGAGGAGCTGTCGGATCCGGTGCTTCTCTCCCGGGCTGTTGACGTACGGCACTTTGTCTTCAGGCAGGCAGGAGAAATACATCTGGACCTGGTGACGGAGACGCATGAATGAGCTTCGGCAGAGAGACGAGGAGACCAGTGACCGTTTCAGCTGCTTAGATGAGAGTTTTACATTCATTCAGCTGGAAAAAGGACGCTGAATCGATTTGCAAACCAGTTTTTCCATGTTCTTTTTTGAGTGTTCACCACATATGTCAGTCTGTATGGAGTCACATGAGCCTGACTGTGTAATTTCTCCACACGCAAGAAAAGGAACAACTGTGAATGTTAAGATTTCCTTTAGTAGACTGAAACATGATCCAATTGTGTTTGCTGTGTGCACATTCATGACAAAAACACAGAGAAAATATGAGACCGTGGGTTTTTTTTTTTTTACAGAATCTTACACACACGCTGGTGAATGTGGAGTGGAGGGGTGTTAAAGCTGTGGCCAGATGTTGTGCTTCAGCATGAAGCCCTGCTAATCCGCTAATATGGTGGAGGGAACAGTCTGCACACACAGCAGCGTTTGAAATAAAGTCTCGTGATTCGGAACTAGAAAGAGTTCTCTAGTCGTGAAATCTACAGTCAAACATAAATCACAAAAATGGGCTTGAATCTTTATTTTAATTGTTTTTTTTTTTTTTAATTAAATGAATGCAAAAATGTAGCCATAGGGGGGCAATTTGTATCATTTCACAAGGCCGAGGTCGTAATGTGGACGTGGAGTCGGACCTGCTCAGGGCGGAGTCCCGGCGGCACCCAGGCGTACTCCTCCAGTGCACACCCAGAGTCATCGTCTGAGGTGGAGCTCCTCTGGAAACCCACCGACATCTTGCCCATCTTCCCCCCGGTGCGAGCTTCCATGTCGGGGCCCCGGGGCAACAGGCGCTCCCCTCTGTCGCTGTGCTCCAGGTTCATCACACGCGGGCGCTGCAGAACAACAAAGAAAGAGCCATCAATACAAAACTCGCCCATCATCTTTGTCTCATTTCTAACTCTGTAGTTAAAACATTCTATCAATGTTTTCATTGATGCGATTCCTTTTACGTGCATCAGTGTTTTTCATGCACTGCAAAGATTGTGTTTTTAGGTCAGTGAGGACGTACAGTGCGTACTTCCGAGCCGTTTTTGCGAACTAAGACCGTAATACTCTGACATAACAAGATGCAACAGAGAGTTCCAGCTGTTCCTCCTGAAACATCTGTTGCTCCTGCTATCAAAGACTGAACGAAGCCTGTGAAACTCAGCATGCTTGCAAAGTGACTGTGAGAGTAAAAGGAAATGATGCAGCTTTCTCAGTGGAGATTACTGGTTTCGTGAGAACTTTCCTTCCTGCTCAGTGAAAAGGCTCCTTTTGGAAACTTTGGTTAAATGCACTTGGTAGCAAACCAGAGACAAAGCAAACTGTCTCTCATGTTAGCCACGCCCCCATTTGAGCTGGAACCACCAACACCTCAACTCCATTTGGTCATTAGTGGAAGATATCAATCCCAGAAAGTGTCGTCAAAAGTTTGCATGAAAAGTGTCAAAATGGTAATAAATTAAACTCGATGGCACAAAAACTAACAAGAAACTTTTGAGATTAAGATTTATTTTCCTTCCAGTTTCACAAAGTCCAACAAAACCAACCACGATCTGTGTTAGCAGACTTAAAGTGAAGCACAAACACGCTTCCAGTGGTATTTTTTTTTCTTTTTTTCACACTTTACAAGCTGATAACAGCAGAACGGGTCCAAGAATGGGGGATTAGTCAGTCTTGTCACTGTGTGTGTCTCCCGCCCCGGGCAGTAGCCCCTTTATCTGAGCGCCCGTGTTCATCAGAGCCCCTCTCCACCTGATAACGCAGCTTTGGTCTCCAGGTGTTGACGGAGGCGCTCGGTGGCGGCTGCTCTCCTCCGCGCCGCCGAGGCCCTTTCACATGCAAATCGCAGCCAGAATGGGCTCCGTTTTGGGTGGAAACGGAAACTTCACACCGCCCCTCCAAACTGTATGCAGGTCAATTCTTTCACACAACAGCAGCCCCTATAGCGTTCCCATTAGAGCGTTGAAAGCCCCCGCTGACCAGCAATTATGTCTGTTGGCTGTGGCGCTGGAGCAGTCAGTTAAAATCACTTAGACAAAAGCTCGAGCCAGGTGATAAAGACTTCCTGTGGGACTGTGAAAAAACCACCGGCAGGGAAAGTCCGCTCAAGTATGATGAACTTTGTGACCTTTAAGACCTTTTACAGAAAAAACTGAACTCGTAATGCAAAAAGTCCTTCACATGGAGCCTCACAAACTCTTAAACAGGGAAACTTTTCAGCCTTATCAGTGTTGGCATACAGTTGAATGCGACCCGGGGCATCAAAACAGTGAAATTGCAGATTTGAATTTCTGTTGAGAGTCGGAACTGCCGCTCTTATCACGGGACAAAAGGGTATTGGAGTGCTGCTTTGTTGTTCGGTGACTCATCTATCAGGTTTTATTGGTGGTGGTGGTTGGGGGGGAGGGGGGGGGGGACAGATAATGTTATCACTCAGAAGCTTTCTTTTAACTATTCTCCTTTTATCTCATCTAACCTGGTTCAGCCCAGTTCGTGGTGTGTTTCGATAGAGTCACTTTTATCTCTTTCAGATGATTTGGTTTTTGTGGCCACTGCATTCGTGGCACAGCAGATTCTTTGACCTCGTTATAACAGGAGAAAGAAAAACGTAAATAGAATAAAACGAGAATGTTTGTTCTCTGGAAAAATTAGATTTCCTTGTATCTCCAAAGTAATGAGAGTAAAGTTTGGATATTTGAGAAAACAGTTGGCTTTATTATTGAGTGTCATGGCACTGGAGTCTGGACAGTTTGTTTAAAACTCCCTTCTTTAATCCCGATAATAAGTTTAGCTTGGTGTAAAGCAGAAGAAAGCAGCCAGTCCTCCCTGCCGAGCGGCTAAAAGGCAGCGGGTGAAAAACGACTGTCTGTCTTCCAGCTCTCCGGCGTCTCATCCAGGGAAAAGGTGACTGCAGATTCCTGAGCCAACATACACAGCAACTCACATTTCACCATGTCACCTCTTGGCAATAACACAATGGACGTCTTTGTCGATAAAACAAAAAAAAAAAAAAAGAAAACTGAATGTCCACCTATTCCTCCTGAAAGTGGGCCGCGGCGGCGTGACAGGAGGTTGAAAAGGGGAAAAAGAGTCCCTACCATCAGGTCTGTGTAAATACTGGCCAGATGTAGGCATGCGTGCCCCCCACACCCCCCCCTGCCTCAATGACACTTTTAGGGAGGCTCAACTTCACTGAGAGATTTCTTAGTAAAGCTTGGTATTTCCACAAGAACACAACCTGAGGCAGACGGAGAGGAAACGGCCTAATGCACATAATTCACAATCAATGAATTCAACAGATTGAACTGAAGTGCAGCAGGTTCAAAAGGATATTTAATCGACTATCAGACTCATGTAACACTGACAGCAGAAATTGATGTGAATGATTGGCATCAAAATATCACCCGAGTAGAAAAAAAAAGACAAGGTTTGAGGTTTATTTTTCTAAACCGTCACGGGATTTGCTAAGGAAAACCATTAAATTGTGGAGTTCAAAGACTGAGGTCATTGCTCTTTGACTGCCCAAGAGTGTTATTTTAGGGCCAAATGGGTGTCAGGGGGTGCACAGGAGACTTAACACAGCTGGAAGTAGACCACCTGCACAGGCACAAGGACTGTACAGACCCGAAAACACACACATCACGATGAAGGGTAAACACACATCGTCAGGAAAATATAGATCTGAGAGACGGTGGGACTTGTGCAAACAGTTTTTTTCACAGCGGAGCTTTAAAACTTGCTGTTAAATCAACACAATCCTCCAGGTTTCGGGGTGTTTACTCGTCTCTTACCTCGAGGAAAAGCATCTCTCTCTCTCTCTCTCTCTCTCCGCGTTGGCATAAAGCTTTCCTTCACTTCCACAATCCCCTGGTTATACAGCTTTCCAGCTCTGGCTTCATGTTTGTAGCATCGAGCTCAGCAGATCCACAAACTAATCAGAACCAGATCCCACTCAGCAGGGAAGTAATCCTCCTCCTCCTCTCCCTCCCCTCTCCAGCGTCTCAGCTTTTGGAAGACCTCGGCTATTAGAGTTTTAAATGGAGCAGCTTTCGTCCTCTCTTGGGTTGAAAGATAAACTTGCAATCTCAAACTTTTACGGACCGGAGGGCGTGTTGGGAGGGCCGAGGGGTGACATCTTTATCTGGAGTGCGTCTGATCCCACTCTGAGAGCCTGCTCTCGGGGCAGCCGGGGCCTTGTCGGGCCCCTCCCTCATTCCTCCCCTCCAGAGCGAATCGCCTGCCACTGCACTTCAATCACACACACAAAACCCCACACACTTCAGCGTCAACACCCCCCCCCCCCCCACTACCCCCCTCACCTCCCATCTACCACCCTGCCCTATCTCAACACCCCTTCCTCCAACAGTGTGACACCGAACCACTCTGCAACCCCCAGCTTGGTAGGAGCAAGATTCCTGAGCGTTAGCTGACTTATCTACTATCTGCTAAAGTATTTCAGAAAACCATCCACTCTTGATTCTTCCATCCTACAAAAATTTTGTTCAAAGGAAACCACTAATTCCCTCAAGTTTGGTGGCAATTCTGACCAGATTCCTTTCATTTTTCTGTCCTTTAAGAGCTCCTGGGCTCATCCACTGTGATGCATCTCTGGTCATTAGCTCTAATATGTCCCATTAATTTGTACCAAGCTGCTGACTAATGTGTTTCTGGCCCAGCTGTTCTATTCTCTCACCAACAAAGATGAATCAAAATTTAGGGGAAAAATGTCTGTTCATTTCTCAGTCATGCATGTTTAAATTAAGGCTCGTTTAAATGATTTTAATTGATGAAAATTTAAATAAGTTCCTCTGACCATGAAGGGCTGCAGAAACAGCAGACTTTGTGACATAACAGTCCTTACATTAACTTTAATGGAGGAAAGAGTTTGTTGCTTTTAAAGCTTCAGTTTGAAAGCTCCTCCAGCCTTGCTGGTGTGTGGATGCCTCCTCTGAATTCAGCCTCATCCATCTCAGGAAGTTCTCACGCGGCGGTTCTGTCTCCTCAGCCCTGCCACTGACACGGCCACCCCTCCCCTTCCTATTTTGGGGATCTGAATGAGTGAGAGGCGAGAGGTCCCCCGTCCTCATCTCTCACTTCAGCCAATAACAATGACGGCATTGTCAGAACACTTCACTTGAGGAAACTGCGGACAATCCAGCGGAAAGACCGGAGAAGCTTTGTTCCGAGGAGAGATGAGAAGTGAAGTCGGAGATGATAAAAAGAGATAAACTCCTTTTTTCTAATCTTGCTTTAGGAAAAAAGTGCAGAAAAACCAACAAATGTCCCTGTGAAACTAATTCTCCGGCTGCTCTTGGGGAAACTTCGATGATTATTTGAACAAGCTCTGCACCATCCGTCACTGTGAAAGGCTGAAAAGCAGCAACGGTGTCATTCAAAGAGTCAAAAATGACAAATGAGTTTACCCAATTGTCCAGCGCACAAAGCCTCCTCCTCTGACAACCCCACAAAGTCACCCGCGTGGGGTGGGGGGGGGCAACAGCACTGTTTGTCACATGCCAGATTACCTGTTACAAATGAGAAATGACTCGGTTAGCTAATTAGCTTAGGCGAGCGAGCCGGAGAAAGGGATCCTGTGTTTGCTGGGAGATGGATCTGTCTGTGTGCTTTGCCAACATGGCCGTCTTCCCTGGCGTCCCCGTGCACGTTCGACTGGACTGCCAAGCTCCTCTGTGTCTTCTGGTGATTTAAAAGGGAGGACCTTTCAGAAAAAAAAAGCTCTCCAGTTTTCCAGGGCCCCACTCTTCAAGAGCGACTCTCTGTTTCACCCCTCAGAAAGATGTGCATTAAGTTTCATTAGATTCTAATGTTACTTTAGAAAAGCTGCAGAGAGGAAAAACACTTCTCGGCACCTCGTTCAGGGTGAGGAATGCTTCTGCGTGAATGGTGGAGAGGTCTGCGATGAGGGGCTTTATCCCAGACAATGGGCAGATATCTGCTTTTCAGACTGGGCCCGGGCTCGTGGCCAGAGGCCGACGGCTCTTTAGAGAAAAACGCAAGAGGACAGTTGACCTTGCCGTCTCCTCCGCTGCGTCCCACGGGAGAAAAGAGGGTGCGATAAAACAGAAACGTTCCAAGTTTCAGGGGTAGCGTCGTACCAGTTGTTAGAAGGCTGCCCGAAGCTGCCAGAGACAAGATACAGAAACGCATTTGATTCTCTGCTGCGGGACGATAAGCAGCTTCCCTGCAACACATTAGATTTCCTTAACAGCCGTTAGCTCTTACAAGGCAAAGATGTCGCGTATTAGAACTCTGCAAAGCCTCTGGACACATGCGCTAAATGGATGATGCCCCGGTCTCATTCACATGTCTGTGGCTGATGAGCAGGAGCGCACTAATGGAGGGTTTATGCAGGGACCTTTGACCCCCCCCACCCCCCCACCCACCTCCTTTGCTTAGTGGACGCGCAAAGAAATCACTAGCAGTAACCTTTTATTATACATAACTATGACTCAGTTTTATTTTAACTTTCACCTCAAAAGCATAGAATGAATTAGGAACTTTTGATTTATTGTGAAGGATCTCTCCGTTTCTGGTGGGGGTTTTCTCACACTCCTGAGTGAAGACGCCACTTTTTCACGAGTCAGATATAGCTTTTTATTGGGACTCTGATTGACGTTTTGGAGCACAAATTGCTTTTCTTGGCAGCTTTGACCCGAACATTGGGCCGTGTTTGGTGGCCTTTCCCCAAAAACTTCATGCAAAACAAAGTGCAGTCAACACACACTGGCTAAACAGACTCACACACGGCACACTTACACACTCAGTCCCGGCTACGTGACTTTATCTTTTTACTGGAACTCAACTTGACGGGTGACTTCAATCTTTTCCCTAACCTTTATTGTTAGGGGAGAGTTTATGAAACAAACATGCTCTTTTCCAGCAGTGTTTTTTCTTTATTTTCATTTATAACAGACATTGACGCCGGGACTGTCGTCTCATCTCCATGGAGGCGAGAAAGGGTTGAAAATGAAAATATCAGCAGGAAAAGCAACTTTCGGTTCACAACAGAAATCAGTTTGAACAAGTTGGAACATGTTGTAAAACAGTTCTTTAGAAATGAGTCTTTCGTCACCATGTTTTTCAACATAAATACCTTTTTTATGTGCTACAAAACAAACTATTCTTCATGGATTTTCTAAAATAAAGCTGAATCCGTGTTGTCATTCATTCGTATTCACGTGTCCGAACAAAGCAGTTGACACATGTATCTAATTCGCGACAAGTACCTGAGATCTATGTCTCGCCTCGCGCCCATTATGGTTTCGCCCCTCAGCCCCATTTCGCCCCATTCACACTGACAGACGCCTCTCAGCAGCCTTTCACGCCAGGAAATGAATCCTTTCGCCCTCACCAACACCCACCCGCCCTCCCTGCCTACCTACTTGCTCGCCTTGCCTCCGCATATCAAGCCGGTGGAAGTGCAGCTCGACAGTGGCCTCGTCATATCAGTGTTAATACTCCTTGACACTCCCCAGCTGAGTGTAATTTAGGTTTCTGACCATAAAAAGTCTCTGCTGAGATTTGTTAACACGGTGGGGTGTTGCCGACACACCTCTGGGACAACAGAAGTGGCAGTAAAAGCACTATAAAGAGCAGGAAGTTGTCAGTGGGTTCGAAGCGTCGGCAGGGGAAGGGCTCACTTTCTCTTGTTATTAAGCCGGATTTAACCAGGTGAAGTTTAGTGTGAGAAACGTGATTCTGGTGTTATTTCTTGCGACAATGGTTCACTCCATTGGCCGACACCTTTTTCCACTGTCACACTTCAGAGTAGCGACTCTCTGGATCACTACAGATCTGTTCTATAGGCACTCTAAGTATATTTCTTCCTTGAACATATTCTTTACACATGTTCTACATGAAGCAATTCTGTTTGCAGCTGAGACTTTGAGTCTGGAAACTGGAGCCGACTTCGTGCACCAGGCCCTTATTTCTCGCTATTCATGCTCTTCTGTTCGTTTTTAAATCAGTCAGGGCAAAAATGAAAACGATCACCTTTTCAATGCAGCTACTGTTCAGCCTTACGTTTGCATCTGTCAATCTTTATTGCGCTTTGGAGTCTGCCTGTGTCCCTGCATATGTTGCCAATTATTCCAGCATTCAAGTGGATTTTCTATAAATCCTTTCACTATTCACGGGCTGATTAGAGCATGTTAAGGAGTTGCGCTGTTTCAGGCTCGTCAAAAGCGGTATGCAGACTTCTTCCCTGCATTATTGCAACTATTTCTCGTGACATTTGGCAGAATCAAAGCTCATTTTGCTTCCCACTGCGTGCCGTTACCTGAATCAAACTGCTTACAAGTCCTAAATGTCCCTGTAGGCTAAGATGCCATGCCAAACCAAAGCATCCTCCTCCTAAATCCAAAGTGTTTCATCAGGTCTGCTTGAATGATAAATGACTGTCGGGCTGTTAGTAATGCAGCAACGTCTTTCCAACAATCACAGAGCAAAAACAAAATAGACTTCTACAAAACATTCGATGGTTAAACTGAGATTAAAAGTGGAAAACAATGAAAAATTGTGTGTGTGTGTGTGTGTGTGTGTGTGTGTGTGTGTGTGTTTGTGTGTTGAAGAAAAAAGGTAAAGAAAAGAGTCTTGTGCATCCCATCCAAGTCTAATTTGATATTGTTAAGTGATGCATTCCTTCTTTAATAAAAGCCAGAGGACATTTGAAAGGTGTGTGTGTGTGTGTGTGTGTGTGTGTGTGTGTGTGTGTGTGTGTGTGTGTGTGTGTGCGTGTGCGTGTCTGTGTGTGTTAATAAAGAGCCGAGGCTGCTGCGATCACATTGCTGCACAGACAAACTTGACTCTCCACATGA
>JAUESE010000037.1:5926530-5954700 GCA_032274725.1 Malacoctenus triangulatus
GCCAGACAAAACTGAGTAATCGAAAAAGTGTGACAATAAAGATGTCATTAAAACGTTATGATCTTGCGAGTGTCGATGGATTGTGGTGGAGGGCGAGCTTCCATGTGTGCGTCGGCGTGCGCCTCTCTGGCTGGTGCGCGGTCGATGCACATAGCTGGACCACATGTTCACCCATATGGTTCACTGGGTTTCTCAAGAAAGGAATTAAAGCACACTGATAACAGCCTTTGAAGGGGAATGGTTTTTCTTTTCCCTGTAACACAACAGCGAGCAAACCCGAGATCAATCCGGAACAGACTTGAGAAAAAGCTGCCACTCGCAATTCATCCTGATGTCACAAACGACTCTTTGTTGGCATTTTGAGAGATTTACGTCTGCCAGTGAATGTTAATGGGAAATCAATCCTGGAATTCCTCTCCTTCATGCATGTTTCATACAAAGTGACATACACAGGCACGCACATAGGCTACACATTGAGATAACCCATCCCTGCAGCTGTTGCAGGGAGTGGGGGGGTGTGATGGCTCCTGCCAGCTCCCACGGTGCACTGTGGGAAAGCGTCTAAAAGGAGAAGCGCTGTTGTTGCACCATCATCAGGTCACGCAGGTCAGATGAATCCACTTTCATGTGAGGAGTTTCGCTCCTCAACTCGTTGACTTTATTCCCGCCAGCTGGCGCTTTAATTGCACCTCTGTGCGGCCAGCAGCGCGCTAATTTTACTATTTCCCGCCCTCTGCTGGACATCCAGTAGAGCTACAACTAATAATTTACCACAATTCAACTTTATGAAAACGGTTTTTTTCCCTATATGCTTTAATTACGATAATAAAACCCAATTGTATTGTATAAATTAACTAAGAAAGCATTAGTGAGGTACAATTAAACCAGGACGTTTCGCCCTCAGGCACAGAGGTCGTGCCACTGCGCTGTTTCTATAGTAACCACAACAAGCCTCAGTGATTTGGAGCTCGCCGAGATTTCACTCCCTGTTTTATTTAATTCGTCGTGAAGTTTCATCGTTTCACCAGAGAAAAACGGATCGAAGTCTTCGGGGAAACGTGCGAGGACTTCAAGACACACAGAAGTAAGACGCGACGCGCATGTTCACAAAGCCGAAGTTTGGAGGAGCCGCTGATTGTGCGTTTAATCGGCAGCACCTGTTCCTCCGTGCTGTTGTTTTACACGGACTGGGAGGTGTCTTTTAATGTGCAAGCAAATATTTCTCTTCAGAAGTTTACAAATCGGAGGATTTCGTTTTTGTGCAGTTTTATAAAACATCTGCGGCCTCGCCGTGGCGGTGCGGTGCAGGTTTGTTTCGTCTCAGCGTGCCAGAGGTTCCCTGCAGACACCTGGACGGTCAGTCCACCTTTGTGTCCATCAGATTGAGGCCTCCGAAGGCTCCCTGCTAAATCAGCCTTGTCTTCTGATTTAAATGGTTCTGGTTCAGATTGTCAACTTCAAATCCTGTGACGTCCAAAAAGCTCCATTAAAATGTGGGATATTTAAGGCCTGTTTGCCACTTTCTGTCAAGGTCACTTGGGACCCTCTCCTCCTGGATCACCTCTGTTGATGTTTGTTTAAATGCTCACTCATACAGGCTATGAATAGCTGTATTGATCGACTGTGTTGATGTATTTTGCATTAGTGAATCCATCTGAGGAGCAGCAGGACGGCGGGCCTCCCAGCGGAGAGGAAAATGAGGTGGAAGGAGAGGAGGCGGACGAGGCGATGGAGGTCAGGCCCCTGGTGGCCCTCGCACCTGACGCCTGGCTCCCGGTGCCGAAGCCCCCCGACGGCGCCGATGTTTCTGCTCCCCCCGCGTTTCACTACATCGATGAGGTGAGTCTCGAAAAAGAAAACAACGCATCGAGCCGGAGTTCATCTTACGAATGAGCACGAAAGCCTTTTTTTATTAACTTGATCATCACAGACAGTAAACAGACATGTCGGTCACCAGTCAGTCCCACACTTGAATCTCCTCTCTTTTGTGAGGTGAACTCAGTCTTTCGTTGATCTCCTGCTTTGGGTGACCCGTCCGTGCCGAGCACGTGGCAGCCGTCGCATCTCCTTCAGATTCACTCCGACGTTTCATGCTAAAACTGTACATTCCCAAGCTCGTCCGGGGGATTTCGATACAGGTGATGAGCAGGCATCAATATGATCTGGACACTACACAGCCACGTGGGGCTATTTCAACTTTATTCATCTTTCTTTATAAAAAAGTGCATATGTTTTGGCATGACAGTTGAGTATGAACGATAGAAAAAGATCAATATAGTACACACCCATCTCCATCGGTTCACCAAGAGTGCTCGCAACTCTGTCTTTTACCACTGCCCAAATATCAACAATCATGAGACTTTGTACTGTGTGACCTCTGCATCATAGAAAAAGCAATCACACCTCACAGAGTAAAATAAATACTGTACACATCCTTAGCTGAACCCTTCGTTCACAGGGTGTCTCCATCTGGATTACATGATGCTATGCAGCTTCCTAACATTAGATAGCAGTGTTGTACAAAGGGTGAGTCGGGGGAGGAGGAGGGGGGAGGAAGACTTGCCGCGTGTCACCGGGGAAGGCGTGCAGTCGGTTTTCGGGGGGCTCCCAGCAGCGTCCCGCTCCGCGGCTGCTGTCAGGAGGAATTTACTAAAGCATCAATAATGCAGCGCATACAGGGGGCCCGAATGACTCCAAAGGAAATTTGTCTTAGGCGGCATATTTATACGACGCCGTTTTTATACTGTGTCCGATAATGATGCATTTGCAAACTGTCCCGGTGTAATTAAATAAATTGCACGGATTCTGTACGTGTGCGCGGCTTCCTCAGAGTGATAGATGCGTTAGCGCGCCGCGTTCTCCAGCCGGCCCGTCTTTGGCGGCAATTTTTTTTTTTCGCGGCAAAAAAAAAAAGGGTTTCGTCAGCTCGCGGCTCGCGCTCACATGAGTGGCTGCTGTTAATTATGAAATCATTTACAGCAGAGAATATGATAGCTCATTAGTTTTTACTACTAGTATGTGCTGTGCTGTCTCTGAGCTGGGAGGAAAAATGTCAGAGACCAGTGAAAGATCTCTCATGGTGAGCCACCGTATAATGTGATGGTCCCTGTAGGAGGCTGGCCTTTACACCGCCTGCGTGAGGGTTTTTTTTTTTTATTAGTCCATCTTGGTTCATAGTCCATTGTCCTTTACTATCATCGCTTCAATCCAACACTTTGAAGGCCACACTCACTCCAGTGGCAAAATAAAAAGAGCACACTTGAATTTTTTTTTTTCACAATTATTACTGCATTCAATCTGTCTACAGGGCCTAAAGTCTTCATCAGTGGACACAAATGCAAGTGTTAATGTGTGCAGATGCGTGTATACATGTAATGAGTGTATGAGTCTTCGTGTACTGAACCTCTCCTTGGGTTTTCTCCTTGTTTAAGTTTGGCCGTCTCGCTGTCTGCCCGACTCCTCCTCGGTGTTTACCTGTCCTCTTTAGGGCGCATAGTTCTTGGGCCGTATCATCATCTTGACCGTTTTGAAGGCCTGCCTGTAGTTGGTGGGGTAGTACTCCGTCGACATGTTGTGCCACGTCCCCCAGAAGATGCCGTTCCGGACGCCCTTGTAGCGCTTGTGGTAGTACTTCCCGTTGAGGTTGGCCGACATGCAGGCGTCGAACCACCAGCCGGAGCTGTAGTAGGCGCCGCAGTTCCCCGACGGGTACATGTCGTTGTCGCGGTCGGGCGTGGAGAAGAACTTCTGGTCGTGGTTGAAGTGCTTGTTGAAGCTGATGGCGTTCCCGGCCGTCCCGCTGCAACGAGACACGGCCGCGTCAGACACAGTACTCGAATGTTACCTCGGTATTACAAAGGAACAACTTCAAGTGGTCGGATCGAGGTACCTGTAGCCGCTGATGGACAGCCGGTAGCGCAGGAACTCGTTGGACACGTAGAACTGGTCGTACTTGGCGTACTCGCGGACCCCCTCGAAGTCCTCCAGCTCGATGCGCAGAACCATATCTGTAGACTTTGTCAGCAAATGGATGTGGTCGTTGCCCAGCCAGAACTCGCCTCTGCCAGAGAGAGAGGGGGGGGGAGGGGGGAGATGTACGAGGAGAGAAACATGAAGGAACGTGTTGTAAGTGATCACAGTGACTCAACTGGAGTGTATTGTCCTCTAAAACAGGACGACATGGAAGGAGATGGGATGGCTTTTTAAACTACAGTTTTTTGTCCCAAATTCTAAATATGAATACACAAGACTGTAATTTGTGATTGACATTTATTCAGAGTGAGTATTATCCAGCTGTAGTAAAAATGGCTGCCAAGGAATCCACAATAGCGAGAACAAGTGTGCATCATTAAGTCCTCTAAAAGGTCAGCGGCTTGGCAATAAATAGATAAACTGTGACAGGAAAATGATGAATTGCTACAGTAACTCTCAGTCGGTGCTTCTTCTGGAAGCTCGCTAACAGCATCGTTCACCCCTGATTAAAATTGGAAGATGCTGAAAATCCATTTATGGCCGATGAAAAAGCCTCCTTAAAGTCCGATCAGCGGCCCGCTGTTGTGAAACGGCGGTTCGGTTGGAATACCTGGAGTTACTAACGACTTGTGGACGGAATTAATGCCAAACGTAGCGCTGGACCAGCTCACCATTCAAGGATTAGGCTGCAGTTCATTTTTCCTTTTGAAAGGCTGCTTGTGCTGAAGGACATTTAAAATAACGCCCCGATAATTGGCTTTGCGAGATAAAATTAGGTGTTCCTCGTTTTACTTTGTCACTTAACGTCTGTGGAGCCATGACCGGCTCGGCAAAAAACACAAACACCAACACACAAACACACTGCGACACTTTACAACCCTTCCCTGGATTGTGGGAGGAAGAAACAAATGTATTCTATATAGTATTTTATTTCAAAAAAGCCTGCAGCGTCACTGCCCTGTGGGGGGAAAGCAGTCAGGGTTTTAGGGTTTGTGTAATGCCTGTGTTTCACTATAAAAGGGTGCTTTGGCAGTTCAGTGCTGCTTTTCCATAAAGAGAGCAGCTTCAAAAACGGCTGGATCCGACAAATCCCACAGTACATCTTTTCAAGAACTTCTTTTCTCCCCCCGCCCCCCCATTTCTTCTTGTTAAACGTCTCACATTAAAGTAGATGAAGCATTGGGCCCAAATTATATTAACCTTGATGATGTATAAAGGGCTGCTTCTCTTGAACATGAGGGAGGTTTCCCTCCCTGCCACACAGCTTGAACTACCATAAATGATGGCACGGGGAACATCCATAATAGATCTCTTTTATGGGCCTGTTTGACCTCCTTCCTCACCTATCAATTGTTGTGGTTATTTCCGCCTCAGGAGATAGGAGTTTTCTTCTAAAGTTGATTCTCGAATCCGCAATTTTCCTCGCCATTTTATAGTCTTGAGACAAATTGTAAGATTCGATATGAATACCTGAGATTGCCGAAGCCCTTCTTGTACTCGGCCCAGGTGCGGTTGAAGCTGACGGAGCCATTGAGCCGCTGCTGGATCACGGTCCAGCCTCCCCCGAAGGACTCCATGTCGCAGAAAGCCTCGAACGTGCCGTTGCGGGGATCAGGGGTCAGCTGATACACATCGTTCTTCCTCACTTCCAGCACGCTGTAGTCGGAACAATCCCGCGGGGCCATGATAACTGCTGGGTGCCAGAGACGGAAAGAAAAGAGGAGCGGGTTTTTTTTTAGGAGGATGTGACTGGGTCTTATTCAATCGTCTTTTCACTTTGGGCTGCCATTTTTCTCTGCCCAAGAAAGAGACTGTAATAGAAACTGGCCCCGAGGCTCAGCGAGAGTCGAGGTGGGAACAGAGAGAAAATGAGATAAGTTAGTCGGAAATCCAGTTTTAAACACCGTGGAAGTTCTCATTCCTGCTTTAATTGCAGAAGAATGTTTAAAAGCTCCAAACAGTTCATTAAGCTTCTACGAGACCAGGATTCTTTTTCCCCCTGCAAAATCAACAAAGTCTTACATGAATCAGCTCGAAATTCAGTATCCCATCAGGCAGTAAAGCATTTATCTCACTCAATTCTATAACGCTCTTAATTTGTCACTTCATAAGTGAACAGGAAAGTAGTGGAAGGTACAGGAAGGGCCTGATAAAAGCCAGTGACCTTCCCATGTGTTGACCTGGAGACACAGTTTTACACCTTCGCTACTTTCGGCGATGCCTCCCCCCCTGTTTCTTTCTGTCGGTGCCTCCGACCTCTCACTCCCCTCTCCCGTGTCGCGCTGCAGGTCGCAGACTCGCCCCAGAACCGGGGCCCAAAGGCCGCTGTCAGTTAGCATTTGGGAACTGAAAGGAACAGACTTGTCAAAAAACGTGGGAAAGTGTAAAACCGGATTAGAGAGGCGTACCCCCTTCCTGCACATTCTCACCTTGGGTCTAAATCACCCTGACATCGGGCAGGCAGCTCGCAGACTCCCCCAGCCTTCCGCGGGATGCACTCCATTGATACAGTTTCGTCATAGCGTTAAATCTGTTTAGTCGGAGGGCAGATTATAGCCGGGCGGAGGTAGAGGGGGCCCATGCTGAGTGAAGGAGGCCAGACATCAGGCCCGTCGAGGGGGAAACGGTAGCCTGAAGAGCGTTTTGTGGAGCGGAGAAAGCTGCCTTTGTGACGCCGTCTCGCCATAATGCAAATTTGGACGTGTAACTCGGGAAACGGTGCACAAAATAAAAGCGCGGCGCGTGCAATCTCGCTTCCCTTTGACTCCGCTCATCGATGATTTTCCCCCGCAACGCTGCACAGGACGCTTCAGGTGCAGAGTGGCCGCAGATGGTAAATCACTCCATATGGAAAGCAGTCTGGGCGCCGGGCGCGAGCTGGAAATGAACCCCTGTCACTTTAACGGCTTTGTCGGCATTTGGCATTGAAACTGTTGACCTGTAAATTCTTCACAGTGTCCCACGCGCTTGAAGTGGCCAACTGCAGTCACTCCACTTCGCATCTTCTCTCTCTATATGTCCCCCCCGCCCCCCCTGTTATCTGACCGGGGAGCCAGTTTCCCCACCGAACAGACGAGAGCCATCCTAATCTCCATGCCGCTGGCAGCGCGCCTGACCTAAATAACTCCAATATCAGACACTTACTGATGGCTGAAAGAATGGTAGCTCATTGGCTGTCCACCTTCTGAGTTAAATGGACGCTTGATTGGTCCAAAGAGTTGCACCTCCATCATTTCTGCTGACAGTACAAAGAACAAAGCCCCTCGAGTGGTCCCACAATCTGTTCGTTATTCCTGGAGAGCTGCGAAGTCTGACAAAACAAAAGGCTTTCTCGGTCGTCAGACGACAACATGATCCCGTTTGGGAGGAAAACAAACCAAAACCAACTTGTTTGACTGATGAGTTGGAGCCAGCCGATGAGTCAGATGACAGGCATGCATGCGTCTTACAGATAACTCCTCGACAGCCTGCGCACTCCACTGACTAAATACCACATCCCCTTCGTTTGGCTCCAGACCACACGAGTGATTATCATAAAGTGAAGACAACTGTTATCGTGGAGCTATGCCTCAGTTTGTGACAAGAGGGGAAGCGTGTTAAAAGTGATAGTCTAATCTTCTTCCACAAAACAGCTTGAAACCCAAGACGGCAGTTCAGCCGTGATGGGAAGCAGCTCGTCATAAACGACAACAGCCGACCGCGTTCGGAGGAAAAGCGTGTGGCGCTGCTGTTTGTTGACCGAGCACCCGTCCTCCTCCCTCCAGAGCGAGTTAATGTAGCTGAACAGCCACATGAGGTGGTGTCCGTTCACCTCAAGGCCGGGGTGAGAGTGAAGATGAGTTGTCGCAGTAGGGATGGGAAGTGGCGAAAGTGGTGAAGATAGACGGTCAGAACACATCGAGGGATAAGCACAGCAGAGCTCCTAGCCGAGTTTTATGGCACACCCAGATAAAGTTTGTTTTAGAACGAGGAAAGATGATAAACTAGATGTTTGTAGAGCTCCTTTAAATCTTGATTTAATCACTTATCCACAGCTGAATACATTACTCACGCATCGTTTTAATCGTTTCTCCATGATTCGCTTCATAAATAATCTTTGAAATTTAAAAGAAAAGACAGAAAAGGCTTCTACAAAATCCTTTTCAGCAACATCTGGTTGTTGTTTTGATGGTTGGCTAACATAAGGCTGTAAAAGGATTACTAGATAAGAAGAAGGCTTTATTAAAAGATGTATAATTCAGTGTGGCTTCAGATTAGGAAATATAACTCGAGAGAAATGTGGAACTGCAGCAGTCTTATCTCGAATTATTGGCCAATTTGCTCCGTATCAACGGCTGCTTCCTCTCTGCTGCTTTCCAACTGACACCAGGCCCCACTGATGGCTTCCCAAGAAAATGAGGGAGGACAATTTGCCCGTTTGTGACCTCAACATGACAGAACAGTGTACAAAGCGAAGTGGCACTGACCCTCGTTTTCATCTACAAGTACGGGCATGTCAGAAAAGGCTGCCCCACATTACTCTGAGTCGTACTGGCAAGAGATAATGAGCGCCAGTCGTTTTTATGCAGCAGCGAGTGCTCAAGAGCATGACCTCAAGAAGAAGGGAGGATGTAAAGGGGGGGGCAAAGGGAAGACACTGTAAGAGAGAATTAAAAAAGAGGGCGACACGAAGAGAGAGTTAGGGCAAGAAAAAAAGGAATATGTAATGGTGGGAAGTGAGCTAAGGGGGTGGAGATGCTCTGTGGCTGAGCGCACGGCGGAGGATAAGTGACAAGAGCTGAAGGAGAATTTTGAAGGAGAAAGAAGCAAGTTTAGGGGAGACGCAAACACTGAAGAGAATGGGATGAAATTCCCTTCACACCACTGTCCCAGCTAATCTACTTAGAAATAAGCTCACATCTGTTTTCCACATAAAAGCCCCCAATATAGTTTCACATTCGCTCAGGCAGCATCAGGATGTTATTCGCTCTCAGACTGAAAAGTGGCTCACCATTCTGCTGTGCTGCCATCCACATAAGCTTTTACTTTGGTGAATGCTGGATGTTTGTTATGCTTAGCTAGTCTGCAATCCCCCCCTGATGCTTTTTTTGTTTTTTTTAACTTTTAAATGGTGTGTTTTTAAGTTCCCACCATGCAGTAGAAATATCTGCTGTTTTTCTTCTGGAGTTTCTGGAGGGTCAACGCACTTCACTAAGTTATATAAGACATAGCTTGAATTTCACTACTGGCTGTCGTAGTCGCATTGCGTCACTGAGTTGTGGTATTTTAACAATTTGTGGAGTTTTGTTTTGGCTACAGGAATCTGAACGGTCACTGCAGTAACAGTGGATAGAAAAATCTTTTTGAAAGCGCAAAGATGATTGAAAATTCCTTTTTCTCGTGAACGACATCTCCCCCTGTGTTATGCAATAGTGTTCATATCGGTAATGGAGAAGGCATGTTGCAACCAAAAGGTCACTCTCGAATCAGGAACATTTCATTTCCCGTTTCCCAGAAGCGGCGGCGGCGTCGGGTGAAGGTGACCACCTGGACTTCGATTGGACCAACGCACACTTAGGAATGATTGAACAGATCCGGTGCCAGCAGCTCCAACATGCAGCGACCCAAACTGCCAGACTGATTTTTGGTGCTGGCGTTCCATTACCATAATATTATCCGAGGTGAATTTATGGGCAGAAAGAAAGAAAGAGGCTCTGAATCGTGCTCAGGGGGGGATTACAAAAAATACATGAAAAGGGGGGAAAAGAGGAGAGACATCTATGAAACGGCAGAGATGGAACAGAATAGAAGATGACACAGTCGAGCTCGCGTTCTGTCCTGACTGAAAGCCCGCGTAGCTGGGGCGTTGGGTAATGCTTAGTGAGGTGAAGCTGTAAGCAGAACAAAACTAACGGGCCTAAAGGATTAGAGGCTTCAGATAACAATGCGAAGAATGTTAACTAATCTTTGTAAAAGTGAGCTTACACTGAGGGGCGTTCTTGGCCGCACACGGGGTGGTGCAGCTGGAGCTCAGCTTCTTCACCAGCCCCGAGATGTCCTCCAGCCGGCGGTCCACCGTGGCCTCCACGTTGTCCATGTTGAGCAGGTTGAGCTCCTCCATGCGGCCCTGCAGCGCCGAGATCTGGCTCCTGGCGTTGCGCAGGCTGGCCGACATCCGATTCAGCTTCACCTGAGGAGAGCAGGCGTGAAGGTAATTATCTCTGGCGCGGAATACAAAGCAGGTGGATTACCGAAGTCACCGGCCCTCCGTCATTGTTTCCCCGGCCAATTTTGAATTTCCAGAATAGAATCGGGGGTCCGCGTGATGGTTGGCCGCCTGCCAGAGTGGCGGTGAGAGTCAACAAGCTCACCAGACGGCAAAGATTTACCGGCATTTGGCCGCTGTCTATCGCTGATTCCCCGCCCTGTTTACAGTACCAGGAATGTTCCCTGGTGGATCGATGCCAGGTAGGACTTTACAGGTCTTTGGACATTTGGTCAGTTTACATTCCAGCTGGGTGCGTTTCACAGGGGGCCACATTTCTCATGTGTGCAGGGTGGCTGATTATGGAGCGCGGTTCTATCCGTCCCTTTGTTTACATTGCTGCCCCCGAACATTTACACAAGGCTGATAATGACATTGGCTTACTGACAATTCATAATTTCCTCATAATGTGGAAGGTTTTATTGGAAAATCAATGGTGCAGTGCCACAATTATGCCACTCAGTCAGCTTTTTTGTGTGTGTTATTAAATTGATATCCAAACACTTTTCAACAAATATAGTAAAAACATTTTTAAGTCAGAATTTTGATTCGAATATAAAATGTACCTTTTTTTAATCAAATCAGTCAGTTTTAGTCGGACTAAACTTTGTCTCTTACCTGCATTTCCTGCATATTGCCGGAGCTCGATGTGGTTTTCCCAGATAAGGACCCTTGTCCAGGTCCAACACCCTCCAAAGTAGCTCCAGGAACCATCCCGTCTCCCCTCTCCTCCTGGCTGGACCCACCTTGCACGTCCTGTCCCATCGGGTCCAGCCTCCCCTCCTCCTTCGAGTCCCTCTGTATCTGCATCTGTCCCTGGTCTGCCTGCTGCTGTCCCAGAGCGCCGTTGCCCCGTGCCCCGCGGCACTCCTGGCACCCGCTTTTCAGCTTGTTCACCACCTCCTTCAGGCTCTGCAGCTCCTTCATCGTCTTTTCCAGCAGCCTGAACTGCTTGGGCAGCTGGATGGTGAGGGGAGGCAGGGTGAGCTGGTAGGGGCAGTCCTCTCCGTCCTCTGCCCCGGCGCTCCCGCACTGGCCCGAGGGTCGAAGTTTGATGGGGCAGGACGAGGAGCTCCCGGCATCAGATCCCAAGTTGTAGGGTCCCCGAGCATCCCATCTCTGGTGAGAGTTACCGAGAAAGTCTGCAGCCCGGCTGGCTCGCGGCACCAAGGTGGCTGTGAGCATCAGAGTGGCACAAACGCAGAGCACAAATGTCCTCATTTTTTCAGTCAAACTTGTGATGGAGACAAATGTGTGTGGCGCAAGAGTGTCCCGAATCCGCTTCTGATGTCAACTTGGAGAGCGACCGCGTAGAGTGGAGAGTGAAATGTATGTGTGTGTGCCTGCAGGTTGGAGATGTGTGTCCCGAATTGGTTTAGGAGTGTGTGTATGAGTGCAGCCTGCAGGAGGGAGAGAGCGCAAGGGAACTGCCGCTGCCTCAGATAGCTGTGTCATTAATATCAGGACAAGTGAGGGAGGGAGGAGAGAGAGAGAGAGAGAGGCAGGCAGAGGGAGGGTGCTGAGTTGGGAGAGGACGGGAGGGGCCGCTCTATTGCGTAATGCAAAGCACCATATGAGCAGCATTGTGAAAAACTATAGAGATGCAGACGGAGCATGGGAGTGGTGGGAGGGAGGGAGAGAGAGAGAGAGGGAGGAAGAGAGAAAAAAAAGGGGGCATTTGCCATCCTTTCTCACTGATTTCAGCTCATTTCCCCGAAGAATAAAATGACTCAGTGGACAGGAACCATCCCCTGAACTGATGTTGCAGGGCTTTCTTTCCTTTCCTCCACACTTTTTTGTTTTCTGGGTTTAAGTATCTGCAAAATTTAAAGCCTTGCCGAGAACGCTGGCTCACCTCCATAAGTCTCACATCTCCAAATTAAGCTCTGGTGGGCACAATTACTGTAAAATCCATGTTTCAGCCAGCAGCAACGAAAGGAAAGGCTTGTTTGAATTTGTACAAACAACCTGCGCGGCGCGGCTCGCCGAGAATGTCGCAAATTAGCAACAGGGTTCATTAAAATAGTTGGCCCCGAACGCTGACATTTTGGAAGCCCGAGTGCTTTTCTGAAGCTCTGCCTGAACCACGTTTAATTCTCCTTCGCCAGCACGCCCGCAGAGAGCTCACTTAACGCCACAAAAGCCACTCAAATTCTCAAAAGATATGATCAGATGTTGAGAAGCGATTCATTAGTCATACACCGCCTGCATCACAGCTTAGAGGGACCCTTTGGAGTTCAGCGTGTAAACAAACAAAAGTCAAGTTTATGCAGTGTTTTTCTCTCACCGACGCTCGCTCGGCATCCTTGACCAGAGTTGGTAAATGCAGGTTCTCGATGAAAAGCGATGAATATTTACATTCACATTAAAGCTTTTTGTTTTAACTTTCTATTCTCAAGGACTCGGTGGGTGTCTGCGAGACCCCAACCCACACACCTGCCAGAAAGTCTAAACTTCATTTTTGATAGTTACCGTTTCCGTTGAATTTAAAGACTAAGTAAAATCATGTATTTATCGTTAAAGTGATGCCTTCTACATGAGAATCTGGCCTCAAACTGTGACAAAATTATCTTGGGTGTTAGTTTGAAGTTTGTTTTTTTCAACTTATGCTCTCCTGTTTCATGTCGGAAAAGTTTGGAGAGGATATTGACGTTTTTCTCTGTAGTTCGGAGAAAATATGTTAATTACAAAGCGTATTTTTACTTGGAAGACTCGAGTTACACCTGCAACATGTCATGAAAAAAGATGCAGAGCAGTTTTTATTTTTCAGAGTAATTTTTCACCCAAGCAGCCCTACTTGCCTCCCTTTCTGTCACTGTGAATATCGTTAACTGAAGCCGCTCTTTATTCGTGCCGCCTAATGGTCTCCTCGGAATAAATTTTAGTGTGAATTGAGGGAAATGGGACGTTGTGACGGAGGAAAAACTGGTACAAATAAACAAAGTATCAGGACTTTGTCAGGCTTAAGTCATTACGAGTCGCTCCCAAACGATCCCCCGGCTGGCTTTCTGGCGTTATGGCGACCAACTTTCTGTTCACACAGAAAACTTTACCTTCCCCTCTCCACTGGGACTTATTGGATGGAAAACTTGGCTGCTGAGCTGGACCCTCGATGCTTCAATGAGGCAGACAAATAATGAATTATTGCCCCCCCACCCCCCACCCCACCAATCTAATGCTGCAGCTGCTGATAAGAATACACAATAGTGTGATAAAAGATGCATCAAAACCACAAAATGATTTATTGAATTGCTTTGCATAGTTCATGAAGACATATTCAAATGCAAACAGATAATCAAGCCATTATTAAAGTGCAGCTGGTGTGAATTAGTGTTTTGAGGATGTGGCGTTGTGGTCATTTTTTGGTGGTTTTTGAAGGGAAATAATTGAAATTATGCACATAGTTTGTGATGAGATTGTCCCATAGATGGTATGTTAAAACCTTTGATTTCTACACAGCTGAATGTCCCAGCCTCTGCCTAATAACTCTCTCAGACTGGATGACAGCCCGCCCTGTTGTTATGGGCAGGTTTGTTGTGTGCTGCATTAACTCGCCATCTATTATCGTGTTTGTTTGCGCGGCGTCGGAGTTGTTTGTGTGACTTAAAAACTGTGGGACATGCAGTGCGAATTCTGGTACATTCTGGACTGTGATGTGTGTCATGCACACGTCATACTTCCACAGAAGTGACAGTTCCTCGAATTGATGACTTCTCCAGAAGTGGCTCGCAGCCATGGAGTGGGGAGCTCTCCAACAAGGAGAGCGTTACAACACAAAAGCGTCTCAGGCTAACAAAGCGATTCAATCCGGCTGCAGGCTCCACTCCAATTCAGACCGTCAGTATGCGAACGTGAAGGTGGAGACGGAGCGAGGTGCCGCCTCTCCCTCCCCACACGCAGGAATGCGGAGCTGTGCCTCGTGGCGATTGTCATTAGTTTTCTCCCCGAGGGCGCAGAGTGTTAAAGCCCGCAGCTTCTTTTATACACACCCCGCATCCCTGCAGCACTACACACTCGTATTCCGAGAAGGTTTTTTAGTGCCGTTCTGCTGCTTGGATCACACGGACGCTCGTGTGAGCGAAACTGGACAGGTGTGTGTGTGTGAGAGTGCGTGTGTGTGTCCACGTGCTATATCTTGCAGTCATTGAGCCTGTCTCACTTCAGAGATGGTTTTCCACATGTGGGCCTCATGCAGCCGGGCCAAAAAAACACCTATACTGTTTGACTGCTACAGATAAGTGTTGGCAGCAGAGTTGGAGGGGGCTGCCTTTAAAAGTGCTTCAGGCTGCGTCTTCCAGATAAATGCCCGCTGCACAGTCAGACTGTTTGTTCCATCTGTGCTGCTGAGAACATAAAGCTGACCTTCAATTAAGATCGCTCAACCTCAATTATTTTCACATCAGTCAGGACAGAATTGGAGAGATCATCTGAGACCACGGCGTCCCTTTTAACGTTGGGAAATGTGAGCGATTGTTACGTTTTTCCCTTCGCAGTGGAGTGACCTTGAGTGACGGAGCGGCTCACACGTCAGAATAAAACACAATATTAACAGAAGGGCTAATCTACATCATTCACAACGTTCATATCTCTGTCCTCGAGCCCTTGGAACGTGGCCGCGTGCTCGCAAACAGTTTTTTTCACAAAAGCCAAATAAACAACAGAACGGGATGAATCCGAAAAAAAAACATAATCAGCGGTCCCTAATGTTGGGAGCCAGAAGGAGATATCGGTCAGCATATGCGCGCGTGCGCGCGCAATCAGAAGGCCGGTGTGTGTTTATTGCTGTTAGATTGCTCGCTTACACAGTCCAACCTGAGATATCCCCCGGTCCTGCAGCTCTTTGATAGAGACGAGGCTATCCCTCATTACTCCCTGCTCCACCAACCTGGTCCCGAAGATAAGACGGAAACAACACCTGTCCTCTGTTTCTATCACTGCTCGACACGCCGAGAACTCCCTCGGCAGGGAGAGAAATTTCCCCGCCGTTGTTGATAATTCCTCTTTCGCCAGGCTTTTTGACCTGATATCTTTGTCTCCGCTCTGCGTTGCTTTGTATCCGCCCAAAGTTTCACATCTTGTTTTTCTAATCCAACTTTCTTCGAATAATTCAGGGGTAATGGTACTTGTAATCTTGAACTCGTGGGTACTTATCATTACAAACGGGCCGCTTTCAGTCGAAGCGCCTCGCCTTTCGAGATTGCAGTGAGTGTGATGTTTGTTTTTTTCCCTGATCTTGATAAGGGGGTTTTGATTTGGTGATATGGGCTGTAATGATAAAAGCTTACTCACCTTAGCTGGGGTTAAATCTTTTTTTTTACTGGCGTCAGGAGGCCTTTTCCTTTGGTCTTGAGTATTTCAGCCCAGAAAATGAGGAGAAAAGCTTTTCTTTTGCATGTTGTAGCAGAGAAAACAACACTTTTTGTTGACGATTACGACATTTAAAATCCACAGTGAAATTTCAAGCCTCTTGTGATTTATTTTTTCCCACTTCTGGAACCTGATTAAGTCTTAAAATAATATTACACGGAAGTGCTTACTGGTCAGAAATGAATGTGATTTTGAGCGATTTTGGAAAAAATGGCAACAAGAGACTTGTGCGAGAAGTGATTTGCTATTAATATTTCAGCTTTTATACAAGCAGGTCTGGGTGGAATCAAACACCCTCGAATAAAAAAGCATCAACTGCTCAACCTGGACAATTTGAACACCAGACAGCCGTACGCTGACAAAAGTCAGGCGATGTTTGTTTCCTCAGATTCTTCATCTTCCTTCTTTTCAGGGCATAAATGTTCATTTCACTTCTGTTTCTGTGCACTTTAGTTGTTGTCATCGGGCAAGATCAGCCAGACCAAAGCAGCCACACTCAGAGCGAGGTTTGAGCTGCTCCACGACACCTTGAAGAGGTTTGTTTTCCCAGCTTTTGCAGAATCGAACAAGTTTACCTTTCTCGGTTGGATCGATCTGTGACCGCAAAGGTGTGGAGAACAGAGGACCAGATCCTGAGTGGAGACACCTCAGTTCAGATTTTCTGACAGCAAAAATACTTCACCAGTGTCCTTGAACTAGTCTAAGCCTTTTATCACATCCACTCGAGCTCCACTCATCAGAAAAAGTCAGAATAGATTCTGAAGTGAGCGTTGAAAATTGAGTTTATGTTTTCTTTTTCACTCGGTGGGATCAATGATGCTCATATGGCCTCAGGCCCAACACGATCCAGCCAAAGACATTTGTTTCATACACTACAACTACTTAGTGTAGGTTGAGACATCACTCGCTGAAAAAAATGCCCTCAAACATGCTCCAATTCAACTTTTCTCAAAGCTCGAACAAACAGATTCTTTAAAAGGCCGAGGCAGACATCTGAAAGTAAAATGAGCATTTTTGAAACCCTTCATGAGTCAGAATAATTTCAACTGAATTTCTTGCGAAAACTAAAAATTAGGCGGTTGTTCACTCAGTGCCTGAAGATTTCTTACAATACAGAATAGAAAATGTGACGTTAAATTGAAATGCTAAACCTGTTTGAAGGTCAAAAATAACCAAAACACAAGCAGCAGTTTGCACGTGTGATCACAGGTTTGGGGTGCGTCAGATGCCTTTTAAATCAGCCCAGCAGTCGGTCCGCCCTGCACAGAATTCCACATGCCAAAATCCTAATTTCATCCAACAGCGCCCAGGATTCTGAGGTCCAGCTTCTGGGAGAGGCGAAGAGGTGTCGTGCTGAGCTGGAGCGGCTCCGGGCCAGGGTGGAGAGTACAGAGGAGCCGAGCAGCTCTGAGGAGGCTGAAAGTGAGGTCAAAGAACTGAGGCAACAGCTCCTCCAGGCATGCAATGCACTGAAAGCTGTCGAGGAGAGAGAGTACCAGACGGAACACCGGCTGAAGTGGTGAGCGGTGGACACGCAGGCATTAACACACTGTATTTTTGTCCGTCACTCGCGCTGCACGCTGGATTTCCGGTCAGGTATCGACTTGAATGCCAAAAGCAATCCAGTGGAAATGTGATCCAGTGAAGTCTGCCCACTTACAAATGTCTCCCAATTTAAGCTGTAAACAGACCTCACATTCAGTACGCACAGTAATAGAGACCGGGGTTGAAGCAGAACGGTGCTGAGAGACATTGTGTATATGTATAGTAGGAGAAATATAGTGTCTGCAGACGCACACACACACGGTCACAGCTAACTAGGGACCAAACACTGAAGTGAGCTATATTAGGCTGCATCTTTTTATTGACTTTAGAAGGAGGTGAAGGTGAAATAGTACATCACACACACACACACAGTCGCACATTATTGATATTGTGTTTGTGTATTGCTTATACTACAGTACTTTTTTTTTGCACTGGCAGGGATAAAAATGACTCCATCCTTTATTTCTTTTTCTGTTACCTCATAGGTTTCTCTTCCAAATTGGCAGATTTCCGGGTAAAATCACTTGTTTGCAATGCACATATAGAGGAAACGAGCACAGTAGTGATCGAGTTCTCCCCGGACACAACCAGCGGTTTATTTACAGTTGCTTTCTGTTTAACGATCGGTGCCGTGCTCGGTGCTGTTCCCTATCTCTCATCCGTTCCTTTTCCTCCCATGAGTCTCTTTCATCATGGCAACCAGTTTTCCTCTCCTCCACTGCAGGTTCCCCCCCCCCCACCCCTCCTCTAACTAACCCAGCTCCACTTGCCCAAAAAGGTCAAACACACCCACGGAAATGGAAAAGCACAGGCTCACTTTCATATCACCCCGTTTTCTGTACACAAACTCTACGTTTTTTTAAATTTTCAGTGCCAAAGGAAGGTTACTGGAACATTGCTAAGCAACGCGATAACATTCACAAAGTGGCTCCCAAACATTTCGGCTTTAGTCTGCGTGTGAGCTTTGCAGTGCGTGTGGCAAAAGTTTGGATGAAGCTGGAGTGAAGTGTCGTCTGTTTAATCGCTGCATCGATGGCTAAAACATCCTGCCCGATGTGGCTGATGTTCAAATCGTAGCTGGTGTAAAAAGAAAAAAAAGGTATGTGATTAAATCTGAACCTACGAGCGCAACACAGATCGTGTTAACTGATTTAAAGTTTCAATTAGCTTTGTTAATTGACACATAAATCAGTATAAAGACACTAAAGAAATCCAAATGAGCAGAAGTTAGAAACGATTATATTTCGCTGAAAACTCCTACCTGGTGAATTTAGCTGCCAAGAATAAGTTCAAACACATCTAGACAAACACCAGGAGAGACTCTGTGAAGAAGACAGAAAGGGAGGTTCACTCAAACTGTGCTTTCAAATCTTATTTACTTTATCATTACTCTTATTCTCCTTGCATTGCATTAGACTGTGAATTGCCTGAGGACCACGCAAACGCTCGCGCGCGCATAAGCTCGCCACCGGAGCAGATATGATCTGTAGTATATCATGGTTTTTAGTACGTGGCGCGCACACCGGCCCAGGGAGCGCAGGCACAGTGGTAATTGAAATATTAAATGAAACCCACTTGCAGAGCGTTCTCCAAGGAGGCGGTAATAGACAGTATTAGACAGTGAGCGTGCAGATTATTTGTGACAGCTTTTTGCCCATGAACTCTCACGGAACCCACACCATCGGAGTTTATCTGTCTCCTTCCACCTTCCTGTTTCACCCCCCCCCCCATCCTCCTTTCTCCTCTCTCGTCCACATGGCCATCAGTCTCCATATGACAAGCAGATGCTCTCCATGCAAATATGGCTTCTAACATCGTTGTGTCCTTTATCTGTAGCCAAACACATACATAGGAATTCAGCACTTTTTTTTCCCATCACACTGCAGCAGGCAGGAACTTTCTCTCCCTGTATATCAGGTAATATCCAATACATCAAGTTGTCAGGAAGATTAATATCATTTACTCTGTGAAAGGTGCAGCCGCACAGTTATGTGCTAATGTAAGGTGTTTTCATAATAACACAGCTGACTTGAAATTATATTATACAAACTTTAATCAGTTGTTCGCAAAAAGCTGCAACACGAAGGTGAAGAATTCACATACGCAGTGTTTTTTTCAATGACGGAAGATTTATGTGTTTGGATCAGCTGTAAGTGTGTTGGTGCGTTTACCCGCAGAGCATGAAGAGTTTTAATTTATTAACCAAAACTTTATTAATTTATTTATTCATATAAATAATGAAAAGATGTGTTTTTTTGTTTGATGTGCAGTGTTTGAGTTTGGATACCTTGAAACTGCTAGAGAGTCAGATTTTAAATGTGTAACTGCAACCTCGTGTTCCTGCATCCTCTTTCAGTGGAATCAGGAAGCGAAGCGTCATTTCTTTCTCCGAAAAAACACTCATTTATGTTGTTGTCTTACTCATTCTCTCTCTTTCTTTCTCTCTCTTCTCCTCCTCTTCTCTCACTTCTCCATTGCTGTGCTGCGCTCCTCTCTCCCCTCTCCTCACCTCACCTCACCCCTGTGCAGTCTCCGGGAAGAGAAGCAGTATCTGGAGAAAGAGAATGAGATTCAGACAAAACCTGCTGTAAGTTCATCTTTGCACCACTCAGGTCTGCTTCTCTGACACATGGACGCTACCACATGTCTCCCTGCGATATACGTCTTCCTTTAAGCCTCAATCCAGGCGCCATCGCTCCGAGTGACGACCTGTGATCACCACATAAAGCCATGCAGTCCATCTACTGTTACCAAAGGCTTGCAAAGACCTTTAATTCAGCAGGATCATTTTTAACAATAGCTTTTGAATCAGCCACACTGACAATTTGCTGCTTTGTTGAAGGACTTTTGAGCCGATCCATCAGAATAGCACCCAGCACCTTTTGGGTAGTGTCAAGGAGAGTTACAGCCACATTTCTCTAAACTGAAAACTTTCTCCATCCTGTTACGGTCGCTGCGACTTGAAATTTAAATTTCGAGTGTGGCGTTATTCACTGATCTAAACCAGTTTCCTCCTAAAGCAGCTGAACGAGGGGACGAAGTCCATGTGTGAGCAATGTGAGGATCTCAGGAAGGAGGTGGTCCAAAGACAACTGGAAATCAGGTATTATATCTGAAGTTCATGTTACACGCCGGAGAATTCTCTGTACGATAGTCGATCAATTTCTTTTTTTTTCTAGTTTGTGTGGTTTCCATTTTCGAAGCGCTTAATGAAAGTTTTCCTCGTGAAAAGTGCACTTTGATGTGTATCTTGCTCCCTCTTCTTGCACAGAAGCCTGATGGAGGACATAGAAATCAATGAAACGCAGATACTGCGGGAACAGAAAGAGCTGGAAGACAAGAAGGAGATCATAGAGTTGAAAGAGGTCGGTGGATGTGAGTGGGCAAAGCCCACCGCGCGCCATCCATAAAATTACATTTCATCTGGTTCCTCACATTTGTGTGTGCCTGCCCCCGCCTGGGTGTTAACAGGCGGAGAAAGCCCGGCTCATCAGCGTGCCTGACCAGATTTTAAAGGAGACCGAGAGGAAACGCTCCAAAAAGGAGTGAGTACATTTAACCCCTTTGTAGTCTTTACTCGGGAGGATCTACTGAGATAATGTTCGAAGTTTTAAGAATTAAGAATAAGCCGGTTCAGACGGAAAGGCCACCGAGCCGAGATTACACCAATCCCTCTGCTCTCTCGCCCATTCATGGTATCAACACCTGTAATCCTGTCTTCTCTTACGCATGTTAGCGACCACGAAGCCAAATTAAATTCGAAAATTAGCTCCGAAAATGTGGATTCTTTCATCGGGAATCGTGGTGAAATTTATGCTGACAGTTGCAATTAAACCAAAAGCACAAACAGTCACTTAGAGCGGCCGACGTGCTAACGAGAGCACCAGATGTTGCTGAAACGGAAGGACGGAGGCTCCTCGTAGACCAGCTTGTGTTTGTGTGGGTTCGTCATTACTCTTGTTTTGGACCTGCGCTTTAAAAATAGCCTCCTCAGGTCCAGCCGTCTAATTCTGGACTGCTTCGTCTGTTTCACCGTATTTTGAGGAATTTACTAAAGTGTCGAGGCGCGTTTGGAGACAAATCTCTGAACTCCCTTCGAAGTAGACCTTGACTGGTTGAGCCTGCAGTCCTAATAATGGATGCATTTCTTTCCCTTGAATTAATTTCCCTAAGTACAAACTTGTAATTGGCTCTGGTATGAACAGAAAAGAAGTTCACAATCTTCTCTAAACTAATTTATTCTCCTCGCAATTTTTCCTCCCTAAACCCGCCATTTTTCCAGCGTTAGATGTGTTCGCTTTCTTCTCCGCAAATGAAGTCCCCAGTTACCAGTTTTTGATGTACAGGAGACTTTGAACTTTATTGTTAAAATGATTTTTATCTGAGAAAAGTTAACTCAAATTAAGCTGCTACAATCAGCACCGGTGGATACTTCCTGACAGGTGTCAATCCGTCTGATGTGCTAAAAAACAAACGTCCAGAATTCCGTTTTTTTTTTAAAATGCAGCTCGCAGATCATTCACTCGTGACTTTGCTGCAGTTCATCCTTTTATGTGTATTTGGAATTAATATCTGGCTCAAACGAAATGCAGTGGAACCAAGTGCAAGAGCCATGCACTTGTAATTTCAAATTCACAAAGCTGCAAAGTACTGGGGGGGTGGGAGGGGGGGGGGTGAATGTAAAAGATGGATGCGCATGCTGTTCTTTCATAAGATATGCCCTCTTATTGGAAAAGTGTAGAGAATCAGAGGGTGCTTTCATGCAGCTCTCGTGCAATTTATGTATTTTTTCCTGAACACTTTGGACTCTCCTGTCAACACCCAAACAAATGCCAGGGCCGCATTGAAGGAAATAGCAGCACTGGTTGAGGAGATTTCCGAAATGGAGCGGCAAGTGGAGCAGGTGGAGGAGCGTAACCAGTCCCTGAGGGCGCGGGGTGAGGAGGTGATCCGGGAGGTGGAGGATCGAAAGGACCAACTCGAAGCGAGCGCAAGGATGCACAGCCAGCTGCGGAGAGACAGAGAGGTCAGCAGGGAGGCGGCGAGTGAATTCATGGGAAACAGGTAAACAACTTCCTCGATGGTCAATATTGGAAAAAAAGAAAAACACCTTTGCTGTGGGAGCAGATTTGTGGAGGAATTTAATGTGTAAATGGAGATACAGTTTGGTCCTTAGCTCTGTAACTGTGAGAGAACGGAGGAATGGATGTGACTGTGTGCTTTTCCATGACCAGAGGCGTTCTGGAAATGAAGCTGAAGAACATCATGTGTGACAGGAAGTATTTGCATGAGAGCCAATCAAAGCAGCTCAGGGAGAAAAACAGGTACGGCCAAACATATCGTCGATACGTGAACGATTTCATGCACCAAAAATCCTTTCCATCTCCCCCAAAGGGTTTTGTTTGTTTTTCCTCATTTAAAAATGCACTTTACATGAGTGGAAGAAAGCTGAGTATGTTTGTGTTGCCGAGTGTTGTGATGTTGGTGCAGGTCTTCTTTCCTGCAGTTGTTGGCACAGCGCTGCCTATCATGTCGCATTACGGCCTGAAAACAGCCCCACAGCACCGCTAGAGGTCAAAAGCTCCACAGGGAACGGTTAATAATGCTGTGTAGCGTAAAGCTTTAGCACTCGCTACCATGGGTCCTGTAAAGTCTGGAAAAGTATAACACAGCAAAGAGTCAAATCGAGTTTATTTGTCAAGTTTCCTGTGAAAAGACCCCATCAAACTTAATATGACATATCCAGCCAACAGATACGGCTTCAGTGACAGATTAGATTTTGTTTTTAGACTCTGCGATGTCGGTGTTTGCTGCTCGTACGAAGGGAAGAGGTTAGCGAATGGAAGGAGGACACAAATGCGAAGAGTAAAAAGTGTAAATGTTTTTGCATTCCAGATAATATATTTAGAGAAGGAAGTAAACTAGAAAACACTTGGAAAGTTTTTGGACTTGCATAACTTTACCAGCCAATCTCTCTTCACGAGTTTGTTTTCATTGACAAAAAAACAAAAAGTCTGAGCAGCTCTCAAGCTGGATTTTGAACACAGTCGAACGCGCTCAGATTTGACAGGAATTGAAATACTGTTCAGTGTAATGAGCCAAGTTCAAGACTCTGAAAATCAGATAAATTGCGTAGGAGGCACCGCTTTATTTTGCTGATGATGAATATGTAGAAAGATGCTTTTTGTCTCCTCAGGCAGCTGCAGGCATCCAAGAGGATGGAGCAGGCGCTGACCATTTCCACCGAGCAGCGAGAACGCAACCAAGCTATCTACAATAATTTACAAGGACAGGTGACAAGTGATCTCCCACATTAAGGGGGCACTATTTCATTTTAAGTAGGGCCATTTTTTCCCGTGTCAGGAGGCACTTTTGCTTCAATTATACTGATGTGCACATTATTTCAAGAGAAAGTGAAAGGGAAAAGACGGAGAGTTACTGGAAACGCATCAGCACATTCCTCTTGGATAAAACAAAAAAAATGAGATCACTGGCGTTTCTGGTAATTGGCATAAAAGCAGGACGACGAAAACAAAGCTGATGTCGTAATGCAGCGGATTCGATGTGCCAATCGTCCACAGCTCTCTAACGACCCAACAAGTGCGACCGCGGCGCCTGTTTAACACGAATGCAACAGTCTGCGGTTTCACCACAGCAATGCGCCATGTTGGAAACAATCGTGATGGATGAGTTTATTAATTGCTCAACATCGTGGACGCATTTCACGCAGCATGTGGGAGATTAACATTTGGCGGTGTTCTAATCGTTGTTTTTGGCTGCGCAGCGCTCTCTACGGACCGACACGTTTTGGATGTGTCGCAGTTGTGACTCCAACCAGTGAATTTAAAGCAGCGTCACCGGGTCCCAGCAAGCAAAGGGGGGAAAAGGCCTGAGGGACCCTTGCATACATAGTGGTAGTTTTGCAGTCGGTGTTTGATGTGTTATTAAAAATGCACTGACTGAATTTGATATGAAGTTTGCTCTTGATGCTCACGCTCGCTCCTTCTTTTTAGCCTGATGAATCACACATGTTTAACACATAGGCGCCAGTCTTCGCGGAGACTGGAGACCAACTTAAAGCAGATGGATGCTCTTGTGGCAGATCGAGAAAGTTAAACACCGCTCTGTTTTTCGATTCGCAGTTAGATGCTGTCCCGAAAAGGGAGGCCAGTCTCCAGAGAAGAGAGGAGCTTCAGAAAGAGGTGGACGCGCTCAAAGTCAGCTTTGAAAAGCAGGTACGACTGTGCGCCTCAAAAGTCGCTCCAATCCCAACTTAGCTCTCTTATTCATCCTAAACTTTTTGAAGTTGTATCTTAAGATTAACATTGCGTAACTTTACCATCCTGTATCACACAAACAGAAAGATCGTAATTCCTTTTAGTTGAATTCAGCTCACAAAAAGGACCAGCCCTCCTCGTCTGTGACTGTTTCTCTTATCCTGAGAGTTCGCTGCTGTCGGGACTTTGACCGCTCCGTCCAAACTGTCCCGAGACCTCTGAGCCGCTCGTGTTCCCGAGCAGCTATCGACGGCCGAGGAGGAGAGCCAGAAGGAGCGGCGGCACGGGCTGATTCAGGAGCTGCTGAGGGAGTCGAACCGCCTCCGAGAAGAACTCCATAACCTCAGATGTCTGACGCAGATCAAAGCCGAGGAGAGGGGCCAGAAGCACCGCGAACTGCTCAGGGCCGAGGTGGCGCACGAAAACACACAGGCGCTCGCAGCCACACTCGGTTACGTTTCTGCTGTTGTCATTAGTGCATTTTCAGGACTTATGCATCCATTCATATTTCACACATAAATGGGTTAGAAACATCAAAGAGAAGCTTTCATGAGCTCATATCATCGTTATTTTAACAGTTTCATGATGGATCAGCTAACAAATGTTATTTCAAAGCCATTGAAATAGTATCAACACAATATGATAGTAAAATTATTGGGGCATCATATGAAGTCGTATCCACATTTACATTTTTGCAAATTAAAAAAAAATACTTGATTTTAATTTATTCTCGCTGTCAAAAGGTTGGTTGCGACGATGCGCTTCGCCCATAAGCGCGAGTGAAGTTGGATGTTTTGTGAGGGCGCACACTCGTAAACAAACGCGCCCACACAGAAGTGGGGATATTGTACGCGTCTCTGCTTGAATCTGCCCACAGCAATTGAACCAGCGCATCCGACAGGAGCTCCAAGAAAAGGATCTGATCATCATGGACCAAAACAAGCTCAACGCCACGCTGCAGCGCAGGTGTCAACGCTGCTCTTTTCCTTTATGCAAAGTGTGTGTCGTAAAAAAAAAAAGGAAAAGAAAAGGAGGAGGATGTCACAGAGACTCCACTAAGCTTTTAATAAGAGAGAAAGAATAATCACCTCATCCGCTGCGGCTGCCTTCATACCTTCTGTTATTTTGGTTTCCTCTCTCCATTAATATAAATTGTGGGGATTTCATTCCACAGTTATAGCATATATAAAGAAGAATAAACTTTCGCAACAGACTTTGCAGACCACAGACTGTTCCCTCATTTGGAGGAAGCTGAAAGTGTGCATTTAATGTCACAGTTCCGTTGACGACAGGAAGCAAGTTCAACCTCTCTGCAGCCAGAATGCGACTGATTTAAAAAGCTGATCATCGATCCTGTTTGGCGCGTCTGCTTCACAGCTGTAATCACAATGAAATCAGACGCCGGCACGTTTGGTCAGACAGCCATGTCCCAGTAATTGGTCATACTTCAGTGTTCACACTGATGCATTCCAGGGCCTGTTTTAAACAGATTCATTAGGGTCACAACAACAGGCTTGTTTTTCCAAACTGTATGTAATTCAGCAGAAAAACAGGACGAGACTGAAATGCTGGATATGCTAAGGATGTTCTTGTATGTTTGTGATTACTGTTCAGTCATTATAAGAACTGATTACACAGATACAGATTATGTGTGGTGGAGATTTTTGTACGTGTAAGTCAGCCACAAACATCATGCAAGAAGTCATACAGTTAAAACCAAAAGCAACCAGTAGTGTGCTGAGTTTAACTCTGACGTGAAGCTGTCAGGTTTAGCAAATACACGATCAAAGGATGAAGACATATTGTCAAACATCAAACACCACTTGTTGACAGAAACTCCGACTTTGTTCTGCTGATCCTTTTTTTTTCCTTCTTTCCGTCCTCAGAATATCACAGTATTCCAAAATGTGCGATATGATCCTGGAGGAGAAGAGTCGGTATGTCAAGCTGAAGCAGATCACCTCGCAGACCATCACAGAGCTGGCCGAGCAGATAAAGCTCCTGCAGGACGAGATGGACATCCAACGCACCATCGTCACCACGAAAGACAGGTGTGAATATGTGTGTGTGTGTGTTTGGTTTTTGGCATGGACGTTCAATATCTCATGCTGGAATGTGATTGTAATTTCTTTACGTTTGCATGTTTGTTTTTCCAGATCATTCACAAAGGCCCGTATGAAGCTCTCCCATAGCTCCAAACTGAGGGACAAACTTCGCAATGACATTTCCAAGGTCCAGAAACACACTCGTACCATATGAGAGCAGGACTGATTCAATAGCTTAAAAAATACACCAGAAGTGGGAACAAAACTACGGTCCACCGAGCCCCGGGTTGAAACTGTTGCATAGTTTTGTAACGGTGTTTAGTTCCTGAGTGAAACCGTTGAACCTTGTTTCAGACAGCTGTGTGGAGGCAGCGTGTAAAAGCCCAATCGAGTGTTTATCTTTCTCAAGACTACAAAGTAGTCGGGCGCAGAGTCCGGTTTACAAGAACTCCCATGGCGTGCACTGTACACTCTGCTTCTCATGGCTTTTAGGTCATTGTCTATAACATTCAAGTGGAAGGATTCCATTGCGTGTGTGTCAGACGTACAGAAAGCAAAGCCTCTGAGTTTGGTCGGAGGAGATCTGCACACAGAGCTGTCGACTCGCACTGCAAACTGTTCATTTCGAGTGTTTCCAACAGAAATGTCAGGACTCATCGTTTAGACACCACAGAGCAAAACAAATTACCCAGACACGCCGATCGAGTGGATTTATTGTGTAATTTGCTGCTTTAAATTCTTAATTACATTATCATCCTCATTAAAATCGACTTCCCTGCACTCACGTTCTGAAAGGCTTCCTGGAGGCTCCATCAGACCAGCCAGGAGTGTGAGGACATCAACCTGGGACTGACGAGGCTCGCTCAAGCGCTCAGCCTCCAAGAGGAGGCCCTGCAGGAAGTCCACAGCAGCCACGAAGCGGCCGTTCAACAACGCAATTCCCTGTACGTTTGTCGCTTTAAGTGTGCAAATCACCTCGACACAGACAGATTTATTCCGCAGTCGTGTTTGCATGATGATCGTTGTGTGTTGCTGGCGTCTTCGCGCATCCGCAGAGGGATTCAGCTGCTGGAGCACGACGAGGTTTTGTTCAACTACTACGAGAAGTTGAATATGCAGGAGGCGGCCATCACCAAAGGCAAGGTGGCTCTGGAGACGGCGGAGAAGGACGAGAGGGACTTGCAGGTTGCAATCGCCGAGGAGAGGAGACAGATCGAGCTGAAGAAGAAGGAGGTGCTCCTCCAGAGGAAGCTGGAGGGAGAGATCGCCACGCTGCAGATCGAGGTGAGGACTGCGGTTTGCATTGTGACGTCAGCCGACACAGACACCTCGAAACAGAAGGGCATAAATTATGATAGTTAGGACATTTATCACAAGTTTCAAGAGAAAATCTACATTTTGCTTTTGCTTGCTGGAGCCACAAACGGAGCTGAGAAGTTTAGGATGAAGCGATGTGTCAAATTATTCATCCGAAAAGTGACGTTTTTGAATAAATCACCTGCTGCTCATTCCATTTAAGTCCCATCCAGAGTGCACAGTGTTTTGTTTTGTCCTATATATCGCATGGACATGCGTCAGGTCCCCCATCAGGTATGTAGTTGTGCAGATGGCGTGCTGGCGTTGTTGTTTCCCGTGGCTCCCCTAGTCGCGTCGCTGAAGTAAGGCGCTAATTAATGCAGCTTGTCCCCGCAGTGCGTTTGCATCCACATTATCCCACCAG
>JAUESE010000037.1:5954800-5966419 GCA_032274725.1 Malacoctenus triangulatus
AGTCGCGTCGCTGAAGTAAGGCGCTAATTAATGCAGCTTGTCCCCGCAGTGCGTTTGCATCCACATTATCCCACCAGTGCGACTGCATGGGGAACGTGGCTGGGCTCTGCGAGTCTCCGCTCGTTGGACCTGTCAATTAGCGCTTCCTGCTGTGATCAGATGATAGAAGTTGCTCTGAAATGACAGGCTGCGTGTTTGAGGAGTTTCCTTTGAATTTCTCCGGCAAATTACAAGTCTGAATATGTGTACTCGGAGTTTCTGCAGAAGCACTTCGTGCCATCTTTTTCAAAAAGAGCCATCTTTTTTTTTTATGATAATTTTGTGTCTTATGGAGGCAAAAAACATTGTGTGTCGTGTCTTGTGGGTTGGAGATTGTGCTTCAAGTTCAAGACTTTGTGTGTGAGACGAGGGGAACTCCAGAAGAACAGCAGCGCTCCAGAAAGCAATACTTGGAGATCAGATGCACCAAACGCCACTAATGAACTCGTCTCTGTTTTGAAATACATTTACAGGCTCCTGTGATAATGAGAGTTTGGAATGGCTCTAATAAACATCCTGCGTAGGAAGACTCTCTCTTTGCTTTAATGAACAGACTCGCTGTTCATTTCCTAGCTTGCCAGAATGGGGCTGTTAAGGAAAGGTCTTCGCTTGGACTCTGTCTCGTACCGAATTTCACATGTGTACTTGAAATGAGTCTCGAGTCACCCCGGGAAAACCCCCAAGTTAAAGAGACAACGCCAGAAATAGATGTTTTTTCTTTGTTTTCATGATGTCTGCAAGCTGTCTCTGATCATTCGCATAGAATCGGTGCATATTATTGTTTTCAGGGCTGAGCCTCTCGCATCATTTCGTCGAGGTGTACCGACTGTAATCACAAATTCTCCCAAGTCTGAACAGCAACAAAAACCGAGCATCGATAGATCCGCAGTCAGATCGAAACCAAGCGGGACGAACCCAAATAAAAAGCCCGCGCCGCACGACGACTTTTCCCAGACACACATGAATAAATAACAAACATTTCCAAACAACTCTGCATCACGCGGAGAGTGACAGGCGGCGGGGAGGGGGAGGGCTGCGCACACAAACACACACGCTCTCACACGCGCTGAGCCTTCTTGCCAGTGGCTGCGTCGAGGGACTGGGCGTGTTGACGCCGCGAGTCAGGGTTTCGACTTGCTGCTGGACCAGACTTCTCTTATCGGAGTCTGGTGCTCCTTTGGATGAACGGCGCGTTGGATCAGCCTCCGCCATGTGCTGCTCTTTTGGAAACCCCCCCCTCCTCCTTTTCCCTTTCCTCCATCTGTTGACTCCTTCTGCTGTTTATCACTTGCTACACCAGACCCTGTTGGAACCATCTTTTTCTTCTTTTTCTCTCGTATTTCGTATTGTTTCGCTCAACAGCAGTTTTTCCCCCGCTTTCCCTGAAAACCCTTTTCATTTTTTCGTTCCTCCTGAGGCATAAAAGTAACTTTATGTTTCTATTTGTCTTCCAAACTCCCAGCCTTCTTTATTTACGTCTCCTCTTTTTCTAACAAATCTTGTGCAGATGTTTGCTGTCGAATCAGCAGATTACTCTTTAGTGCTTTCCTGCTTCTACCTCCTCCATGGAGGCTGTTTTCAGAGGAGTTGGTTGAAAAAGTAGAAAACAGATTGCTCTGAAATTTTTACCAGTGGTCTGGCTTAGCCTGACTTAGACTCCATTACATTTGTAATGACAAATGTATTTTCACATAATGTAGGTCAGAGCATGTTGAAGTGCTGCTCCACCTAAACACCAGAGCGGCCGGCCGTCAAGCAAACCTCGCCCCCCCCCTTTCTGATCGGCCTCCAACTCACCAAACTTCAACAGTTGCATCCATGACCAGAGTATCAAGCCATCTGTTTGTTCATCCATCCGTTCCATCCAGTCCTGCATTCATCCAGTAGCCCCCCCCCCTCCCTTCCCCCCCACTGTGTGTAAATAGCAAATCATTTTCTAAATCACAGTTTTTTCCTCATGCAGCCGTCTGGGGGTCCCTCGGGTGCCAAAAGCGAATCAGGGAGGTCTCTCCTTTTGCACGTGTACCACCAGCTCAATTCATTCTCCCGGTGAATTCTCTTTGCAAATCCAATCTCTCTGCTTCGCCGTCGATTTATCATATATATTGTATATTTGTATTCATCTGTGACCAGTTTATCTGCTCATTGCAGACAGAACCCCCCCCCTCTCCCTTTGATGGGAATTTTTGACAAGGATAGATTGGGCCATCTGTGAAACTATTGAAGTTCAATATACTCGGAGGCTCACGTTTGCTCTGAGGAATTTTAATTGCCGCAGAGTAAACAGAGGTTGGTGTCGGAGTGTGAATTTACAGCTTGTTTACGAGTCGCTGGCACGCCGGCGTCTCGGATGCGCTCAGGTGCACAGGCGTCGGCGCGCACGCCGAGATCTGTGGCGGCGCCGGTGACACCCGAGCTGCGTGGAACAGTCGTCTAATGACTAGCTACACTTCCTGCCGTACCCGGTCGCATAAATGGTATCACAAACGCTCAGACGTGCAGTCAATCATAACGAGAGGGTGGGGGGGGGCGGGGGCTGGTGACTGACTGCGCCGTCCCCCACGGCGGTGAGTCATCGCGTTCGTCTGTCCCTCGCCAGTGTCTTTGTCCAACCTGTCTGGAGCTGGTTACCAGGGGGAAACCCGAAACTGCGAGTGGCTTCCTGACAGCATGTGTGAAGGCGTGTGTGAGGGACCGAAGTCAGACAGGTAGAAAGGAGACGAGGAGAGCGCGCGCGCAAAAGCGAGGCAGCTGACCAACAAGCTCACGCGTGATATATGAAGCTCCACTTAGTCGAGTCGCCCCAGAAAAAAAACCATCTGACGGCTCGGCTCTTAAATCAGGCCCCGCGCGAGGCTGCTCGATATTCAGATTCCTCGCAGCTCTTCACACACTGCTGGGATGTGGATGTTACTTCAGTCTTTACAGTGTGACAACCAACTTCTCCTCCAGGACCACCAATCAGCTCGTTCTGCCACTGGCTTCACAAACAAAGGCAAGAGTTCGGTCCCTGGAAGAGCTGTTGATGCAGCCGTCCTCTGCCAAACACTCCTCACTGCTCCCAACAGTAATCTGATTACTTTATGACAAAGGGGGCAAATGAGACTTTTTTTTGTCCCTTTTTCTTGTCTTGACACCTTCTGAGCTCCTCAGCCAGCCGACACCTCGCGGTGTACTTTGCTATATCTCGGTCTGGACGCTGGTCGGAGCCTGAGAAAGGAAGGGCTTTAGTTGTCGGGCTCTTCAAGGCTGCGGGATGATTTGCCTGAAGAATTTGAGCCGGCGCGGTCGGCAGCCCATCGTCTTCCCAATCTTTTCTCGGGAAATGCAGGCAGCACCTGCCCTCGCCTCATCCCCAAACTTTCTTTCTTTTTCTGCTTTTGCTCCTATATCCAGCGCGCTTGTTGCGAGAGCGATGTTCATGTATCTGTTTATTTCCTTAATTGTTGTGGTTGCGTTTGTTGACATAACTTTTCCATCGTTTGACTTAATGTCTGATAAACATCCTCGCTCTCACTGTGTGTTTCTTCATATTTAATTACATTATCTCACTCGGCGCGTTGGAAGGCTTCGGTTCAGCTCCTCTGCTCACATGTTCTGCTAATTAACCTTACATAACCTTATTATGATGATGATTTCACTGCTGTCGTACTTAACTGACCTTTCTGCTGTACTTATCTGTCCCTTTTGTTTTTTATCCATGTTAATTACGGAGCTTTTAGTAACCTAATTTTGCTGTGTGGTATTTATTTTTATGATCACAGTATTGGACGTGGAGGACCATCTATCATTTGGCTTTCTCAGTCATCACGTTAGCCACTAACTGAGCGGAAATTATGCAGATGAGATGCAAATTGCCGGCTGCATTGTATTCCATCGCGCCTTCGATGTTTTACAGCTTCCATGAGCCAAGAAAGCGGGCGATTATTTGTGACTGTCGGATGAAGAGAAAACAGAGCGACGGGCAGGCAGAAGAGAGACGCTGACATGGAGACGGATGGATGCAAAGAGAAAGACAAATGTCGGTCTATATGAACACAGGGCGGGGGGGGGGGGCGTGAATAAAAAAACGCTACAAGCAAGGACACCATGAGAGAGGAGTGGGGAAAAAAAAGAAAAGATTGATTGAAGAGCGGCGCGGGGAGAAGGAGGGGTGACAGACGCACTGTATGCCATCCATCACGAGGCGTTTAAGTGACTTAGGGTGGTGACGTGCGAGGCTGGAACACAGATCAATCAGACTCAGAGGCGTCGGACGGGGCAGACACTCGCGTCTGGTGGGATTCTGACGGCTGGAGAAGTGTGTCGTCATTCCAAAACTTTGGGATGAAATGAAAACATTGTTAGCGGAGTCAAAAGGTTTTTTCTCATACATCCAGGCTCTCTTATTGAAGCGCAGGTAGAATTTAATTACTCTAAGAAATCCATATTCACCGTGTGTTTTTTGGGTTTGTTTTGATGCATGTGCTGGTTGGGTTCGAAATAAGAAAAAGACAATATTTAGTTCTAGATTTCTCCAGAGAGGGAAAAGTAATTGAGTTCGCAAAATCCTTGCTGGTTTACAGGATTTCTTTGGATTTTGAAGAAGTGTTCAGCTCATCTTTTCAACAGCGCCGCCACTTTTTGGTCTGCTGTGCGGAGAGGACAAGTACGAATGACCATGTTCCATTGCAGACTTTCAGCACTTCACGACTCGCTTGTACGGGATTTCCCCATCACAATGTTTCACCCCAGCTTGACATTTGAAGTGCCGAGAGGAGAGACCAGAAAAAAAATGTCTTCTAATGAAATTTATTAGTACTCAAACACTTCTCGGTGTGCATACATGTATTAAATAGACTCACGTTGCTGTTGTGTGTAGTTAATGAAGACTTCCTGTTGATTTTTATCCGTGTTTCTTCAATATTTGTATGCCTTCAATAACATGTTCGACTGAACTTTTTTTGTCCAGACTCGTTGCGTTATTTTGTCTTTGAAATGATGTAATCCTCCGCATCGCCAGCGAGTCGGATTCTCCGCGAAAAACTGCAGATAACCCCGGTCCCTGTTGATCAGCCCCAGTTCCTGTTTTGCAGCGTCTCTTGTCTCTTTAATTCTGCCTCTCCCGTCTGGTTTCCGCGCTCTCTTCCTCAGTCTGGCCTTCACGCTGCCTTTCATCTGCTCTTTATCACTTTATCTTCCTCCATGTGTCACTCTTTTATCAATCTCTCCGCGCACTTTTCCCTCCACTCGCGCTTCTATCAGATTTTCAGTTCATCATTTCGCCCCGCTGTCAGTGTTTCTTGCCTGGCTTGCCTCCCCCTTCTTATTCCTCCGGCGTCGGCACCTTTTACTAAACGTCCGTGTTAATCACATAACAGTCATACTAATAATTGAGAACCTGAGTCACATGACAGGAAGAGCAGCCCTCCACCGGGCTCGGTCTGTTTTAATCAGCGCCGCTGTCTGTGTGCATGAGAGAAGCTTCATTATTGCGATCCAGGAAGGGAAATTGGGAACCATCACTTTGCCCACATTAGGCACATCATCATACACAGGTGCACGCACACACACACACACACACACGGCTAAAAAAAAATATGGTGGACTGGAGGGAAGCTGATGTTTCATAAGCCAGGTCACGTCGGGTCGGACCGCCTGTGTACAACTATTTTTTTCTTCCTCGCCCTGTTTTGCTCACCAGCCTCACCCCCCCACTCCTCGTTTTACTCTGCTCTCCATCCAATAACTTCTCTTTCACTTCCATTTGTCTCCCTCGCCCATCTCCCCAGGCAGCTATTAATATTTTCTCATGTCGTCTCCGTTTTTTTTTTTTTTTGTTTCTCTTCAGTCATCTGAACTTTCCTCTTTCTTTTCTATTTTCTGCTGTGTTCTTTGTGTTGCGCCTGTCTTGCTTTCTTGATCATCTCGGCTCTGTGTAAGTCTTTATATAAAGACGACCATTATTTTTTTGCTGTAATGGGAAAACGGGCGATTTGATCAAGCTTCTCAGTGAGGTAGTGAAGCTGTTTTAATTGCTCATTTCCATCTGCCGTCCCCGCTGAGTTAGGAGAGCACCTACCCTCTAATTTATCTTTCTCCTCATTATCTGGACACTCAAACCTTTATTTCATTTCAAATGAAATTCCTAGTTCTTTGTCATGGTTGTAAAATGATGTTTTTTTTTTTTTTTCATCTGTTCAGGCTGTCCCGTCCGTTCATCTCGTCCTCCCTCCCACAATCCCTCTTGTGGGGGAGTCTCTTAGAAACGTGTTCACTCCGACGCACAGATGAGGTGGCGGGACTGGGTGGTCAGAGCTGCGGTTCAGGGAGAGTTCACCAAGTGTTAACAACCAGATATGTCAGCCGCACCTGGAGGGACTTTTCTCTCTTTCGACGCGCAAACTCTCCAACACAAAGCTCAGAAACTATTCCCAGCGATTACTTATTCAGTCCCCATTCTGTGCGGGAGAGCAACTTCAAACAATCGATGTTTTTGACTCACAGGGAGATGAAATGAAGAAGCATCTCCATCGCATCGACTCTGCGTGCATGTTCCTTTAATCGATTGGAGTTTCTGATGCATGTGAGATAATCTCAATGATTCTCTGTCGTCCTCATGGTTGAAGTGTGAGGTTTTCCTTCGCAGCGATGTCTTTTACATCCCTGAACTGTTTATAGAGTGTCTCAAATAACAAAGCTTAATTTCCAGCGTCTGAAGTGTTTGCTGAGAACACACTCTGGTACTCGATCAACTCTCTGTCTTATCTTATCCCACGCTGTCTGGACACTCACATCAGTGTAATACTCATTGTCATCTCTGCATGTGTGCAGAATTGTTAAGACTTTTGTTGTTGCCCTCAATTGTTTTTATGGCTGCACCGTTCGGTCAAACCTAAATAGCCCCACTGTGGCATTTTTTAACTACATTTTGACTCACTTCCAAAGAATATGCTTTTTTTTTTTACAGCTAATCAGGCAATTAAATATTTTAAACATTTTTAATTATTGAATCCTCGTTAGCATTTTTGGTCCCTCTCTGGCTCTCCTTGCTGCACGTTGCTGATGCTTTCCTGCTCCATCCTTGAATACACACAAGAGCAGTTGAAGGAAGCGTGCCCGCGATGCCTGCTGCACATAGATGTGTTTTATTGTGACGAGCCGACCAGCAACCCATTAAAAGACAAGATCACTCGAGGTCAAAACTCGGCAAGGTACTGGTAATTGATGTTTTATATGTTAATTGCGTGTCCTGCTTCTAAATAGTGAATCGGTGCGTTATGTCAGTGTTGCACTCTTATTTTTTTTCCCTCCAAACCTCTGACCTCTGTCTTCTCTCACTAATTGCAGCAGTTCCAGGATAAGAGTGTCAGCCGACGGCGTGAATCACGAACGCCTGCCTCGGCCCCGACGCCTCATTTTCATATCCTCCTCTTGTCGTCCCGCACGCTTTTCTGTCTCTCGCTCCGGTTGTGTGACTCATCTTCTTTGTGCTTTTCTGTGTACCCTCGCCTCCTCCTTCTATTTCTGCTGTCTTCGGGGATGTCAGAATCTTAAAAAACTCGGTCCCCCCAGAGGGATCCCGTGGCTCTTTAAAATTTGCTCTCTCTTATCACACTTTGCCAGTGACTTGTCACCTCGCAGGAAGTCGCACTACATTTAGCTAAGAAAGGTCTTAAGCATCTTTTTTTTAAATTTAAATCCCAAGTGCAATACGTATCTTAAAAGCCTTGAGGGCATGGCACGGAAATCACAGACAGGCACTGGATCACTCTTACTTTCTTACTTTCAAGTTATGTATTCATTTTGTTAAGTAAGCTGTTCTGTGGAGAATATTCATCACTTACTGTCACAAAAAAAAAGTATGTTTAGGCTTGAACGTGCAGTCTGCAGAAGCCTGATTTTTATGTGTCACAAAAGTGCAGTGACCTCTCGTTGTTCGTTCGGTTTCTGGTTTTGGTTTTCCTGCCTAATTCTTGAACTTGCTTTGTCCTCCAGCTGTCAGAAGCCAGAGACAAGACACTGGAAGGTCTGAATAAAACAGTCGATTACAAAGAGCTCAAAGGCAAAGACCCGTCGGCTGCAGAACTGGTCAAGAAAATGGAGCAGGTGAAACCCCGAAACGGTTAAATGCTGCTTTTTGTCCGAACAATGCAGATCGTGACCGTTGTGTCCGTCCACGTGTGTGCGTCCGTGTAGCTGGAGATGAACCTGGCCGAGCGTGAGAGACAGCTCCTGGAAAAGGAGCTCCTGGTGGAGCAGGTGACCCGGCTCTCGAAGCCACTCAGTGAGCGGGCGGAGAACTGCCGAGAGGACAGACTCTCGCTGGCAAAGAAGGTACACAACAGGATCCACTTATATTTAGACCCAGAGAGGGCTTCAGTACGCTTACATCAGATAATACAAGACATGAACACTCACCCTCATCTCAACAGAAATTGTGCTCCAGCACTTATTCGGCTTCCTGCTGTTTTATTCTCTTGTCTTTCTCCCACACTTACACACAAACAGTCTATTAGGAGCATCCAAGGGAGAAGAATACTGATTGTGCATTTGGTGTTCACTGTGCATCACATTTTATTTGTACTTTCACTCGTAACAAGTTCAAGTTCAAGTACATGTGACTAAAAAACTCAGCTCAAAGATCCACTCGCAGCAGTTTAAGAGCAGTATGTAGCTACCAAGAGCGCAGTGAGTCTGTTCAAGTGGTTTTCAGCAGGACCACGATATCACACGTCTCGTGTTTGGAGTCATCGATCTGCGTGCGTGTTGCCTGCTTCCAGCTGAACGAGTGCCGGACCAACATAATCAACACCAACCAGCGATTGATGGCCTTGTCTGCAGAGCTGTCCATGAAGCAGGCCCTGGCTTTGTCTCAGCAGCAGCAGGTCAAAGAGAAGGAGCTCCAGGTCAGAAGTGTCGCCCGACCCTTCACATTCAACAACGTCCCACCTCCTCCCCTCGGTCTCCCACCGTCCCTCCTCTCTCTCTCCTCTGGCCATCGTTTGACGAGACTGAAAAGGGTCTCAAACATAATTTCTGTGTCCCGTCCTTCACTGCAAACCCATTTATTTGAGCTTATTTGCGGAGTCGAAGTAAACACGGAGACAAAATAAGATTCGGTCGTAAATTTCATAATGAAAAACGACTCCTTGGGGTTTGCAGAGAATAAAACGATGAATGGAAAACAAGAAACTGCCAGGAAAAATGAAATGAACCAGAGGTCGCACGTTGAGTGAAATAATCGTGGAGTCAGGATTAATATTTAGTGGCTGTGCTGAACGTTTCGCTTCCGCTGCACCAAGCCGGCAATTTATTTTTTAGACAGAATATGTCGACACAATTTGTTTCATTATATGCAAATTGCCAACCTGAGACTCAGATTGAGTTGCAATTTCATTTTTTGACATCATTTGTTCATTTGTATTATTCAGTGTGAGAAAACACAGAAAGAGGGGCTAACAGCGAGCAGTTAGGATGAGTTACGTGTAATTGACAAGTGGGAAAGGTCTCATTCTCAACTGGGAAAGTGGGAAGTTTTGGAGGTCTCCAAGAAGCTAATGGGTCATCGTATGATGCTCAATTTGTGCATCTATATGAGAAATATCATTGCCGTACGATGTTTCCGGTTAACTTGATTCTGGTAATCAGCCCTTGAGGTTGTAGTGAGGTAAATCTTTATGGATTCCAACATCTGAGGTATTCTGACCACGGTGTGAATACAGAGTCCTGCAGCTTTCTGTCTCAATAAAAAATTAAACAACCCAAAATGAGCCCATTTCCCTCATGCCTCCTCAATATTTCAAGACATTTGTGTTAATAACCTGAAGAATCCCTGCAGCTGATGTTCGCCTGCAGCGCGCCACAGACACAGCCACGAAATTAAATTGCAGAGGCATAACTCTGCCCAAATTCTGACACTAATAATACCATCTGTTTTTGGGGTGTAGTTGGGAGTCAATGGAGCCAGAAGGGTGCGGAGTGGACGCCGCCGTGGAAGGAATACAAAGTGAGCGCGTCTTGTGTTGCCTGGTGTGTTTTCCAGATGGAGAGGTGCCAGCGGCGGCTGGAGCAGGGCCTGCCACTATACCCCGAGATAGAGGAGGAGTGGAGGAAGATGCTCCGGGACAAGAGGAGGAGGCAGAGGGACAAAGAGGAGAAGAGGAGGGTAAAGAAACACACAGATCACTGGTCAGAAATTGATTAAAACACCCAGGGGCGAGAAGGGGGGGAGACGCAGTGACAAAGCAAAGAAGTGTAGCCGGTACACGGAGCGGGAGCAGGAATCGATTAAGAAAAGAGCCGCTGTGTCCGTGAGTGAAAACTATTTAGACTCGACGGGAACGAGAACTTTTTCCAACACAAGCAGAAACTCCGGATATGACGGGCAGAGGGGGCAGCGGGGTCGGGCGGCGCGAGAAAAGCCACAAAATACGGAGGATCAGTGTGAAAGCGAACCCAGCTGTCTGCCGCCTGTCTGTTGTCACACTGATCTGCATTTCCTCCCATTTTCATTCCAGCTGACGCCGTCTCTGGAAGAAAACCCAAAAACGCTTTGCGTGTACCTGAGGAAAACTCGCAGGCTTTTCGTAAAGTCTGGGTTTCAAATTGTGTCTCGGAGAAAAAACCCTCAAAAGCACAACGGGTTTATTTTTCCTGATTATTTAGCAGCAACTCTCGTTATTTTTCTTCCTTTTCTCCCGTTCGAAGGCATTCTTCCTCGTTTTGTATGCGGCGCTCAGATCACATGCCAGCGGATAAACTGTTGATATGCATGAGAAAATGGCCGTCTCTTTGAAGCCTCGCTGAGATTTGGGCACGGTTCATTTGCATGCCGTTGTGGGGTGAAAGTCAAACGGAGAAGGGACTGTCGTGTCACGGAGACGTGGACGTATTTTAAGACTTCTTTTTCTTTTTTTTTTAAACTTCCCAGCAGGAGGCCGCCATGGTTACAAATTGATCCATCAGCCACATGGGCTTCAGATTAATTTTGCCAGGCGCTGTCAGTATCCTACTCGCCTTGTTTTAAAGATTTTACAGCCACTCTGACAATGTAGCGTCTCCTAAGTGAGTAAATGTTGATTTTTTTTACGCCACAAAGAGATAGAAACTTGTTAAATCAGTCAGTTCCAGGGTTCGCTCACTGAAAATGGCATGTAAAACTTCGAGCTGATGGGAAGCAGCCCGGCTGTGTATCAGCGCCACTGACACGCCTGGCAGTTATCTAAATCCTACTAATTAGCATGTTTAATCGGTACACAAATTTAAATTACCTGGCAATGTCACCGTGACGCCAAGACCGACTCTCACTTAGCTGCCAGAGGAGAAAAAGTACACTCATTCTCAACTCGGAAAGAAGTACGCATACTTGCACACTTGTGCAAAGACAAAAGTTGAAATGGCATTTCTTAACTCAAGCGAATATGTGATTAATGAGAGAAATAGTAAAAATGGTGAAACTAAATGGAAGAAGTCTTTCCCAAAGTTTGTACCCGTTTTCTTACCATCTTTAAACTATGAACACACTTCCGCTACTTTCTCTGGCAAGTATGAATGTCGACGTCAAATCAAGGTTGACATTGTGAATAAGATTGATTCACC
>JAUESE010000037.1:5968545-5980890 GCA_032274725.1 Malacoctenus triangulatus
CTGAGTAAACCCTGCATACCGTCCCGCCGCTTGCTGTCACTTCCTTTCCCTCCCTCGTGCTAACCACACAAGAGCAGACCCAGAAAAGCCTCTGGAAAAACCTCTGTAATCCCTCCGTTTGTGAATCCACCGTTCGCTCCTGACAATTCACGGTCACTGAATCGACTTTGGTCAGAAAATCCCTTCATTTTTTGCTCTTGATTGAGCAAAGGTGTCGTGGTTAAATCTTGAGCAAAGACACCGAAAACCAATGACGTTTGTAGGGTTACAGGAAAGTTTGTCGTCATGATTTGAAGGGTTTGAAGATTTGTTTTAACTTAAAAAAAAAGATGGCGAGCTTTAATTGTATTAATCATTCTGTGGTTGAGCCGAGTTGATTATCATTCAGACAGTTCACTAAAGGTAACAAATAGACGCGGGGATGGTAAACACCGAGGGCGCACTTGAACTCCTCTGATGGGAACAGAGGGGGCACTTGGAACAAAAGTTTGGCGCGCGCCACTTTAACGAGGTTTGCTCTTCAGTCTGCGTGCGGCGACTCCTTAAGAAGGGACCCGGCGATGTGACGGCTGTGTGATCATCCGTCGCCAGCCGACGCCGCGAGCTGTCAGATGAAGTTAGCCCCGAACCGTCGGCCGGCTCCGTAACACGGGCTGCATAACAGAGTGTGTTGGAGGCAATCAGGTGGGGAACGAGCAATTTGTTCCCGTTTAGAGGAGGAAATACCCAGAAGGGAAGTGATTTGAGACGCAAAACCCAAGGTCAGGGAGAACGCGCGGAATTTGGCAACACGTGTGTTGTGTAAAAGGCTTGACGGGCGCGTTCTCTAAATATGACTCAGCGTGTGGTGACTGACTCTGAGATTATTTCCTGACTTCGGTGGGACTCCGCTGAGTCTGTCCAAAGCACTCAGGTTTTCGGAGGAATGCTCACTTCCTGCTCCGCGGAGCTTTTCACGCGAACAAACCCGGGATCGGAATCTGCGATCGTTTCCTTTTTTTTTTTTTTTCTCAAGGCTGCACTTTACAAGTGGTCCCCGGTTCACTCGGGGGGGGCGGGTTAGGAGAAGGTCGTTGGAAACAGCGAGGCGATGCCGGACTTTTACCACAAAGTTTCTCTCCCCGTCTGCGAATATACGATAACAAAGACAAATGGAAAATCTCTTTATTTACAATGCATTCCATCGAGCCTTTTAATGTAAACATCATGAGTGTTCAGCTAATCCCTTCTTTCATTGGAATGTTTAGTAATCCATTCAAGATGCAAACAGTCTTTGGAATTTCATATCTTGACATTCGGACAGATTATGTACACACCGATACAAAAAAAACCAAAACTCCCCCACTTACAGCGAGAGCTCAGTCGTAGCAGAGGTCACGTTGTTCAAACAGACCTCTGAGTATGTGCGCAGGCAGATTGAGCAATGACTCGGTTTTGATTTTTTTTTTTGGACTCCAGTTTTCGAGGCTTGTTTTCACCCCAGCAGACAGCCCAAGGTGCTTTCCACAGCCTCCCCCAGGCAGTAATCAATAAGTTTACATACACCCCCCCCTCAAATGGGTTTAATGCCTGGACAGGAAAAATCTCTTTCGTTTTGAAAGTGCACAATAAAAGTGACTAATTTGTTATGTTTTGACGTGAGTGTTTGGAGATGTGTGTTTGTTTTGGCGAATGGAAAATAAGGGATTGGTCGAAAGTGTGAATCAGAATCTATACTTGTGATAATCAGATTGAAATGCCGTCATCTGAGTGTGTTTTTCCAGAACTGTCTGACCAATTTCAAACATTCTGCCAAAATGAAGTTTTCTTGCCTGCAAATCTCCTTTTTATATCAGCTTATGATTACACTGATGAGGCTCAGATACGTTCCAGGAAGCACAGGAGGACAAACAAGCCATTTATAAATATCACTCAATGTCTCCGACCTCAAATTTCACAAGTTGTTCGGGGGGGAACGTGGACAAGTCGAGGCGATGGACGAGATTGCGGCGGCTCCGGGCTGAGAGCTGCCAGCTGTTTTTGAGTTAGAATAAAAAGATTCGTACGGCTTGTTTCTGGGAACAGCGTGAAACTTCTACCTGGAGGTCTGCTTGGTGCAATCTTTGGTGTTGTCCTGATAGTGTTTTATGAAAGGAGGGTGCCCCCTGCTCCCCCTGCTCCCTCCCAATCCTTCTTGTTCTCCTGATACTAGGAAGAAAACATGCAGGCTGGTTTTTGAGGGTTGTTTTTCACCCGCTCCGGCTGTTAGTCTCAGCCTCTCCACCCCTCTGTAGGCGCTCTAATTTGTCATCAAACACTGAGAACTTCTTTACAGGCGCTCTGCCTCTCCTTTCCACCCGTTCACTCCTCGTTCCCCCTCCCTCCCTCCCTTCCATCATCCATCCATCCGTGCGCCGCTCGTCCTCAAGGCCCAGTCAATGATGACGGGCCTCTCTGTTCCCTCAAACACATTTTCCTCCTCATCCGTTTCCCCCTCTCCTTCCATCCGCCCACCCCGTCCCCGCCGCGCCCGTCCCTCATCCTTCATTTTTCCTCGAAGCCCAGCAGGATCAGCGTCTGCTTCAGCGCCGTCTCCTCCACGAACCGAGCGTCCACGTTCTCCTGCTCCTCGAACGGATTCAGAGCTGCTCGGAGAGAGAGAAAGAGAGAGAGAGAGATACGGCGTCTTCTCGAAAATATAACTGCAGAGTCGTTTTTTTTCTGTTCCTGCATGATAACAGTTGTTGCATTTTGACCAGAAATACACGTCTTAATCCTCCACAGGCCTCGGTATCTCCGGCTACGTACACGCACAGATGCAGACACGCTACCTTGTTCCTCTATATCAGAGAGTATTTTTGCCACATAGGTGAGAGGTAGAAACTCTGGTCTGAAGCCGGGCTTGTCTCTGCCGGTGAATGCAAATCCCTGTGGAGGAAGCAAGAGGAACACAACTGTGGATCCTGCAGGGCTTTTTTTTCCCCCCGCCTTCCACACAGTCGAAACAAATTCGCGGCAAATCCGAGAGGTGGTCACAAAAAAAACGTTTCACACAGACCTGCAAAAAAACGTCACAGTTTTAGACAGACCATTACACCCCATGAAGAGTGTTCATGTGTTGGAGAAATGGGACAGAAAGGAGACGCGACGCGCTCGGCGGTTACCTTTTTTCTGTCGTGCTTCTTCAGCAGATTCCGCACGTAATCTCTGGAGATTGAAGCCGAACTGACAGGATGATCCCACATGTGGTAGATCCTGCGGCCCATTAGCTGCACACAGACAATAGAGTTTACATTTTAGGTATGTCGTTCCTGTTGTCAACAGAGAGAAAAAATAAAAGTCCCTGACGCATGCGAACATCTGTTTCTGTTGTGCCTGGAATGTAAATTATTATTATACCAAGGGGAGCGCTAATGAGAGGTTCCAAAGTAACGCGATTCATTGTTTTGAGGCTCACAACACTGTAATAAATAATATCCAAGCAAGCAGAAACCACTGGAGTGAATGACACGAGGAAAAAAAGTGCAGCTTTTTTTTTGCTGGAGTCTCAGCTCGGTTGATAAGGGAGGAAAAAAGCTGCTGAATCACTTCTAGGATTGTCGTTCTCTTTCGGCTGGGACCAAAACACGCTGAGATAAACACAACCATCCTGCAACATCAGGGCTAAAAGGACCTGCCATACATTTTTCTTTAGGTCTCATCATCACAATTTTATCTTCTTTAAACATGCAACTGTTTGAAATCGATACATTTATTTCCACACGGTAAAAACCGATGATTTATGACTTTGACTTTGGGAAAAACCTCAGATAATGTATCAGATAATGTCAGACGTCTCCCTGCTCCAACACACCTGGTTTTAATCAGTGTGACGTCATCCTGCTCTGCTGCAGCCTGCTAACGAGCCCCTGATTGGATTCAGGTGTGTTGGAGCAGGGAGACATCGAAAACTAGTTACAAACTTAAACAAGGTGATATTGGAATTACCAGAATCACCTTGTTAAACCTGTAGTTTGTGTCAGAAAGTGTCAGGCCGAGTTTAGCTTTTTGTGAGGTAATTCAGTGAGTTAACAGACTTCCTCTCACTGTAGTAATCGAGTAGAGTATTTAGAATAAACAATCTCCTGTGGACAAAACAAAAGAGTGGAAGTGTGAGATGAGGAGTCGTGGTGCCGGATTTATTCCAGCTCCAAACCTGGTGTGCAAACATTTCCTGTTGTCGGCTGCTGTGTGTGCGCGAGTTGTACCTGCTACATTTCCGCCGCCTGCCAGACTTGCCCAGCAAAGGTCCGGCGGACAGGAAAGCGAACCGAGACGCTAATCACTCGACATTCCTCTGATCACGGCGCGCACGTAACCCACCAAGCTCCCAAAGAACTATACTGTACCCACACGGGGAACACGTGGAAGTTACACAAGGGGGGGAGGACAAAAACACACACACACACATAGACTCGTCGACAACTGTACTGGCAGCCCCCTACCCAACACACCCAACACACACACACACTAAGCAGCTGGTTACACAAGTGCTGTGTGATTGGCTTGAGGGGGGCTTGAGGGAGATGAGACCTAAAATAACTTCAAACTTTTAATTGGACCAAAATGAGGAGTTGGTGCAGAGAGTCATTTGAAAAAAAAAACAAAACTCCCCTCCTCAGTGTTACATTAGGATAGCCCTCATTGTTTAAAAGAGACCCTCGACTTTCCAGCCCTGACCTCTGAATCGACACACTTCACATCAGTGGTCAGTACCTCCTGATTCATTTAGACTCAATCAAAACAAAGCCAGAATACTTGCAGACGACATAGAAGTTGTGCTGCAGGCAGCCGAGCATTAATGACGTGGTCCCAAACACGCACGAAGAGAAACTACCTCAGGGAGTCTCTTAAGTATGCTGAACTTGAGTCTCTCGTTGGCGTCACTGTTGTCCAAATCTGGAAAAAAACAATGGAAAGAAGACAACAAAATGAGTCACTGCACTAAAGAGGGATCACTTATGGGAGGTCCAATCACCTCGCGTCATGTATTCACGTCGTGTATTCAGGATGGCTGCCTGGAAGAAGGAGCCGATTCAGACGTGGGCTTTATTTCATGATGTGCAAGTACAACTAGAAACTTCCAGGTTACTTGGCGGCCAGCTGACAAGCAGCCCGTGTGTAGGTGGCGGATCCTTCCGACTGTAACTCCTCGATTGCTCCTGCAAATGACAGATTTGTTGCAACTCATTTCCCGTGAATTGGAAAATCCAGTTGGTGAAATGAAGATAATTCTCGCTCGTTTCCGCCCCGATCCGGGGATGCAGCTGGAGGGAGGGCGACGCCGGCTTCCTAAAAGAGTCATTATTCACTGCACCACTTTGTCTCAGCCCTAAGTACCACTGTTGCCAGCGAGAGCTCGTCGCATTTATATGTATTCACGCTCTCCTCATATGTATTCACCTAACTTTTCCAAACTCTATAAAGTGGTCCTCCATCTACTCGGCTCTCTGTGTTCCTGCTGAAATTTCAGACAAATTCAGTTCATTTACATGTATTTGTGAAGTATAAAAAAGCTGTTATGAGTTCGAGCAGCTCGACATTTGAGTTTTTATCCTGACAACTATCCTGACCACTCAGTCACCATTTGTTTACAGCATTTCACACAAACGAGTGCATGTTTGTGCGTGACTGTCATGGTGCAGAAAGCGCACACCTGCACATTTAATTACCCCGAGTGAGGAAAAATTTGAAATAGAGACATCGATAGTTGATTAGGACCCGGGGAGAGGCGACGCATAAACTCTCTCACTTCAAAGTCCTGAAACATCCCTTTCTCTCGCTTTGAAGCGAGAACAAGCATTCGGACTCGCCCGCTTCGGCTGATCGTTTCATCTTGCGAGGATCTTTGTTTTGCTCGCGACGTGACAGGGGGAAGCGTGTAAACGACGGAGGGCTCCAGAGTGATAAGGAATGCTGCGTGTTTCTGGTTCTGCTGATCCCGGGCGCCAAACCAAAGCCGTTGGCCGTCGAACAATTCACTTCTCCAGGGTGAGAGACGCAAAAACAATATCGGTTTTGTTGAGTTACGCCCCTCGTTCCCCGTACTTATCTCTCTGTACAAACAGGCAAGAACCAGTGAAATAAAACGAGCTGTGCTGCTTCTTTCACATGAAGATGATTAAGCACTTTATGTGCTAACTTCCAGCAGACAGCCAACGCGCCGTATTCGACTCCAGAGCGCTGCGGAGAGACCTGCTTTCACAGGTTCACTGGTCACAAGTTAATTAGCGCGCAGCAGCGAGCGTTTTCCCAGCGTGTACAGGTGGCAGCGTTCGGTAGATGAATGAATATTACACCGGGATTCTGCAGCTTCCCTTAAAAGTTATTAAGCGTCGGAATCACAGCGTCGGAGTGCTCGCACAATTCTTCCACGTTTCGCCGGCTAACGGGGTAAACGGAATTCATCAGTCTGACAGGAAGGTGTTGAGGGTTACCAAACTGTTCGTCTGAATCATCACATCTCTCTGCTTGTCAGCTCCTTCTCTCTCTCCTTTTTTTTTTGTTCTCACACTCGGCTCGGTTTGTGTTGCGATGCGTTTCGCAGCATCAGACAACCTGCTGTATGTGAGCAAGACGCTGACGTTTAGAGGGGGAAATGCATTTACTTTTTCAATCACTATCTGAAGCCGCTCCTGTAGTTTTTTTTTTTTTTCTGCCTCTCGACATCAAACAGCAGACAGCACCACAAAGAGAAAGAGTCTCCTCCTGCCTCCTAATGACAGCTCCTAATATGCTGCCTGCATTATGAATAGTTTCATATTTCCAGCTTCTTTATGCCAACATGGTTTGATCGACACTGAAACTAATGGAAAAGCAGGGCCTTGTGTATTTAGAGGGTGATTTACACTGAATGTATCTTAACTAACTTCAACACTGAACTTTGGCAGGACGTGTTTGACTTGTCTGACAGTCGTTAACTGCTGAAACCTGCAGTCAAGACATCACGCTCCGAACGACGAGGCTGAATGTCGGGTTCACCCTCTGGTGAGCACAAAACCTCACGTCGAGCAAGTTGTCAGGATTTAACTGGGACAAAACAACAAATAATGTTGTCTCTGAATTGCGTCATGTTTGTGGGCTGTTTTCAGTCATCGTTTGCACTCACATTAATCAGGAGCGATCACATTCACCTGGGCTCACCTCCCTCACCTGGTTGTGATCGGTAGCTGAGGTTATTTAGTGAGGCCTCAGTGCGTCCGGCGCCTCAGGAGAGTCGGCGCCTTCAGTCGGCTCTCTGTAGTTGTGCGTCTGTGCGTTTCCTCGAGTGTTTTATTGTTTCACTTTAGCCTCCTTGTTCTCTGGCTGTGTGTTTCCTCTTTCAAGTGACTCCCAACTTTAGCTTTCATTCCGTCTCGGCTCCACTTTCTGTTCGAGTCAGTTGGTTGTTTTTGGAGTGAATTGTGTTTGTCCCGACTTCCTCATAAATCCGTCCAAGTTTCATTCCCTTTGAAACCTTCTTCAGTGCAGTTTTCCTTGTTTTTCTCAACCACAGACCTCATCTGAGACCTCGTTTTGTTGTGAACATAACAGGGGGAAAGTAACTTGATTATCTCTGGATTTGTGGCAAATATCAAAACACTTATTTTGATGCGTACACATCCAAATTCTGTCATCGCTTCCTGTAAGCTGTGTCAAATATTTAATGACTCATCCTGCGTGAGAGGGTGTTTCATAATTTTAGAGGGGAAAAAAGATGCGTATGCAGTACTTGTCTTTACTGCTATGTAAATCACCTCATTTCAGAGTCATTGTGGTGGCTTCAAAGTCGAAAAATGAGCTTTTATTTTGAAAGCCTTCAATAGACACAACACTCGCAACTATTTTTTCTCTCTGGGCTGTTTTTTGTCCCCATGAGGTTCTAATTGTCTCACTCTTGCATAACACTCTATTGGACTGTGTGTGTGTGCATTTGCGCGCCGAGTATACCTGTCATAAGTCGGGACACGAAGGTTTCGGTGAGCTGGAGGAAGCCGTGGTCAATGTACTGCAGGAAGGTGTGATGAGGGAGGCAGCGCACCGCAAACACTGCAAACAGGGTGTGATAGCCTGGAGAGAGAAAGGCGGGCAGATGAAAAGGAAAAGATGAAGAGGAAACACCTGCTGTCAATCCATCTCCAAAGAATAAAGGGGAAGAGGGAGAAGGCGAACCAGAAGTGGAGCGTTCACAGAGAAAACGCTGACATTTTAGCCCATATAATAAAACCAAACAGCGCCCTGACTGCACAACTTCAGACAAGAACCTTGTTTGTTTTTTTCATTTACCAAAGGGAAAGTCTCCCACTCAGTGGGCCCGCAGTTTTCCACTTCCACTTCGCACGTTTCTCACTCAGGGCGTCGGAGATGGGAACGTGCTGCCTTGCTGCGGGGCATTTATTATTTCCTGTCTCATTGCTGGACGCTTTTGGATTCCAACCCTCAAACTCTCACTCCTAAGTGACTAAATTTACAAGACGGTGCAATGGGGGGATTCAATCCAGCAAACAGCGGGAAATGAATTCAAATTATTGAAAATGTATTCACACTCTGCCTTACCCTTGTCGGCACATTGCTGGTGTTTAACATATTTTTGGTTACATTAGTGCAGGGGAGAGCAGCTCTGTTGTCCCTCAGTGCAAATACACATTGTTATTCTGGCTGGCACGGCGAATGACTGGATTATGACTAAAAGTAGTTATGGCTAAGTTTAGAGAAAGTCTGCGGGTAAAATAATGTGAGTAAATGCAATGCAGGGGAGGAAAAAAAAGTTGTACCGGGTGGGAGTGGTAGGAAGAGACCCCGCATGGACTCCAGGATCCGAAGCATGAAGTGAAACACCGACCACTCAGCCGGACTGCCCTGCTGTGTCCTAAGACACACACACACACACACCAAAAAAAATCAGAGATGATCGTTATATAACGAGAACACACGCAGGAAGAGAGGTCATCGGCAGTTTGCACATGTGGGCACACACACAGTGGGGAGTTATTGGGGGTCTGGTGCACACATGCCTGAAGACGAGCGCACACGTTCTGCCAGCACCTCACACTCACACAGCACCTCAGCTGGAGGTGGGGGGGGGGGTGGCAGACTACTCACAAGCAGAGAACACGAGGGCCGAGCTTGTGTTTCAGCCAGACTGACTCCAGCATGTGTCTGATGAGCTCCAGCTAAACACACAAACACACACACAGACACAGACACACTTCAGCGCTTTGAACAGGAGATGCTCGATTACACTCAAATGAGACAATTTCCAATAAATGTAGCTGGAATCATGTTTCTGGAAATGTTGCACATCACACACATTTTTTTTTTCCCTGAAAGAAAAAAAAATGCAATTTAAACACTTTTTTCTTTCCCTTCATGGAAATGAACATTGGTTTTTATGATCAGTGTTCTAACTTCCCTCTTGGGTTTCATACTTCCTATTTCCAATTCCACTGAACACGACGTGCATGTTTGCAAGTATTTGACTCACTCGGCCTCACATTCGACACATTTTTTTGTATGTACCCGGGATCGTTTGGAAGCACTTGACCCTGTACAAATGTGTCCGATGTCGTCACGTTATTTCTTCTTGCAAATGACAACTCGGTGATTCTCTGTACAAAAACAGGAAGACGATCTTCCTCGTCCACATCCTGGACACCAGTGGAAAACCCACATGGATGCAGACAGCTTTGTCCTCCTGTGACCTGAGTTTGGACAATCCAGTTGGCTCCCACTCATTAAACACAATCACTAAAAGTAAAACAAACGTTTAATATTTTCTGTTTGTCCTTTATATTGTGGATTATTTGGCACGAAACTGTCCTTGTTTAAGGAAATGTCCCAAATAAATATTCAAAGTTTACTTTTCTTCCTAATATCTTTCAGTAACTTCTTTTGCTGATGTCAAGTATAAAGTACAACGTGCACAGTAATCCCAGTGTGGCTTCTTTGTTAGAATTTAATCTGGAATCAGCGATTTGTCTTAATGAGACTCAAAATACTTTATTTCTCTGCAAGTTTATCAAAACTTTTCTGCTCAATAAGAAGACAACAGCATTCTTTTTCCCACCACTGTTTTTGAGGGATTTATGATTAACTCTCGGTTGCTCTGTGTTTTGGAGTGTTTCTGTTGCCTGCGGGGATTGAAAATTCCTACCTGGGACAAAAGGGTTCGATCCATCATAACACAAGTTCCCCGGCCCCTAAAAGCTGTGATCTATTTCAGCCCCAAACGTTCCCCTGCGTTAACGCAGCCATTAGTCTCAATAAGCACCAACAAGACAGTGAGATGTCCTTCCTCGGAAGAAGAGGGAAGTCGGCGCTCGTTGAAAAGAGGACAGTCAGTTTGATGAGGGGAGCGCGTCGACCCCGTGAGCGACTGCTCTCCGAGTAAACCCCCCCCCCCCGGAGGCTGTTTCTCATGGCTCCATGTGTGAGGCTGTTCTGGATGGCTCGGTGTGTCTCCCAGAATGAGAAACGTCCTCACTTCTGCCCCGCTGAATAAAACCGTTTCATTTTCAGTCTGGAGGTGCGGGTTAAAACTCATGAGCCCTGTCGCGCCAGGCTGCACCATCGACTGATCCAGCTGTGAGCAGAGGGGATTGCTCCCATCTTATTTCTTGCCGTCATTTGCAATTCTATAAAGTGCAAAAAAAAACCTCGGTGCATCTTGCTTCCTATTGGACTCCAGCTTTACCTCGGCCCCCCCGGTTTAATACAGTTTTGTTGATATGTGCTGAACGTCTGCTTTCTGTGGCCCCTCACTGTGGAGGGATTTACCTCCCAGGAATACTAAAGACTGACTTTACAGAACTGGGAGCCTTTATGGAAACAGCCAGGGTGTCAGTTTCTCGACTCGCCGATGCAGATTCAGCCAGGACAAGTGAGATGAAGCTCGTAGTGAAATCACAATTACATTTTTGTCTGGACTGCCCAAAATAAAACCTTTTGATAATCTGAGTGTCTCAGACATGTTTATTTTATGTAACGGAACGTGTGACTCGCTGTCCAATCATTTAAACAGATGACGTACTGTCTTCTCCACCAAGTGATCCTCGCTGCGAGCGTCACTTAACCTCTTCAGTAAAAGACTAGAATAAACAGTTTTTTTAAAAACAAGCCCTAAGAGCCAGCTGGAGCTCCTGTCCTCCTCTCTGTGACTCACACACACTCTTGGCACCCACCAGTTTGGCTACGTAGCTGACGACCAGCGACTCGATCTTCTTCTTCCCCAGTTGGGGCAAGTGTGTGTTGAGGTGGTCTCGAAGCTCGTCCACGGTCTGCAATGCAAAACACAGGCACTGATCACTTCCTTGTCTTGAGGTTTGTGTCGATTGGAACAAAAACTTTGTGCAATTGTGTTGTGGGACTCGGTCAGACGGGGTCACGTCAAGTTCAAATTTTTCTCGTGACTACAACGTCCCAAAATTGATTTAAGGAGAGAGAAGAGAGGAAGCAACCTGTGGATGTGACAGGTTTGGGAAGGCAGGATAAAGGGGAGAGGAGGGGGGAGGTGGGGGGGGGGGAGAACGTAGGTGAATGGAAAAAAGAGAGAGTCGGAAAGATACGCAGCGGTAAAAGAGGTGTACTCACAAGAAGTGAAGGAGGAAAGAACAGCAACGAGACTGGAGGACTGGGTCAGTCTAAGAATAGCGGAGAGGCTTCTAGCATCTGGCCTGAACTCCATTAAATTGGAGCTATCTGCTCTTTAAAAAACTGTGCTGAGTACAGAGAAAACTGGAGGATATGAAATTGTCCATCAAACAGCGTTCGGAGAGAGAAAAAAAAAACGCGTCAGGACAGGGACCTTAAGATGCCCTTTTTTTAAAGTGTCGACTCATCTGAAGCGGAACAGGAACTTCACCTTAAGAGATGACTGTGTGGGGAAATAATCGGTTGTCAGCATTTCACTATGGATTTTTAGTGGTCCATATATCAATTCCAGTTAAAGGAAAGCTCCCCCTCCAGGAGCTGTTGTATTACAACATACGATTAGGGCACACTGTTGTATTTTACAATGACATCCTCTTCTTCATCCCCTTCAGCCACGGGGAGTGATGAGAAAGCACGCGCTGCGTGCGAAACAAAGACGTGACGGAAGAAGAAGAAGCCGTCGCGTCTGAAGCGAGGGATAAACAACACGTGTTTCCTTGTTTTGTATTCGGCGGCTGCTCTTTTCTGATTTTGAGTGACAGGATGTGAACAGCTGGAGAAAAGAAGCTGAAGGACTTTCTATTTTCCAGCGATCCGGATGTTTTGTCAGGACTAAGTGAATGACTGATCCTTTGAGTGAATGATTAATTTGGACGACGGTGTCTTTGAAAGTGATTCTTTTCAAGGTCTTTGAAGAAC
>JAUESE010000037.1:6092561-6105878 GCA_032274725.1 Malacoctenus triangulatus
CATGTTATTATCACCAAGAGGAGACGCCAAATCACATCAAATAACAAGAGACATGAAATGACCAGTTTACAGGAAACAGGGTAAAATAACTGATAACGGACCCACAAATGAGCAGAGAGACACTGGAGAGAGTAGATGACAAAATAAGATTACAAATAACCCAAAAACTGATACAAAATGGCCACAGAGTGACACAGAATGGCTCAAAAGATGTAGAACACAGTTAATATTGACACAAAATCTCATGTACGTCACTACGACTTGACAAAGAGGAGACAAAAAAATGCACGACAAGCTTTCTCAAGACACACAACCACCAAATTTGGGGCAGCAAAACAACCTCAAAGAGAAAAGAAAGATTCCCAAAAGACACACGAGTGTTGATTAACTAGTCCACTAGAAATCGCTTAGCAACAGCTCGGATACTTACTGAGTCATTGCAGCTGTTTAATCAACCCAAAATATCAAACGTGTGATGCTTCCAGCACCCAATACGATTGTGTGCTGCTTTTTTCCCCCAGAGGTGCAGATTAAAAGATACATTTGGGATTGTGCTGAGCAGATATCGGCTCCTGCTCCCGCCTCTGTTTTGATTTGCATCCAAGTCAGTCGATCCATTGGACTTGTGACATCACGACCGGCTGCAACCCAGATCGATTAAACGTTGGCGCGCAGAAAAGAATACAATTCTTCGCCGCACACACCAAAAAAAGGGTCGTATCAGCTCTGAGACGGTGCCGTGTGCAACATCTGACAAAGCTATTTGGGTCATCTTTCAGTTGGGTCTGAACAGCCTCCGTACACACACACACAGGCACACGAAGCTGCTCCACTCCACAGGTGTGAAATGTGACAGCAGCCTGAAAATGACCACAGAAGGCGTTTTTGAAATGGGAGATTCCTCTGGAAACGCTGCCTTCCATGTCGCGTCTCGCTTGTTGTGTTTGCCGGAGCTCTGCGCTGGGGAACGACGGACGCTCTTGAAGCTTTTTTCTCATGACAAGAAAAACGGCTCAGATCACATGTGACTGCTTCTGCCGCCACATATCGGCGGCGCCTGCTGATGCAAACGCCGCGCGTGGTTGTGTGGTTGTGCTGACTTGCGTTCTCCCTTTTACGTGGCTGCAGTGGCAGAATGAACATGGGGATGAGAAGTTCAGCACGGTGCTGTGGAGCAGCGCGGGCGGGACGGCAAGTCCAGACCCCCTAATGAGAGCAGAGGCAAAAGGACTCGCGCTCGGACTTCCACTCCAGTCACTCTCATTGAAGTGGTCGAAGGAAACTGGCGTCCGGGCCATCGATGGCCAGAATTTCACGCAGAGATAAAATGGCTGACGTGTGTGATATGATCTCAAGCTGCTGCAGAGGTCAGAGCTGTTTTCTGATGTGTCCCAAAACCGGGTGAATCTCAGCCAACCGACCAGGGTGTCCATGCTGACCTCATTAACCCCGAAGGTAGCAGGAAGCTACGAGTACAGCACACCAGTGACGCTTGTCCCATCTGCAAAATCAGTCTTGTCGTGTCACTAGGAAATTTGTCTCAGATTTCATTAAAATCTCAATGAAAAACTGAATAAAAAGGAGAACATCTTTCAGTTTTATGACACATCATTTACAGATTATTTCTCAAGACTGAGGCGTAGGCAGGACGCCGACATGAAACAAAATGCAGCTTTTGAATCCATTTTTAATATTTGGTAGAAAAAAGGAAAAAAGAAAAAAAGAAAGACAAGTGCTTCATTAAGTCTGCCTTATCTTTCAAGCAGCATTTCCGATGTTGAAGACTTTGGGAAGTTGAAACAAGAACAGCCCAAATACTTCAAAGATTTTTTTGGAAACATATTCTAATATACAGTAGTTTTTAAATAAATGTGACTGAAAGTAGGACAGATAGGCTGCGAAAATGAGACTGGGGGAAGCTCACAGGGGGGAAACGGCGGCGCTGAGAAGAAAGAGGGGATTCTTTACGGAGCGCCGCTTAATAAGAGGCTGCTGGTGTCGAGCGCAAATTCAGTGGGTCCCGTTCTGTGTATGTTTGATACCGAGCATCGGAACATCAGCGGGGACGGTTCGTGATTTTTTGGTGATGAAAGCGTCGGATATAAAAGAGGTTATGTTGGGAAAATGGTGCGCTGTTTTCCCTTTCATTTCCCCTCATCCCTGCTCCTTTATTATTCAGATTTACCTCCTAATCTGCTCGCGCGCTCGCTCTCACCATCGCCGTGTCCTCGTATCCCTTTCCCTCCTATTTATTCTTACTTCTGCTTCCCCTCTCCGTCCCTTTAAAAGAGGAGGATGGGGCAGTAAAAAGAGATAGACGGAGGGGAGGGGGGGGGGAAGCGGGGCAGTAAAGGTGATAGATAAGAAGAGGAAAGGCAGTAAAATGGTAATCGTCAGAGGGAAAGAGTTCAGTAAAAGAGCATTGGGAGACTCGAGGGAAAAAGACGGGTTGCAAGAGGTGTTTTTACATCTTGCAGTGATGTTACATTAGATCATAGAGAACAGGTGGGAGGAACAGAGGTAGAAAGGAAGGGAAAAAACGAGAGGAAAGGAGGTTAAGTGTTTGGCGTTTTCCGCATCCCTGCTTCCCTGCTCCTGGCGTGCCTCCGTCGATCCCTCTCCTCTTCTGCGGTCTGGTCGGGCTCGCCTCCTCCTGGAGGCCGGTCCTGACTGGTGTTAACAGCAGCCCGGTATTATTTATGAAAGGAAGGCGAGAAGGAACATGGAAAGAACATTAGAAGCAGGCCAGAGCTGCCCTGCCAAGATGAGATAAATAAATAAAGCAAAAAAAACAATACCTTTGAAACGGCATCGACGAGACGCGTGCATGCTTCAGAGTGCGTGTTTAAAATAGATGTCCTCCTTTGGAGATTTATATAGAACATGACATATGCCAGATATGACACACGCGCTCTTTCTCCTTCATTTTCTCTCTTACACTCAAATGTTTCCAGCTGCGTTGTACATCTGTTCCAATGCAGGTAATCAATAAGCATTGACCTATCGATCGGGAGACTAAAAGATAAGAGACAGCAGCTTATTTATGGCGAATTCTTCATGTTGGGTTTTTATTAGTTTACAGAGGATTGGAGGTATTAGCATGAAGTGTGTGTGTGTGAGAGAGAGAGGAATAAAAAAGCAGCAGAACAGCGTTTTTCTTGCAGGGTTTTGCCAATTACCCCCCATAAGCTGGAGGTCAGGGGAGAGAAACAGAAATATTCCTCTGATTTTCCCTCTTAATCCGCATTCATTGCCTGCCAGGAATCTTCTCCCCCTTCTCTCTCTCCCTCTTGCACTCCTCCTCCTCTTCCTCCCCTCCTCCTCCTCCTCGCCACATCGCCCTTACGCTCCACTTTAAATCAACAATTAGCACTACATAAAACCCAAAGCTTCCTCATTTATTTCAGTGGGAGATCCGTGTAGCAGCTTAAGCCGGAGACGCACAATGTCGTCCGGCGGTGAGGTTGAATCTAATCACGCGCCGCGGTGTTCAGACATGCGGCGCGGCTCCGAGCGGAGCTCGGCACATTCCTGGACTCGCTAATGTGCGAATGGGAAACGCCTCCGATCGTCTCACGGCAACATGCTCCAATACTTCCTGTTACTTGCCGGAACTCGGCGCTTTAGTGTTTCATTCACTCCTGTTGAAGGAGATTCCAGGTTCAAGCTGTTATGTCATGAAGCAGAGGAATCCCCCCCCCTAATGTGAAGCCCCTCACACCAATAACATGATAAAATAAAACTGCAAAATGTTTCCAATCGTCTTCCGTCCACCTTATTCTCTCCCCCCTTTTGTCTCCCAACTTCTCCCTCGTCCCCCCCCCCTCCTCACCTCCTCCCTCCGTCCTGCCCTGCCTGCCCTCGCCGCCGGCGCTCCTCCTCCGAGGTAAGGCCGCACTAAACGGGCTCGGCGCAGCATCCCCATGTATTTTTAATGGCCACGCCCGTCATGCTGGAATCTCAGCGTGAATTATGCATCGAGGATGAGTGAGAGAAAAGAGGGAGCGAGTGGAGCGAGGGAGGACACGCGGCTGGCGAGAGAGGAACTGAAGGGAGAGATGGGGATAAAAGACGACGGGGAGATGAAGGATCACTGAGGACAAAAAAAAGAGAGAAAACATGCCGGGAGAGCGGGAAAAAAACAACTGGAGATGGAGAGCGAAGCTCATAGAGGGAGAGATGGAGACGTGTGTTCTGAAATAATCACAGCTCTGACGGAGTCGAGCCGAGTGCGACCTCTCACCTCCCTCCATCAAGCGCTCATTTTATCTCCCTCCACCTCTGGATCCGACTTCACCTCCAAACCTCGTCGTTCTTCATCTCTCTTTCTTTCCGTCTCTCCAGGGTTCCCTTTCTTCTCTGTCTCACTGTTTCATCACCTCTTTTTCACTCCCTCGGTTACCATCTCTCTCTCTCTCTCCTCATCCCTTGCTCATTTTCTTCACCCTTCATCTTCATCTAGCTGCCTCTCTCTTTCTTCTTTCCACCTCCCGAAATTATCAGCAGTTTTTGGGGTTGGTGTTCATAAGTGTGTGTGTGTAGCTGCGTTAATGGTGCGCCGACGGGCAGAAAAAGAGACCAAAAGAGGATAAAATCCCACAATAATGCAGAAAGAAGGATATAAAATACCTCATGGATGATGATGAAAACTTCATGTGTGTCTAAACGAACGATTGGACTCTTTATTTTCTTCCTCCTCTCAACAGTCTTGAAGCTGCTCATCAGTCTTCATTTCCGATCGGCAAACTTTCCTCATCACCTCCGGTCGCCGATCCGAACCCTCCGAACTTTTCACAAAAAATAACGGTGAGGACCGGAATGTAGGTCAGACCTCACGACTGGAGCTCGTTCTCACAAACGGAGTAAAACAAGGACACTCGCGCAAGCACAAAACACCACCTGATTGGCTGTTGACTCTCCTCCAAGCTCTGATGTGGCTTGAGAGCAAACGGCGTATCGGAGAGGCTCGTGTGATGAGGAATAAAAACCTGGAGGCCTTGGTATTTTGGTATATTTGTGATATTTCAGCGCAACACCGGCGATAATTAGGATGACATTTAGAAAAGCTTTGATGTGCCTCCTCTCGTCTGTCAGGGGGAGCGGCGAGAGAGAGAGAGAGAGAGGGAGAGAGAGAGAGAGGGGAACACACGGAGACAAAAAGTGCTTCCTGACTGTTTGAGTCGTGCTTCGTTCTCGGCTTTTTTCAGGAAGCCTTTCAGTCACTCCGGTGAGGTCACTTTTGTGGAGCTGATTGTTTGAGCGTTAAGCCGGTGATTAATCAGCTGTTTATTTCCGCCAAGCATGCAGTGTTTTGAAACTATACAAGACTGGAGGCGCACGAATCCACCGTCTGACAGTTGAATCACTCACTCCATTTAATCTACATCCATGGAAGTCTGGCTGTGAACGGGGGAGACATTAGCAGAAATAACAAACACCTGCTCCTGGCTTTCTGATTTGAATTAAACGAGCTGAAGACTGAAATATTCAAATTGGGGGGGAAGCGAAACGCAGGCAGCCTTTCCACGGTGTCAATAATTGAGGTGGAGCGTATCCACACATTCAGCGCGAATCGAAGTAAAAAATTATAGTGGGGAACACATGGAGACAAAGCATCGGGCCGTCTCGCGTGACCTCGTGTAATTAATGACAGTTTGCGCTATTAATTCACACTGGGATGGGCTGTGTGGGGGGGGGGCATGCTGAGGGGAAAAACAGGTGCGAAGAGACGCGTGGGGAGACGTGAAACACAGGAAACGGGTTGGATTTGGAATGCAGACGAGCCGTTCCTGCATCGTTATGTTCTGTTTTTTTCCGATCGATCACTTTGGCCCTCAACTGAAATATTCAATCAGCTACAGAAGTCGGTAGCAGCGACGCAGTTCAGTGGAAGTTATCTGAAAGTGAGGTTGAACACAGTTCGTGGCATAGTTCAACTTTTATTTTAGGCAGAGTAAGTTTTCTCCAGTTTGCTCGGAAAGACTTGTCTATAATTTATGGTGATCCTCTCGGTGTTGCATGCTCTGCTAATTATACTGGATGTTCTCGCTCTTCAGAGCGTTTTTCTGTCCTCTGACGGTTCTGTTCTTTGACATTATGTGGCTGTGTGTTCCTACACGCTGCGTGACGCCCGGGCCGCTCGCTGGTGACATTTTGATCACAGGCTTCCTCCTGAACGGCCACGGTGCCGGCGCCCCCCCCCCCTCCCTGTTCCCCGGTGTTAAATATGAGTGTTTCCTGGAGCGATTGTTCGTTTCAAATCCCCCTCGTGCTTCAGCCTCTCCTTTAGTCAGCCTTGACCTTCAAAGTGCATCATTCACAGTGAGGACTCCCTGCTAAACACCAGCTTTCTCAACCTTTTACACCTGCCCAGGTGTCTGTGGGACTATTTATTTTTATTAAATGCTCTTCCTTTTTTTGTCCTTTTAATAACTCCTGAGGCTCATTCTGATGAAAAAATGCTACAATACTATTTTTCTCGTCATCCTAGCTACATTTATTACTTCCTGTAATCCTACGCAGGTCCTGACACCCTCTAATGATTTTTTTACCCGACTCTTGTCTTGTACAATCAATTTGTAACCTTCTCGATGTTTCTCTGTTTGGATATGGATCTAAGCGATACCTGAACCGCATTTGCCAGCAGTTCGCCACGGAACTGTCGTGTAAAGGTCCCAAAAGGGCAAAAGTGTGACCAACAATGTTCCACTGAACCTGTGCAGCGTGACGCCACGCGGTGCATTTATTAGCCACTTCGCCACCTTGCAGATTTCCAACAGTCACAAGTCGTCCTCGGAGGATCCGCAAATCTCTCTCTGGGAGCTTTGGCTTTTTGCACACGCTTTTTGTAGAGCTTTTACTTCGGTGCTTTAAAGTCTAAAATACAGATTGCCACATCATCAACTTCATAGTCATAAATAACAAAACAGACCCTGTAAGCTATTTTGGTTGGATGCCTCTTAGGTAGCTTTTCCCCCTAACTTTATTTTATGTTTTTTAGAAAAGGAGCAGAACAGACGAAGTTTGTGCTGCAGCACAAAGACTGAAAATGGACGTTTATGGCCGTCGTGCATGTTTGGATGTATTTAGGCCGAATTTCAATTTCTAAGCCGTCAAATTGAACATGAATGCATCCTCAGGTTCAAGAACCTTTCAGTGTGGAGCTCCTGAACGAGATACATTCACATTAACTTTTTATTTGCATCATTTAGCTGGCACATACATCGCATTAGCGTCTCTCTAAATCCGACGCATGTTGGCGTGGCGCACGGCGAGATTAGTTTTTGCGGGGCCTCTTTACGGGAGCTTTAATAAGAGCAAACACCGCGAACCTGCTCGAGTCGACAAGGCTCTGGAGAGAGTTGTTTACCACGACGAGTGTCATCCTCTGTTCCTTTTGTGATATTTGCCTCCCACAAAAACAATAAGCCAGTGACTTATCCTGAGCGCAGACAGGCAGACGCACACAGAGGATGTCGAGACTTAAAAGAGACACATATAAGGCTTTCATCGTCGGGGGGGAGAACAAAACGTGACAGTGCAAAGAAAAAGAAAAAACTTTTCCTCTTTAGTTCAAGCTGTTTCTTGAAGAAATACCACCGCAGCAGCTGGAAGGATCAGTTGATGACGACGCTGACTGAATATGTTCCTAACGCAATTTCAGATCGATTTGCATAATTGGAATTAGGATTTGCATAATTCTGCTCTAATAATTGAATTTGCATACAACTTGCAGATAGAGAAATAGATCTGTTATCCAATTTATGGTGTGTGGAGCCCAACAGGTTGGAACAACGTCAACATTGATTTGGCTTCGCACCCGGCTCGGCTGTGGACGGTCTGTCGGTGAACCCGAGCCGGTGCATCATAATACCTGTTGGGGAGGAGATTGAGAAAGCCTCTGAGGCCACTTACCACCGCTTAACTCCGTGAAAAGAAGGGAAAAAAAAAGAAGAAGAAGAAGAAGCGGCTTCGCAACAATACATAAAACTCGTGGAGCGTGTTTCACTCGCCGTCTCAGAGGGGGATTTAACCGCTAAGACAAGACAAGTCTTCCCCGTCTCTCACTGAGCTCCGTCCAAGTGGAGCTGGACACCTGCCAACGTTTATGCAGGGGGAAAAATGAGTTACACACACACACGCACGCACACACAATCCACGTGCACATCGAGCATCATGGTGCTCAAGCTTTATGGAGGACTTGATGGAACACAGTTTGACGGTGGAAAAAGTGTCAATATTAGTGTGGAAGGAGAAAGAAAGTTCTCAAACATAGTCACAAAGTTTAGAACGGCTTCAGGACACTTGAGCCCCTCCTGCCCCCTCCTGCTCGGTGGTCTCTCGGTCATTAATTCAGGCAATTTAAGTCTTGCTAGGAAGAACTCTGCTTAATTAAGGTCAAGAATAATTGTCAGTGATAAACCACGGCGAGGGGAATGTGGCTGAATGCGAGACAGGTTTCCCCCAAAACACCTCAAACCAATAAAACAAATGTAACTTTCAGCATTATAAGTCACTGATTCGTGTATTTGAGCACACACTCCAGTCTGCAGCTCCCCCCCGCCCCCACACGGCCGTCCCGCTGCCATGAATGTGCTGTCAACCGAGCTGATTTATTTATGTTGTTACCATGTCTGAACGTTGGAAAACGGACTGTAAAATCGCCTTACAAACAGAACTCGGCTCTGGAAGCGACAGGAATAACCCCCCCCACCCCCACCGCTACCCCCCCCCCCCCCTCTCCAAAGGAACATTTGAATGCATTTCAGATCGGGGATTTCAAGGTATCGCTCAGTGTCAGCTTAAGACCTCTATTTAAAACTGCTAAGAGGGTGAAGGAGAAATGAAAGCTTGTCTTCAAAAGAGACAGACACATGCTCTGAACTCGTGCGCGTCCCGGTGGGGTTACTCAGCCGGCTGGCTGAAGGGGGAATTCATGTCGAGGAGGAGGGGCTGCGTTTGCTGGTGGGACGCGGATGCTTTTCGCGTCAATAAAGATTCCTTCAGCTGTCTGGTTCTTCCAGCCAGTTATTCCCCAACGATCGTCCTACAAACCAGGTTAGGATGATATGATTGTTGTGAGACACTCAACTAGTGTGTAAACTTCCTACTCCATTACCAGCGTGTGCCCGCTCAGGCGGCGTCCCGAGGCACCAACCATTTCCCTCTGTAATGGACGAACCTCTTCAGTTTCTCGTCTAACGAAGAAAGGTCGTTTCAGTCTTTTTCCTTTTTTTTTTTTCCGGTTGTTTTGCTCTCCTATTTACAGCTTCGTTAGTGGGGCTGTATTAAAGCCTGGTGTGTGCATGCATGTGTGTGTCTATTTATTGTGCTGAAGCCATTCCACCTAAGTGAAGAGTTGCCTTTAAACCACATGGCTGTTGTAAACAACGGGGTTCTGCAGTTAAGTGTACTGTGAATAATGTCGTCTTGCACAGAGGGAGACGCGAGGAGGCCGTCGCACACTTTGAAACTAAAGTATACGAGAAACATTAGACCTGATTGAGAGCAAAAGTCACTGTAATCTCTTCATTATAAATTTACTCGAGGATTTCTGATGATACATGTTGTTTTTGTTTCTCACTCATGCTTCTCGTGAGCCGACGTCACCTGCAGGGTCCAGGAGGCTTCAGCAGATTTGCATTGTTCGCTTCTAATATTTGGAATCGAGTTGCTCCAACTCACGGCGCTCTGTGGAGAAATGTCCATTAGACTTTCTGTGCAGAAGGAATCACGCAGTAGAGCTCAGTGAAATTCTCTCTGCGGTGGGAGAAGTCGAAAAGAAAGCTAAAAGCAGAATGATTAGACCTGAATTACTCTCTTTTTTCAGGAATCGTGACTGCAGATAAATGCTGTTAGTGCTCCTGTGATTGTGTTATGTGACTGACAAAAATTGTAATAGTTGTGTGACTCTCGGCTTCCTTCTCTCTCTGCCTGTCGGGCAGAAACAAAAAAAAAGAAGCCGCACATTTAGAGGTAATTACGTTGCCAGGTTGTGTCGTGTGTCTGCGTCTTCCTCCAGCTTCGTGCATGCAGATGTTCTGTGATATGTCGTCGATGACGGGAATGAATGTGTGTCGGTTCGGACTCTGGGGAACGAAACGCGCTGTGTGTGGTTTCATATGTCTGTGTGCCGGCGAAAGGAGAAGGGGGGGGGGGAGTGAGCATGGAACAGGAGCCGGCCCTCCTCAGCTGGAGGTGCCATTATGGAAATGGGAACTAGATTTACACCTCTGCAGAACACACACACAAATACTCGGGCGCACACTCGCGCGCGCACACACACAGGGATTCCACGTTAATTTCCTCCCTCTTGTGTGCTGGCAGCAGAAGTAATGTATTCATAACCAACCCAGTGACATGTATTTCTCTCCTGCACACACTCCCAAATACACACCCTGATGGAGGCAAAATGATTGTTTGTTGTTGTGCTTCTTTCTCTCTCAACAGCAAAATCACAAACAATGCTACAGTTTTTTCTCTTCCTTGACAAAGACGCGCCGACTCTGCCTTGTACTTGTGACAAGGTGTGTTTATTTCTGTGTGTGCTTGTTTGTGTGTGAGTGCGCGAGCGTGCGCGTTTTGTATTTCTCACCTGTTCTCAGTATTTCTCCATGGGGTGCTGTAGGAGCTGTTTGACTCCGTGAGTGATGCCTCTGCAATATTGCGGAGCGTATAACTCGCGCGTGTTGGTGCGTGCGTGTCCGTGCGCGTGTGCGTCTGGGGTCTGGTCAAGAGGCCTGAGGGGTCCTGATTAATTTAGCAGGCTATTGGTGATAACAGACTGCCTTGAGGTATGGCTCCCCTGGTGTAACACACACGTACACACACACAACTGAACACACACGCTGTTTTGTTGCTGATGAATTGAGTTTCTGCATAGACAAGCTGTCAGAAACAGGAATGTGGGCTCACACATGCGCATTTTAGAGAAGTTCGGTCTTCAAATCAAGTAGTTTGACTCTGAGATGACAAACACTCCCCAAATCCACTGTTTCAGACATGTCAAATACTGTCAAATATTTTCAGTTTGGTATGAATATTCAGAATAAAAAATGATCTTGATGAAGTAAAACAGCAGCGCTCCTCTTGGCATGGTGGTCCCTTAATATCAGCTCTTTTTCTCACTCTTGGAACGGCCCTTCAAACAGTTCTGGCGAGACGCAGAGGTACCTTCAAAATGCTTTGGGTGATCACTCACATTTTACACATTCGCACACATTTATGCACATAATAATGACGACGGCTGCCAGTCCGGGCACCTTGGCCAGCGCTGTGCCCGAGGAGACATGGCGGACAGGCTTGAGACAGGGAGACGGCTGCCAATCACAGGGAGGGAGGACAACGTACGTCACCAGCTGAGACGCTCCTCCGATTGGCAGATAGTTGGGTTCATTCATGGCCGAGTTGTCCTTAAATCCCCGAACGCAATTAGGAGGAAATGAGAGTCGTGTTGGAAGGTCTGGGCAGGGCGAGCCATCGGGACGGGGAAGCATTGAAGCGGACCAATCTTCATCGATAGTGACACGTCGGCTTGAACTTTTTGGGCTGCTCTGTCAAAGTCCTAATCGCGCGCAGAGGTTCGTTACCAGGACTCGCTGCCACGTGACGACACGACTTTGATTCATCTCTTTTGTTCCAGCTCTCAGTCCAAATCCTACCAAGTTTAGTCAATTTGTAATAAATAAGTAAATTCGACTTTTTTTCAATTATTTACACTAGTTTCTCTTTTTCTCCCACACTGAAATGGGGCTGAGTTATTTTTGCTTCACATATGTCTCCAGTTTGGCTGCGAGGACCACGCTAATTTTTAGCTGCAGATCGTTATTGTCATAGAAACAGCCGCTCCAAACGTTAGAGCTCACCTCGGTTTAATTCAGAGGCAAATTCGGTCGTCGAATCGCACAATATTTGCCGGGAAACTTTTTGCTTTTCCTTCTTTCATCTGTGATGTTTTCCGAAACTCGAGCAAACACACGTGAGGTCCTACAGCGCAAAAAAAACTTCCCATGACATCAGTCAATAAACCTTGAAGGATTGCTAATCTTATCTCCGTCCTTATGTGGATGATTACAGAGTGTGCAATTGGAACATGCATTTTTAATGGCTCGGTTGCTGTTGCAAGATTAACTTCTCCAGTACAATAAACATGAATTAACTATCTGCCACCTCCTCCATCAAGCTCCTCTCTGACCCCCGTTGCACTCACGCACGTTTCTAATTTCCTCCTCTGTCTCTTCCTTAGTCTCTTTACATTGCCTCCTCTTCTCCTCCCACGTTGTTGCCCCCCCCCCTTCCTCTCCTCATCCCGCTGTCATGCCAAAGGAACAGTAAGGCGATGAAATATCTCGTCTGGGTTAAAAAATGGATGCTGTTTTCTATTCCGTCCTCTCATTCCTGTCTGGCAGTAATTATGGCTGTCTAATTGGGTCTATGGAGGCTCAGGGAGGAAGTGTGCGGGAGTGAGAGAGTGTGAGGAACATGGAGAGAGAGAGAGAGAGAGAGAGAGAGAGAGAGAGAGAGAGCGAGTCTAACGGAGCGTGTCTCTGCTTCGGTATGGGGAGGAGGTCGCACATGACTGCAGCTGAATATGAAGCGAAGTTGCCTCATGACCACAGAGAGACTTTGTACGGAAAGCAGAAATATCTGAAATCAGCAGATTTACTTACAAAGATGTGACAAAGAGTACAACAGAAGCTGCGCTGTGAGCTCCTCTTATCAAGTGTCTGATAATCTCGATTAATGATTTTATAGAGAAAAGCGTCCTTCTGAAGCTTTTAGTTGTCTCTACAAAATAAAATAAATGCATAAAAACTTTGATATGCTGCTGCTTTCACCCGCTGGGTGACGCACAAAAACGGCCAATTAAATTTCGTAACCCACAGAAAATAAACACTTGCTGTGTCATTTAAATCTCTTCAAAAACATAATTATATTTCAGTTACCATTATTATTTTTTGCCCTTGCAAGAATGCCGACTCAGCTGTTGTGATGCCATGAAATGATGACACTGTGCGATGGCGACTACAACTGGCTTATCTTCATACTTCAGAAGTTTGTTCGAATCACAAACGAACAACTTCTCTCCTAAAAGTATGTAACGCACACACACACGCGCGCGTGCGTGTGCAGAGTTAAAGTTTCTCCTAGACAGTAGTATGCGTTGCCTATAGGCCTCCATAAAGCCAAAGGGCTGGTACCAAAACCAACCATCTGTGACACTAGTCTGGAGAGAAGGTCACTCTTTACACACACACACACACACACACACACACACACACACACACACACACACACACACACACACACACACACACA
>JAUESE010000037.1:6114441-6126452 GCA_032274725.1 Malacoctenus triangulatus
GTGTGTGTGTGTGTGTGTGTGTGTGTGTGTGTGTGTGTGTGTGTGTGTGTGTGTGTGTGTGTGTGTGTGCCTGCCTGTGGCGGTGTGGGTGTGCAAAGAGCCCACTCAATTAGCTCGGGCCTACATCAGATACGGGACTGGAGTTCTGCCCTGAAAGCACCTATCAGGTAACAGATAGATACAAAAACACACATCTCATCACTCCTCCACTCGCACACTCATCCAGCCGCAGACATGCACGTGCATGCACATCGCAGCAGAGCCACCAGGTGCTGGGGCTGGGCTAATTGAAGACAGCTCATTGATTGGCTGGTTATCTGAGATAGAAAGTGCTTTGGAATCTATAGTCTCTGGCCACAGGGCGATCGTGTGCCAGTGCACGCGTGAGTGCGTGTGTGCGCGCGCCAGGGGGACAGATTTGTCAGGTTTTGGATGCTGACAGCATGAAAGAAAAGGGTGTGTGTGTGTGGGTATACGTGTGTGTGTTTGTGCATGTGTGGATTTCTCCACTCGAACAAATTGATTTCACCTCGTGTTTTTTGTCAGTCAGAAAGACAGGGGGAACTTAGAGTTGTGCACGACTTCCATCAGGAGATAACACACACCTGTGCACGTAGAAGAGAGTTTCTTTGCCCGTGTGCGTGAGGATGCATGACAAAAAAAATAGATGAAATTACGCTCTTATTTTATTTTCCTTCCCAGCGACAGCCTCTGTTGATGGACGTTCGCATTTCCAATGTTTTATCGACACCTAAAACCATGATTTAAAGCGTTTTCCAAACCAATTTATGGTAATAAAGTAGAAACAGCTTGAGTCTGAAGGCCATCTGGTGAAAATGTGAGTCAGGAAATGGATCAGTAACAGACTCTCCTAACAACCGCTATCAGGCAGGCTCACAGTCAATGCAGTGGATAACAATCAGATGATTGAGTGTGTGTTTGTGTGTGTCAGCTTTGTGATGTGTGAAACATTGACTGTGCACAAAGTTTGACAGTCTGTGCTGTGCTGACTGAATTTGGGTGCCAACTGTACACCCATCTGACCCAGTCATTCACAGTAGCAGTAAAAAGAGTAAATATTAAGATAAACATTACAAGAATTACATTATAGAACATAAAAATGAAGAACTGCAACTGAACAGACGGCGTTTTAAATGTCTCGTTTTACTTCAACCAGCCTCTGGAGGGCGAGCACGAGGTTTGTGCTTCCCCTTATTTTGGAGCTGTCCATTTCTCATACATTCAGTGACATTAAGCTGTATCGACGCAGTAAGAAACTTCCTTCCTCGGAGACTTTCTCACACTGATTAAAGTCGCAGCCAAAGACAGATTAGGATTGCAGAAGTTGGCTACAACTGGCTCAAGGACGTCTCACTAGGCCGTCCCAGTGCCCTCTTTGCAGTAAGAATGCATCACAGCACACCATTAGCTGGATAATCCGATTTCTTTATCCCCAAGAGTTGCAAAATTTAGATTTTTGACCCGGGACAGAGTCTCAGTGGAATGATATGTCTAATCTAGTGGGAACAAAAGAGAAGTAGGCCCACGCTCTATTTTTGAATCCATTTCTTTTCTACTTTTGGGAGATTTGCTGCAGTTTACTTGCAACAATTCCACTTTTTTTTCTCCATGTGTCGTAGACGTCGTGTTAGCACGTGTTATTTCTGACGGAAACCGGTGCTTCCTCCCATCGCTCCCCGCGCAAATCTGTCCACAGAGCTGCTTTTATTTCTTCCCTCGTCCCGAAGACGATACAATATGAAAGCCGCTGGAGGGAACTTCCTCCTTCCTGTTTGGTGACACCATGAAAACATTCACAGTAGGACACACCCACACAAACACGCACAGACACAAAACCGCTCTCACACTCCCCCCCCAAGGAGCTCAGAGACAGATGAAAGAGCATCTCTGTCTAAGTATCTGGGAATGTGTGTACTTGTGTGTGGGTGTGTGGGTGGGTGTGTGGTGGAGTTGTAATACTGATGAGAACAGGGGATGTGAATGAAATGGATGGTGGGGGAGTGGGTCCGGGTGGAGGAGTGGGGTTGGTAGGTGGGGGGGGGGGGGTAAGGATAACAATCAAGTCTCTGCAGATTAGGGCCGATTGTTTACCCAAGAATCAAAAAGAGATGATTCTTCTCCCTCTCTCAGTTGTCTCCCTGGGAGACGGGTTCTGCCTGTGAATTATCCTCACTTTGCACACTCAAAAAACAAAACCTAGCTTGAAAATATTTATCGCACCGAGCTAATTTAACATCCTGACACTTTTGAAGGCAAACAGAGAGAAGTGCTCACACATGCACCAATATCATAGCGATCCATATGGGTTTTTTATCACGTGTATCTACTGAGGGAGACGTTGGCCATTGTTATCTAAAGCCCCACAGCTCTGGGACCCTTCTTCAGTATGCAGGCGGTCGTATGTGTATGTTTAGTATGCAGGATATTGTGTAGAGCATTAATCCATGCTCAGGCCTCTGTAGATTATTCTCTGTTGTATACAAAGACATGCACACACACACACATGCGCACACAAACAGGACTGACCTGCTTACAGAAGCACATACATGCGGTGATCTCAATGGGCCTGATTGCTTTCTCCTCCCCGTGCCTTTCTTTGTGCCCCGGTGGTCGAGATACATGATCCCCCCCCCCTCGCTGAGTCGCAATCAATGCGATGATTAGTGTGCGCGAGCGAGGGAGCGCTACATAACACGGGGAATAAACGCGACTAAGTTTTGCACAAAGGTGGACACCCATCGACGCGGCGTTGGAACAGTGCACGTCGCACTTTACAAGCCGTGTTTCTGTAAATCAGGAGGAGGCGGTGAAGTAGGTGCTGCAGGTGCAGCCGGCAGTCAGCATGACAAAGGATCTATTGTCTGCTTCATCAGCGGTCACATCAGTTCCTCCCAGCTACTCTGAAAGCAGCACTGTCGTTGCTCCAGTAGAGCTGGGAGTCTGGAAAGGTCTCGCTGATGATCGGGTCATTGGAAATGCCTTCTGCCAGCTCTCCAAGAAGTTTAATAACAATATAACAAAGAAAACTGTAAATGATATTCATGATTTCAGAGCGTGCAGGGATGTATTTTTCAAAGGAAAAGTTTGTTTATAGAGCAACCAAGGACAAAACTGAGAGTGAATGTTTCGAGGGCATGAGAGGAAGTGTGTCTCCAGATTACAGCGAGCAGCGGGGTTTTCCTCTGCTCAGCGTCTTCAAAGTTCTGCTCCCGCACTTTTGTCAGTTTGATCTTGGAAAATCCAAACTGAGGGCAGAGTAAACAGCAGCACCTTCTGGGTGAGAGCGTGTCAACACGCAGGTGCCGCGCGCGCACGCCTCTGGACTTCGTACTCGGCGCTTGTGTTGTAGGTCGGGCCGTCCTCCCTCTCCGAAGGGAAGATTGGCATTTTTTTTCCACCCGAGTTGACTGTCGGTGTTTTGGTGTTTCTCTGATCTGAGTTGGCCAGAATTTGACCACGAGTGGCTGCAGTTAGAGAACGACAACTACGACTACGATTGAACCATCCTTTGGTTTGGTTTGCTCTCCACTTTTAAAAGAGGACTAAATATCTGGACAACATCAGGCAATTTCAATAGGTGCTCTTTTGCACCTCGCTTTCTCTCCGTATAAAGCACTTTTTTAGGTTCATTGATATTCAGCGTTTCCCACAGTTTCCAGGCAGAGTGTGAGAGCCCAGTGTAGCCGAACGCCCTTGCTTTTCTCTCCTGGCTTGCGTCTCCATCCAATTGATTTAGTTTGTGGAGAGAAATGGCAGTCATTTCACACTGAATGCAAAGGTTCACTTGTCCTTGGGCCTGAGCAGAACATGTTCAGGGTTTGCAACGCGCTCGTCTGATGAGGCGGGCATCTTTGTGAAGATGCGTTTTCTCTTTGAAACGGGTGCTCCAACAATGTTCAAAAGGAAAATGTTTCATCACACCCCCGGCTTTGTTGTGTGCAGATCTCTTATGCAACATACTAAAATGATTGATGGTGGGGAGAACCGGATCAGGTTTTCTTTGGGTTTGGTTTGGATCCAGGTGAGAATTCAGGCCTCGCTTCCAAAGCGGGCGTGCGAAGCAGAGGCAATATTGATGTTTATATCTTCACATCCTGCCAAATGTGGGATAACTTTCCAACTGGGCAACCTTTTCTCTTTGTGAGCTGAGAGTACGGATTCTTGGCGAGTGCAGCAGGAGCATTCGAGGGCCGGTAAACAAACTCTGGCCTCAGTGCTTTTGAGCAAGCCACTAAACTGCCCGGCGGGAGGGTGACTCGGTGGCGAAACAGAGGGGAAGACCCCCAATTTCCCAAACATCACAACTTTTCAAAAGCGAAAAGCTGTCGGGTTAAATAAAGGTGAAACAGTTTTTTGGTTTTGCAGCTTTCGAGGATGTACTCTCACTTTCTCCCATTCATATTTTATCACTTTCCATCAAATATGGATGTGGTTTCCAGAGATCGCTATGTCCACAAACAGACCCACTACTGTTTTAGCAGCAAAATCAGTGTCAACCATCCGGCATGGCTTTTTGCCCTCCAGCCTTTTTTTTGTGCACCATTAGGATTGTAAATTCTGTGGTTAAAATGAAGGGCGTCTCACGGAGGAATTACTGCTTGATTTCTGTGTTGTTTTAGCTGTTTTTTTTTCGAAACCAAGAAAAGAAGAGAGAGTGAAGAAAAAGTTACGCCGTCATATTCGCCCTGCGGCGAGTGGTAGTGATGTGCCACGATAACAAGATTTTCTCACTCTATCCAATTACACTGGTTCTAATAAAGCACGGAGACAGTGGACTGGCTGCTGATTCAATCCTGCCGCCACGTGAATGACAGTTGTCATTTATTTCAGTGTCTCCCTCCTGTTTATCTGTTTACAAGTAAAGTATTTCTTCACTTTATGCTGTTGGCTTTAATTAAACATTTTTATTATGTTCCCGGCGACGACATGGCGATCTGTTTCCCATCCTCGTGCCTACACGTTCCGTAATATCTCCCCCGTTGCCGGCAGAAGGAATCATTTATTTTTGCTCGGTATTGGTTTTCTTCATGAAATATTCAATTAGAAGTGCTTGGATGCTCGCAGACACACAGCTCGGGATTGTTTGCCAACATTTGAGCTCCACTATCTTGTTTTTTCTTGCCTGTGCGTGGCTCTCAGTGGAACCTGTTCCTGCTCCCTATATCATTTTTTTTGCCTTATCCGCGACGCAATTAGATGTGTTTATATGGGTCCATGCGCGAGGCTGCCAACCGTTTGCCAGCTTTCCGTTGCCAGTACGTCACTGGCAGTCCTGCCAATTCCCTTCCCATGGCGTCATTGTGAACAACTTTATTAGTTTTTTTTGCCTTTTTTCCCTGCGTGCTTTATATGATTTTATTTTATCAAATATACAATTAGGGAGGTTTGTTACAAGCTTACAGGCCCAGCACTGGCGGACGTGTTGCATCTCCGCGCCAGGTTAATGGTGCCAGCCATTTGTCTGTGATTCCTCTGTGGACTCATGAAAGATATTTTCTCCTCCTTACTTCACATGAATGTGCCCAAATGAATATGTGCCCCCTGCGTGTGCCAGTTTAGAGCATCTATTGCTTGTTGTTTTCCTGTGCAGTCTTCATATTGTTAAGAGGACTCAGTGAGTCGATCATTCTTGTTCCATATTATAAGGAGTTTTGCTTCATAATTTCTCTTGGCTCTCATGTAGTTAACCCCTGTTGATACTCAAATCGCTTCTGTGTAACAGCTTCACGGTTCAACCTGATCCCCAACACTCTTCTACCTGATGTTTTTTTCTAAGATGTCTTACTTCATTCTGACTTTTTCTGAATGGCTCAGCGTTGCTCAGATCGCCGTCTGAGCCGGGCACACGGCAGGAGCGGATAACAAGGTAAAGGTGTCCAAAGGCCAAATCTTAGGCTGAAAAATAATTGGTCTCTTAACCAAGCAGCTGCAGAAAATGAAGGTGGAGAATGTGAGAGGACTTTAATTGGAACTGTTTTTTTTTTTTTTGAATTCAAAGTAACCTGAAACTGAAAATATACTGAAATATAACTACGACCTTAAAAAAGATGACAAATTACCCAGAAAGAGTGAAACCTTATTTGGCACAGTTTAAGCCTCACACACACTCTCTCTCTCTCTATCTCTCTCCTACGTTCCTCCGGCTCCCTCCTCATTCACCCAGCAGTGCTTTACATTTGACTCGCTGTTCTTCTCATTCTTCTCCCCATTCATAATCCTCGCCCTCATTATTTTCCTTATTCCTTGCTGCTTCTCGCCTCTGGCCGCCACCTCCTTGACTTTTTTTTTTTGTGTCCAGGTAATTAAGACCCCCTGCTGAACAGGATCAGCTTTGGCAGATTCCTGCCTCTTGTAGATTTCTAAAAATCCTTTCGGGGGTCGAACAAAAACCGGATAGCTATTGTTTTTTTGGCTTCATCCAGGTAATAGTCATGGCCCGTTCCAGGACTCTATTTTCTGCCCTGCTCGTTGCACAGTGTCAAATTTGAGCCAGTTTCTGAGCATCATTTCTGAGAGCAACGATGTAGATGGAACCAAGCTGAATTTTTCACTCTCTTGGCTATCAGCTTATGTGTTAATGTTACAAAATTTGGCTCGTAGTACATTATGGCTTCACAACAATCTTGCTTAATTTGCTCTCACATGCAAGTTGAAATTCACAGATTTTTCAGCTTGGTCTCAGGTTGGAGGCTTAAGCAGCATGTCATTTTTGGTGAATAGCTCACTAATCCCATTCAGAAGCTGTGGATTTGTGTTTGTTTATCATTAATTTTTTTTTTCTCTACGGCTAAACAGATTTATTTTCCCTGTTTGTGTGTCGGTGCATCACTGAATGCCAACTGTGTAATCTCCATGGTGTTCCCCTGTATCAGCGCTGCGCTTCCTGTGTCACATGCTGAGGGCGCAGAGCCAAGGGGATATCCAGCATTTGCCAGCTCAATGACCATTTGCTCGTTGGTCAGTCTCCACAGGGTTGTCCCTGTGTTTGTGGAACAGGCGCGCAAACACACCTACACAAACAATATTTTGTGTCAGAGTCGGTGAGCGTCACGAGCCAAGCACACTCAGTGGAGCTGGATGCAGCACATAAAGAACAGATTTGCTTCCTGCAAGAATAAATTAGTGCTATATGGTGTATATATAAGTGTGTGTGTGGAAGCACTGTGCCTCTGTCATACTGCAGTGGGGTTGTCAGGCTGTCACGATGTGTTTCTGTGCTGGTCGAGGATTCATCCCAGATTCCCATTTTTCTGTAATTGTCTCTCAAATACCTTTACTGTGCATTTGAGTCTCTGAATGGACTGTACACTCCCTCTGCGTGCGCGCACGCATGTACACACACACACATGCCCTGTATGCATCGCATGCGCTGCCTCTCTGCTGCAATTCTGAGAGAAAAATCCAATTGAAGTGTCAAGTTCAACACACCTCTCTTCAGTCGCAGAAGGGGAGGAACAAACAATTAGAAATAAAAGCAAAACAAGAGCCAGCATCCTAATGCCTGGCCTGAGTAACCAACGCACACACACGCGCGCATGCAAACACACACTCAGTCGCTCCCTCATTCCGTCTTGTCTGTCAGCCTGCCGGCAGAAGTGTTTGTCTGCAAAGGAAATAGAATTTGATGATGAAAGTACCCTTGAAGCGGAGACACTGGCGCACACACACACAAACACACACTCACGGCTCCTAAATTTCACTGACATGGCAATATGACAGAAAATGTGTTTTTTCCTCTGCGTGGCGGCAGGCATCAGTGGCTGTGCTCTCGCAGAGATGAGTGATGGAAGGATAGAAATGCTGGTGGAGGGAGAGAGAGAGAGAGAGAGAGAGGAGGGAGAGATGCTGCTGCTGCTGGAGGAGATATTGAAAAGGAGAGAGAGGGTACCAGGAGGAGGAAGACAGAGGTGGGAAGTGGAATAAATAGAGTGGTCTTGACAGCAGAAAACGGAACAAAAAAAAAAGAAATGGGAAATTGGCGAGGTCAAGAGGATTGAAATGTTTAAAAGAAAAAAAAAGGGTGGAAGGCGTGTTGTAAAAGATGGAGGTGGTACAAAAGGAGAAGATAAAGAGAGGTGGGAATACTTTGTTGGCTTTACCAGAGCCTCACACGTATAAAGAAATGCTGCTGTGGCACTTTAAGCAAAACTTGCTATCACATCATGTATGGGGAAAACGAGAAGTTCTGCGAGTGTCTCTGTCACGAAACTACCCCAGAGAGTTGGTGAGAGTGCATTGATTTATTCTGCCCCCCCCCCTCCCAAACAAAACACAGACTGTACCGACGCTGCCAGGAACAAGCATCAAAAGACTCAAGGTTTCAGGTTTCTGTTTAAAATATCGAATCGAAGGCGATCCTCTCCCACCAACTCCTCCCCACAGGCTCTGTTCTGCGTTTCGAAAGGCAGGTGAAGCTAATATGGGGGGGGGGGGCTTTGGCGCTCCAAGAGAGCCAAATGAAGCCGTATCTCCCAAAGTCACAGCCGTCCTCGGCCGGAACTCCTCTCTCATTTCCTGCTGACGCTCTGCTGCTGCGTGGCGGCGGCACAGCAATATGCCCGGCTAAACAAAACACTGGCGGCAAACATACTCGGAGCGCCAGGTCAAAGAAGCCTATTTGATTTGAGGAACAAAGACGGTTGACGCTTCATATTAGTTTATACATTACTGCGGGAAAACCAGGCGTTGTCTGTTCTTTCAGTTCGCACCTCGCCTCAACATGTTTTCTAATTTTAATTTCTTATTTTTATACATGTTTTACTGCCCTACTTTGTTTTTTTCCACTCCCCCGTCAGAGCATATTAGCTGTATTTTTATGAAATGCTTATCCCGCAGTTCTGTACACTTATCTCCCCACAGATTAAGACTCAAGATAAAATACTCCAATAAAGCCAGGTAATCCTAAGATAACAAGCCTCTGGAGCCACAATGAGACAGCCTCCCCTCAGCGCTCGGATCGCCGAGTGGTAATAACACGGCGCGCACGCTCGCTCCCCTCAGCCCCGGCGATTACACCGCCTGCATGTCAAGATCAAACTGCGAGCGCGCAAGGTGATGTCCGGGAGATGCCCCGAGCCTTTAGGCAGCCGAGGTAATTTAGGGCTCAAGTTCTATGTGGCTCAATTGCACTCTTAAAACCGTCCCGGACTCGTTTCATTTCTCTTCATCATTTTTAGCTCCTGTCTGGAAGAGCTCCTCGGATGAACTTTGCAATTTTGATCAATAATGCACTGTTGGCTTTTTAGTGTTCACCTGATAAGGTCGAGGCTCTGGGAGAAGAAGAAGAAGAAAAAAAAGGAGGGGAAACGAAGAACAGGAAGGGATGTAATCAGATGTTATTGCGAGGAGAGAGAAAGGACGCTGCGCTCTCGGGGCGAAAAGTGGTCGGAGTCGGAGGGGGGGAAGAAGGGAGGAGAGAAGGAGAGGGAGGAGAGACACTCACCCAAAGAAAGAGATGGATGATGAAAGAGAGCAATACACACACATAAGCATGCAGGGGACAGGAGGTGTTATTTTGTACTCGATCATAACGCTGTGTACCAGCCACAGGCCTCGCCTAACTCTCCGCAGACACATCTGTTTATCTTCCGTCTCCGTCCCCTTATCCCTCCTTCCACCTCCTCCAAACCATAAGCATCTCTTTTAACTGTTTTTCCGTCTCCTCTCCGCTCCATCCATCTTTACTACGTCCCCGCGTCCCTCCCAAGACACCTCCCGGCCTTATATCTCTCACTAATCAATAACCTTTTGCAGACACATAAAAGTGCTTTCTCAATTACTGTTCAAAATATCCAAACATGATATCGAGCCGTGACGTCTTTCACGAGTCTTTAAAACGGAAAAGAAATCCCATAAACTGCCGATTGTCTTCGTGGACAACTTTCAATTTGCGATTGATATAGATTTACCATAATATGAGAAATCAATAGGTTTGACCTCGCCCGACCTCATCAGATAAGACCCGCCCCCGCACGGCGCCACAGCTGCGCTCTTATCATAGAGACTACATGATGCCGTCGATGGCCTCTTCATCAATGGCAGTATCAGCAGACGCGTTACTGTTGGCGCTCCCAATTATGAGTGTCAGCTTCAATTAGCTGCGACAACACACTTATTGATCAGAGTCCTCCAGCCGTTTACGCTCCTCTCCCTCCTCCGTTGCATCCTCCCTCCTCAGAGGTCACTCGGCAACAGCCTGAAATGCTTTTCAAGCAGCTGCACAATTGTGTCTGTTCACAGTGAATGCGAAGTGTGCACGCTCTCTCTGGTTCATCAAACAAAACGTGGCGACAATATTTTTTACTGCTTTTAGTTTATTCAACTCGGTGTGAAATGTTTTCAAAGGATTCCTCCAAGATATTTACAACATCTGGAGCGTTATCGCTTCTCACTTCAACCTAAAGTTTGTTGGTGAGTTGCTTCAATCTGTCGATGCTGATCCGATCCATTTTTCTTTGCCTCAGTCTTCGATAAAACGCAGTTTTTTTTCCCCCAGCCTCTTTGTGCGGCACATTAGCCGTTAACCATCAGAACTGGATCTGCGTTTTTATTCCTGATGCTGCTAAGGAGTTTTCTTATAATTAAAAGATAATGTGCAGTTGACTAATGGGGCAAAAAATGGAGGTTTCATTTGGCGACGGAGGCGGTGGGATGAGGGTGAGAGCTCCGGGAATAGCCAAGTAAGTGGAGCTTGTGTGATGTATCGGGAGGGGAGGACGGAAAAAAGTTTAACGAACTTGCGACCAACTTTTAGTTGCGCGAAACTCCTGGTTTGGCTTTCAAAGACACACACACTCCTACACACACATGCTACGGACCCCCCCTCCCCCCCTCCATCCTGTGCTTTCTCTCCAGAGGTCAGTAACATCCTGCTATCCTCTCCAGATCAATAGGTCACGTCATTATGCTGCCGGTGGAGTTTCAACCGCGACCCAGCACAGCCCCCCCAGGACCGTCTCTGCACACTAATAACCACAAACACACACACACACATTCACGCTATAACACAATATGAGGCTGTGGTCATGATGGGTCTGCTCCATTCCTCTCAGCACCACACAAACACTGCCTTAGTGAAACCACTAAACCTTCTTTGGGGCAGCAGAAGTCATTCATTGCAAATGTGGGACTTTTTTTTCCCCTCAACCAAGAAAGCAGCAGGAAGTAACTGTTGACTCTTGTGCTGACCTGCTCCATTTCTGTTGATCAATGCTCACACTCATTTTTTAGGAGTGCTTTCACAGCCAAGTGAAACAATCTACTCCTGCGTGGACGGAAATGAAGAGTCAAAAGAGAAATAGCACCGATACGTCTCGTACCGAGGTTCCCGGAGTCCGATATAATTTTATTTTCGGGCTGAGTTATGGAATTAAACGAGTTGGCAACGACTGGCACAACCTGCTGTTTTTAATTTCCAACCAGTGAGAAGTGAGGGACTGTCACCTCAGTTGTTTGGTGCAATGAACTTTGTTTATGAGTGTCAGCAGTCAGATAATTCGTCACTTTTACAAGCTTTAGGTGAATAAACATAAAGTTTACCTTGCATAGATCTGAAACATCTCCTCCGAAAGATTCTGCTTAACTCGTAATTGTTAGTTTAGTAAATTGAAAATAAATTTAGCAAGGTGGCAAGTTTGTGACTGTAAAATAATGAGTGTTGTAGTCAGAAACAAGGCTTTTAGTTTAATTCACGCTGAAACAAGAAGCCGGCAAAGAGAAAATCATTATGAAGAGGTCTTTCATGCAACAGCGAAGCTATTGTGTTTAAAAGTTTTATTGCTGTATCGACCCTTGGCGCTCGGCCCCTTTGTTGAGTGAGAAAGAGCGTAATGGGTGTGTGTTCGATGCCAAAATGTTTCGCCTTAGCACCGAGGACAGGAGGAGGACAGGAGGGACAGGAGGGAGACAGGGGAGGGACAGGAGGGACAAGAGGAGGACAGGAGGAGGCCCGGAGGGAGAGGCAGCGGCCCGGAGGGTCCGGGGGCGGGCCG
>JAUESE010000037.1:6205429-6217526 GCA_032274725.1 Malacoctenus triangulatus
TTTTTCTCTACTTCTACCTTCCAACATTCATACAAGTATTGATTAATTGCATTCAAGCAGTCCTGGAGGTGATGCACGAGCAACACAAACTGAAGAGGAATTATGCAGCGTTCCTGATTGTGATAATGTCACATGGAGGATGCAGACTGAAGGATAACGCCAGGGGTTACAGCTGTATTATTAGATTCTGTTACAGGAACCAGAGGACACGGTGTGAATTGGGCTTTTTAAATAACTACAACAACTCATTGTGTCTGTCTGAACAGCCCTTGAGTTCATTTGTTGCCACGCGGGTCACCACAGATATTCAAAATCCACCCACTGATACAAACCGAGACCTCCAATTTTATTCTAACTGGAACAATATGAGAAATGTCACCACGGTGCTGTGTGCTTGTAATCGGCTGCTCACTGTGTGTTCACAATGTAACAGCGAAACACTCGTCAAAAGGGTATTAGGTTTTCTTTAAATTGAAATTACTGCACGATCTCCTTCTCCCTGCCAGTGTTTCGCTGTGACCGAATTATGAGCCGTTTTAAACGCGAGTCCGTTACCTGCTCACAGGAGCGCTCCCACCTCGGGCTCGGTTCAGGTCCGTGCGCTGTTTCAGGGGTGGTTCATGTTTGAGCCGTCCTTTATTTCCAAGTCCATCGGATGCACTCAGACCTGCCTGCTTTGAGGCACATTTTAATAGGAGGATGTAAATTTTCTTGGGACAGCGGTTTTGTGGGTGTTGTCAATGATTCATTAACAAGCCCGGGGGGGGAAAGTTTTAACTCTGAGTGCCAGAAAACAAAAGAAATGCAGAACACAATATTTACTGCATCACTTAATCCACACCAGAGAGGGAAAATGAAGTCAGCACAGTTACAGGGAGTTCATACAAATGCATGCTAATATCCTCATGCCTATTGGTAAGAGTGGGATTCACACAAACATGTGTGAGAAGGCAGCCACACGCAGTGAGCACACACACACACACACACACGCGCACACGAACAGAGTCACTCGGAGCAGAAACTTCAAAGGCAGCTGAGCCGCAAGCCATGAACAAAGCATAGAGAAGCAGAGGGCAACTTTTAATTTTAAAAGCTTGTGTTAATGAGGTTCAGAGAGAAAGGAACGTGTCAAAATAAGTGTATTTATGTGTGCGCAGTTCATGTATGCGTGCCCGTATACCTATTTTGTGTAGCACCTCCGTAGCAACAACTGACTACTCCTACTTTTTTCTTTTTTCCTGAGAGCTGCTTTATCAAAGAAATGCTTGTGAAGCAGAAGAATGAAATTAATTTGTTCCTTTGTGGTATTGTTGGGCACACAAAGCCTCATATTTAGCAAATTGACTGTTGCGCTAATAGTGATGACTTACAGCGTGTGTATGTGCGCGAGTTAAAAGGACACACACGCTTACCGGGGTGACGGAGCTATATTGTAATGGAAGAATGATTAAAGGCAAGGGCTTTGATTTCACTACCTTTCTTTCATTCCGTTACACGCTCACATTTAACGCAGAATTATGCGAGTGAGGCATGAACATGCGCACGCACGCAGACTCACACTCGCACACAGACACGCAGACTCACACACACACACATAGACTCACGCACTCCAGTGCCCTAAAGACAGCCGGCTTGAAAGGTACTCTCATTACTCATCCTACTTAGCAGGAGGCCACATTAACATCTCTGTGTGTTCAGTTCAGAGCCATAATGCCAGGACAAATATATTACAAAATGCACCAGTGTGCCACTGAGTGTGTGTGGGAATTCTGGACTGTTGAATCACAGTTTATTATACCCGGTACAAATGACTGCAGTTTTAAGTTGTCTCTTTTTGTACAGTTCAGTGTCTGTGCAACAGAGATATTTTTTTCCAAACAGTCAACAAATGAGAAAACAATGTCAAAAGAAGTCAGCAAGAAGTAAAAAAAAAAGCACAAAACAACTGAACTTACAAGTGTGAGAGCAAATCCACATCGTGTGCCTGCTGCTGTGTTTTTCCCGTGTTCATTTCTTTGCTTTTCTGTAAATACCCTGAAAAAGTCTGACAAGCTAAAGGTGAGAGAAAAGAAAAAAAAATACGACAGGAGCAGGATACACACTGCGAGAAGGATGAGTAATCCCTCCTTTTTCTTTCTCCCCCTCCATTCAAGCGCTCCGCTGGGTTATAGATGAAATGGTGCAGGGAGAGAGGAGAGTGTGGGAGGGAAGCAGATTGTTAATTAAACGCTGAGGCAGCGCTGTTTCCTGTCCTGCAACAGAAAGAATTCAATCTCAAAACAGAACGGAGTTAATTACCAACTATAAGGGTTTCACTTAGAGAGGCCCTGGACACACTTAACATCGAATTTATCACCTGCACTCTGCATCCTCACCTTTTTTTTTTTTTTTCAGTTCAAAAGCAGCTTTAAGGGGGACAGTCACATAATCTGTATGCGAATGTTCCCATCCCACAACTTGCCTGCATTCAGTCGGTACTCTGTTTACCTGCGCAAAATCAGCTCTTAGGAAGACAACAATATGCCTCCCACCCACACTCGGCAAGGTGCACCGACACACACACTCAGGAGCACATGTGAGGAATTAGGATTCAGTGGCTTTCTCTCCTGCACTGACGCTCCAATAATCAGGTTATTAGCGATAAACTGGGAGCTTAGCGTGTTGGTTCTCGGTGGATGCAGAGCTCATAATTCAATTATCCCGCTGCAGATGAGCGCGCGACAATTGGTGAATCATGTAATAAAGTGACTATTACTGTGATCCCAAACAGCTTTTATCTTCGGTGAATGAGGGGAGGGAGGGGGGAGGGGGGGATTTCTGAATGGTCGCGCATTAGCATGCCCACAATGTGATGCTGTCTCTAAACAAACACGTTTTGTGCAATCTGACAAATTATGAGCCTCTAGATTTTGGAGAAAGAGCCGTAGCAGCACTTAGGCAACAAAATGTTCTCGCAGCTTCCCACATTCAGACATTCTTATAAAGAAGTCCTTCTTAAATCTGGAAGTTATTGATTCTTGTAAGAAAAAAAATGTATGAACTTTTGACCAAAAAAAACAACAACGTGGAGCAGTCAAAAGCAGAATATTCTCAAAGTAGTTGTCTTACAGCACAACATGACTTGCATCAACACAGGAAGACATTTTTGGTCTCTAACTTGTCAATATGGTGTAAATTCTCACTTCTGTCGACAGTGCTAATAGATTTCTCTCCTCCAGGCTCCTTTTTTTAAATTCAGCATCCCACATTTTCGACTTGACATTCCGTGAATGATTAATTAAAAAATAAAAAATGTTGATGTTCACCTGGTCCAACCTCGAAGGCTTTCCCCTTCCAACAGAGCGCTGAAGGTGCGCGCTAATAACCGACTAACAGCTTTTTTTTTTGGCACCGTCAAAGACGAGAAGTGTTTCAGGAGTCGCAGTGAATGAGGCTGCGACACCGACGCGCACGCTCAAACGCTTCCACGGAAGCGCACCATCCAGACAGACTGTTCCCCATGAGGGCGAGTCATTGATGATTGGTGTGAGGCCATAAAACAAACGATGATTTAATCACTCGTATATTGCTCCAAGGGCGTCGGTGAGGAAACGCAAACATTAGCGTTTCTGCATGTGTGTGTCGGTGTACTTTGCGCCTTCGTCTTTATGATTCCTCTTCTTGTGTGTGAACGCACTGAAGTGCATGCCAAGTTGGTCATTATCCTTGAGAATGTATCCCGAACTTCCAAGTACTTGTCTCTCATGAGCGTGTGTGAGGAGCGGAGGAAGGGGGGGGTGTGCAGATTTTGTCACTTTAGTGATTATCCTTGAGAGGGTTTTAATTCGAGGCTAATGAGTATTTGTTTTAGCGGCCATGCACGCCGGGCGTGCGTGCGTCGGCGCGGGTACGCCGAGGCGAGTGTGTGCGAGCGGGGCGTGATTAAGGATTGTGATATACCGAAAGCGACAGGCTGTACAGATGTTCAATAAATGGGCTGGAACAGGCAGGGAGGAGAGGGGACATCATTCATGCTCCGCCTCGCACACGCTCGCACGCAGATGCGTGCAGACAAATGACAAAAAATGAACGTTGTGGACTCACACAGGAGGAACACGGGTACACACAGTTGGTCATACATGGTGGATTGCTTGCACAATGGATTATGGGTAATGCATCACAATGCCACGATCCGACACCCCGACGCAGACCTTCTACCCCGAGCTGCGTTGATGATATAATACAGCAGCTAATTAGCAGGACGGATCTTCAACAGAAACTCTGGATTAGCATTAAACTGCACTCGATGCTTGATTCATTAGACGCAAATCAGATCAGGGTCGCAAAAAAAGTCCTTAAGTTTAAAATAATTGATGTAGGAATCATCAACAATAGTAAAGTCACTGTTGTGCTGATTTTTTATCACACTGTGGCATCGATTTTTGTTTCTCTTTGTTTTTCACAGTTTTCTTCATTGTGACCATCACCTCTCTGCTTCCCTGCTGTCACTTCTTTTTTATCCCTTCATGTATTTTTAGTCGATTTTTCAATTAAACCCTGATTATTTTCCTTTTTTCTTTTCTGTCTTCATCTTCTTTCGCTGCCACTTGTTTCTTTCTTTTCTTGCCCTGAATCCCAAATGACATCATCCGATCTTGTGACTTTGTCTGGCAGCAGCTCCAGGCTGAAAGCATTAAGTCCTTGGGTTGTCCATTTGTGCAGATGTCTGTCCGTCTGTCTCTTTTCTGTCGATGCGATGCCTCATGAATGCTTCTTTTCAAACATTTGGGCCATTTTGTCAATAAAAAGTACTCGCGGTCCTAATATTTTATTGCTTTTTTATTGCGTTGATTTAAAACTTAACTCCAAAGAACATTAGTTTCATAGTTATTGTTGTCTGGGTAGTCTTTTCTAACTGGAACTTTGCAGCTTGGTGCAGAAATCCCACTACAAATCTTTCAATCTCATTTCTTCAGTTTTCAAGCTGTTGGAAGTGTTGAAGCTGTGATCAAGAGTCCAAACACTCAGGACTCTCAACTAAGTTGGGTGGAATGAAATGGCTATAGGCGCAAACTTGAGCATACGTCCAGACTTCAAATGCAAATGCGATTAACGATACAGTCTGTCCCTCTGTCTCTCGCTGTCCCAGGTGGTGTGTGTATCGCCCAGTCCTTGAAGATCCCCAGGGAGCCCAGGCCAGGGGAGTTTGACAAGATCATCAGACGCCTGCTGGAGACCTCGAACGCAAGGGCCATCATCATGTTTGCTAATGAAGATGATATACGGTACGTGCCATGCACCCGAACAAGGAGCCTGCTGCTCGTTTCTCCAGCCGCGACCAGTTCGACTCTTTATGTGTCTGACTGTGTCCAGTGAGCCGTGAACGTCTCACGGTGCTGTCAAGGATCACCTAAAAATGTTGACACAGTCATCTCTGTTTCTGCTCCATATTCCCTGAACAGGCGAGTTTTGGATGCAGCCAAAAAGAACAATCAGACAGGCCACTTCCTGTGGGTGGGGTCAGACAGCTGGGGCTCCAAGATCTCTCCCGTGATTGGACAGGAGAGAGTGGCGGAGGGCGCCATCACCATTCTCCCCAAGCGAGCATCAGTGGACGGTAAGAACGCCTCGAAAGACAAACTTACTAAGACTCTCGAGAAGACTTTATGTGAGGTTTATGTTGATACTGCAAAGAGAAGATAATACCATGTATTTCGTGTAATTTTGCATAATCACTAGGTGTTTTTTTGAAAGGAACATTTTGCTATTTGGGATCATGTGCTGCAGTCAGGGGCATTCATCTCAGCTGCTGTGACGGCTGCAAACACTAACGCCGCATCTGTCTGTCTCCAAAAATAACAAAATGATCGAAAAAGGCTCGAAAATTAAAGACATGTTGTGACTGTGACTAAGCAACCAGGCAGTGAGTCAACTTGTCATTTCACACTTTTGGTGGAAAATATAACACCAAACTTGACATGCTAATTAGGAATCTTTAGAGGTGATAATCTGCAGCTATTCTTTGAAAAAAAAGGGTCAAGCTTGGATTTATTTCTCTTCTGTTGGCAAAACTGTGGTAAACGAGCTGCTCCACAGCATTTGCTTCACATTTACAGGAGAGAAATCTAGTAGTTTGCTGGTTAGTTAGTCACTCTATTTAATTTGAAACTGTTTAGTTTATAATTTGTTCTTTTTTTAAGCCCAAGCTGAAGTTGTAACAACTTTCAAAGACCCCCTGTTGTTCAAACAGATGATTTTTTTCCTGTTTCCCAGGATTCAGTCAACAGGATGTTCGATTTTTCTCAGTTGACGGTGGGATTTGTTTCAGTTACTTCACACCGAAAACATGGACTGATCATTGCACTCGAGGAAAACAAAGAAAAACAAGTTTACCAAAATACTTTCCCCATTATTAACAAGAAGAAATTAACACTCGGGAGCAGCAGTCATTTCTGCTCCAAATATTACAAGCCTGGCATGAATACTCCAAACCTCGTAGACTCGCAGTTTCTCGGGTTTTTTTGGGGGTGATCCTCCCGAGCACCCTTCCTGTGATCACATCGGGGAGCGTGTGATTGCCAACGACGTGCGCTTCCCGTCGAGCTCCGGCAGGAGCGACGCCACCGTTCCCAGCAGCCTGACGGTCGGCGGAGCCGCGCAGGTGCTCCCAGGACCCATTTCAGTGACAGCTGAGGAGATTAATCAGGGCAGCTCTTGTCAGCTTTTACAGCCAGGAAGGCACGGCGCAGGTTGTCCAAATCAGAGTGATCACCCGCCCACCCACCCCCCTCTCACCCCTCTCCCACCCCCCCACGGGTTGTTTCACAGCCACGGTGTTAACACTTATCTAGAGTGCACGTGAGATTGGAAACTCTGCACCTTTCTCATGAGTGGGCCTTATAAGCCTTTTGTAAGTCTTTTGCGTACTTTCAGCTACATGGGGACTTAAACAGCTACCGGAGCTGTTGAGAGGCTCTCACACTTTTGTTAAGGAGTGGAACAAAACAATGTGTGGAATGGAAGAATCATCTTCAGAAATGTCTTAATTAATGGCTGGATGAAGTAATTAGATTTGCACGAAACACAGAAGTTGTTATTCGTATCCTTCGTCCCAGCTGACCAGCAGCCGAGCGCTCCGCTGTTCTTTTGTTGCTGAATTACTGCGCAAATACGTTTTACCTTCAGCTCCAATATTTGTTATGCGCTTCAACCTTGAGCCGCCTTATCAGTCACGGCTCATCAGTCATGCAGGTGCTTTGGCTTTTCCCTAGCATAACACCATTGTGTGCAAAAGAAAAATGCACCCTGCTATGGACTCCTAATGTTTCAGTAAAGCTGAAATCAGTGCGAGTTAAAGCCCCCGAGCCCAAAGGTGCGAGCTCGATCCAGGAACTCCGGTATTATGGGTAATGCTGGTTCGTTCAGTACTGAGTAGAAGGAAAAATAGGGGGGTAAAAAAAAAGTCTAACTTGTATCTTTTGGGTCTTTATTCCAGCATTTGACCGATATTTCCGGAGCCGCTCGCTGTCCAACAACAGAAGAAACGTCTGGTTTGCTGAATTCTGGGAGGAAAACTTCAACTGCAAGCTGGGGATGCACGGAAAACGGCCCGGCAGCCTGAAGAAATGCACAGGTAAGACGGTGCACTTGACTTCTTTTATATGAGCTCTGATTCACCGTGGTCTGGGAAGGGAGAAAGAAAAAGGTGGTAAAATTTAATAAGTCTTCCATCACTTTCACTTTTCATAAATTGAATATTTCCCTCTCAGTTACTCTGCCTCCTTTTCGGTTTCCTCGAGTAAAAGCGGAAAAGCTGAAACCCAACAAACTCCAGAGAAGGCAGTTCCGTCCTAAAAGCAACTTGGGATTTTCTAATTATGCCAGCTCTCCGATTAATTGTATCTCGTTGGATTGTCTGCGGCTTCTGAAAATTTGTCAACAGGGACAAACTCAGGGGTTTAATTAGTATATATATTGTAAAGGGTACTGCTGGCTCTAATAAGTACCCCTTAAACACCCATCACGCTCGCTGTTTGGCTTCAAGGAGCAATAGAGCTCAAGAAGAGCAATTGTTGTGTACTCAGAGCTCGAAAGGAAATTAAATACCTGTTGGGGTTTGTGCTTGTAAATAAGGATGATGTGGTGTCTCCTGTGTGTGTGTGTTTGTGTGTTTCTGCTGTAACAGTCACCTCTTGCTGTCACTTGCATTGTGCAAATATAAAGTGTCTGCAGTTCACAGTTGTAGCAAAATGCCTTCAGCTTATTATTTTGCACAACACCAGCAACACAGTTGTCTGACCTGCGTGTCTGATGTTTGTCCTGTATGTGTGTGTACACCTCCGCTGTGTCTGCAACTGTCGACGGCGACACAAAAAAGTCTCACAGTTAAGTTTGAAGTGTCTTCTCATGTGATCCGCACATGTGACCCTTCCAGTCTGGGTGTCATGTAACCTGTGTGACGCCGCGGTCGAGGTCCGTGTGTTTACACGCGTGTCGCAGCGAGTATTCCCCGGCTGACGCCTGCCATTAGTCCACCTAATTAGGTTTGTAGGGGCTGCGACTCCCATTGACCGTCCATTACCAGCGGTGGCATCTGTGTGGGTGGGCATGTGTGTGTGTGTCAGGATCCCCGTAGTCGGCAACAGAGTCCATTAATTCCAAGTGCTGGGGTTCACGACCTCTAAATCATCAACACAGAAGCCAATCAGCAGCCTGCTGCTCCAGGTCACTGCGTTGACACGGCTGATGGGGCGATGTGGAAATGGGCGCGATTATCGCCTGTGACTGGTCGGAGAGGCGATGGACGAATAGAAAGTGAGGTTATGCCAACAAGAGCAGAGAAAGGGATTTACTATAATGAGCGATGGAGACACAAAATATACACAGACGGCAACAACAAAAAAAACGATTAAAAGGTTGTTGATAAAGTCATGACAGAGAGCAAAATTGAAGGCGTTATTAAATTCAAGTCATTCTAAAAAATATAATTGATTGGCTGCAGGTTTTCATTCTGCCAACAGCATGTGCCGTCTTTGGCTTCTCGCTTCTCATCAGTTTCATGAATGTTTGAGTCAAGCAACACAAGTTGTCTCACACACATTTTGTGGTTGAAGTTCTTTTTCACCAAACAACTCGTACATCATGTCCTCCTGCTTTCTTCTTCTGTTCGTTCACATGATTTTTTTTTCCTTCTCTTTCCTTCCGTCGGTGCAAAATGAGTTACATGCAGATACTGCATATTTTATGGAAACATACCCAGCACGCTGCAAGACATAAAATCACGCGGCATTGTAGTCCCTGCAAGATATATTTTTTACTTGCTTTTTATGGTGGGTGCAGCTACTTCTGGCGGTGCTATACGTCTGCTCTCCAGTATAATAAATTTAATGATTTATTTAGAGTGCATTACGGCAGCTCTCATCTTTCATCATTTCATCTTTCATCGGGAGAATGGGAAGCACAAAAGTGAAGGGAAATCCAAGGCACTCAGACTTCTGAGTGAAAAAGCAAAAAAAAAAAACTGCCTCGGCTTTTGAGACATGACTAATACGTTCATAAGAACAACAGCCAGGACGATTCGGGAGCGAACGCGCGTTCAGAAAGCGCCGCGGTCAGGTCGAGGCGAGACGCCTGCGGGTGAACCGACTGAAGCAGCCACCGGATCACAGATACGCACACGCACATCAAGCAAAACCTTTTTGCGCTCCGAGTTCGTAGGTAAGTTATCAATGAGTGCAGCAGTTATGCTTCCAAACTTTCATGTGCTAATTGGCACTCAGACTGTCATTAGAGGGGTTTTAACAAATTCCACCAGTGGGTCCTGGACCAGTGACTTGAGAATGAATAATGAGGCAGTGAGGGGTTGTGGGTGGGCGGTGGAGGGTTGCGGCACTCGCCCCTGCTCTGTGGAACCAGCCTGTGGATGATGCGTGATGGACACAGGCACATGAAAAGGCACACATCACATAGTCACACAGACACAAGCAAAGGGTGAAAATCAGGTGTGAAGGTGCATCCACACTCTTTTTTTTTTTTTTCCCCACCTGAGCACATCAATGGAGCCCTTCCACGAGTTCCCAGCATCGGTTGTGATGGGGAGCTGGAAGCCTCAGGAACACACAGAGGAATTAAAGTTCACTGTGGGAAGGAAACAAGGATGTTACATGGCTGCTGTTTCTTTCTTTTTTTTTTTATCTTTGCTTTTTATCTGTACGGGTTGTGACTTCTGCTATTCTCAAAGGGAAAGACACCAATATTTCACGTTTCCTTTCGTGATCTTTCCTCACTTTGACTGTCGGGCTTCAGTCAACTTTCTCCCTGTCAGACGTCCCTCACCTCGTTCTCTAATGCGAATGGCACCACGGACTGTCGACAAAATACGAGAGGCAGAAATGCAAAAGAAACTCTGTCAGGCTACATTTTTGTTGGCCCACATTGATTGAATCATCTCCCGAAAACCAGGATTTGATCTGAGTTTTGTGCATTGGGAGAGATGCTCTCGCCTGCTCCGACACCGGAGCCCAACCGTTTATGTGGATATTGAATATAGGAGGTAAAAAATCAGATAAGTGGTCTCACCTCACGCTTTGGAGAAATTAAATTTGTTTGCGTTATTAATCGTCTCGCGAACCCAGAGTGCTTCCTGAAATCTGCGAGCAACATCGGGCTCCCCGCTGCGCTTTCTTACTGCAGCCGCCGGACCGTTTTTTGTTTTCACTTGTGCGTATGAGTTTATTCAAAGCCTGAAAACATTCACACGGCTACAAAAGCTAATCTGCCCTGTCCAATTGTTACATTTGACTGCAAACGTGGGGGAATAAAAGGAGCGGTGAGTTTATAAACAGAGCGGCCTTTCACATCAGTGGTTACATTCCAGCCGTTATGATGGGCCAGTTCTTGCCGAAGCGCGATTTGTAAAAGCTATTTGCGAGGCCATTCGCATCGTAATTTGTAATAATGCATGTTTTATGCAGCTGTATAGTTTGCGCTTGCGTCGCCTGTTATGGATGAATCAAGTGTTGCATGCTGGGTTTAATGGGTCCAGTAACACTCGGTCTGAGCTCCTCTAGCCTCGCTAAATGGGGGCGAAACACACGAGGCGAATGCAGCCAGTGAAACACCTATCGAGTCATATCGAGGCAATTCAGTGAACACTAAACACGATTAAATGTTTGACATTGGAATCAGGGCGTGGGCGCAAATTACTGAGACAATACGATTCATTAAAAGTTTATTAGCAGAATCGCCTTCTTTTTTGTCTTCCATGACATCTTTGCATGCAAATTCTGCATGATTGCAACTCGCAGTATAAAATCGACTGCAAAGACTAAGAATAAGGATGTTTGCACAGTGATACAGATGTGTCAATGAAATAAGTATAAAAATATCATCCATATATTGTTTAAGGAAGGTAATGTAAAGCCTCTACAGCTGCCTAATGAAGGCAATGCTTGTAATACTAATAGGCAAAATGAGAGAAAGTTATTCTACCCCCCTCCACACTTTCCCCCAGTATAACGTAAATAATTAATACTTTACCGAGTGGTTTTAATAGAGGAATTTATCATCTAAAAGCTACCAGTTTGTAGCCGGACTCGTTAAGGGCACATGCATTTCTTCTCGCGCACAAAAAACGATGCCTTTGATTGTGGACACAAAGCTCGCGTCCGACACTTGTGATGCGCGCACGGCTCCGTCTGTGCACGATGCGCACTGCATATCCGGGAGTTAATTAGATCCTGACTTAGCCCAGCATGCGCACATCCACCCTTGCGTACAAACACATGTTCGCTCGCTGCAAATAGACCGTAGCCTAACGAGGTCGATGGGGAAGGAGAGTTATTAGGCTCGCAAGCTGAATAAACTGTTCTCTTCCCCGTGGAAACGCCTCGGGGCCGGAAAGTCTGAGAGTCGGAGACAAACACAGATGGAGCGCTTGATGGACAATTAGAGACAGACAGGCGCAGGGCAGACAGCTCGCGGGGCGAGACGCAGACAGTGACAGACAGGTGATAGGAAGTGCATGGGACTTAGGTTGTGGTGGGACACAACAAACAGGCTGACCTCAAAGATGCATTTGGGATAGCGCTGCTACAACACAGAACATGCATGAAAGTCA
>JAUESE010000037.1:6257059-6278409 GCA_032274725.1 Malacoctenus triangulatus
GACCTGACTTTAAGCAACATTTTTCATTTTTGTTCTTTCCGGCCTTTCGATTCTCGGGAGTGCACAAGGAACACACACCATCTATCTCCCCGCCTTGCAAATCCATCTCTGCCATTCAGCGCACACACACATATACATGATGTGCTGCGGTTCAATGTCCAAAGACAGATTTATGGCTGCGGCTGCGGTCCCCGGTGGAGACCCCGGTGACTGCCCAGGTCCTTACCAGGAGTAACTGGCGGTGATCAATCTCCGGTAATCAGAGGAGTTTGAAAGAGACAGAGGAGGAGGGATGCGGAGGGTTGAGTGTGTGGGAACAATACTGACAAAGAGAATGGGGGGGAACAAGGGAGTCGGGGCTGTTCACAATGTCACATGGCGAGAGTGAACATGTAAGGCAACATGCTGCAAAGAAAGAATGAATCAGGAAGCGTGGGAGTGCACAGTAAGAGAGACATTCTCTATCTGCGGCTATAGAAGCTGGAAAGAGGGTGGGATTGACACGACCATCAAGCACGAATGTTGCAGGGAGAGATACGGGCTAATATTAGTGAGACAGAGCGAGATGAATGTAAATCGATGTTGAGAAACAGTAAAACTGAGGGACGGATACAGAGGAAGAGAGGGAGACAGTGGGAAGAAGAGGAATGAGAGGAAACGGAGGAATGTCTGCATCATTCAGGAATTGAAGTGATAACCGAAGCCAGGCGGCAAATCACAGCTGCGTCTCCCTGTGACACGCATCTGTCCCCCGAATAAGTGTCTCACTACCGTTGACTGCCATTTGTTTGATAGCAGGTCCTGTCCAGTTGCAACTCTGAGGTGAAACATGGAGCCGACTTTGCACTGTGACATGAGAAAAAATGTTGCCCTTTCACGATTTTTCAGGAGTCCCAATTTCTTCAAGTTTCACAAATATTTACGCATACTTTAGAGATAATTAGACAGATTGTTGTTGGAAATGTGCTGACTGGATTCCACAGAAGAAGGAACTTTGTGTCTTATTTCTGAGGCAACAAAAGTACTATAATATATGACTATAACAGTGTGCTTTCATTGATGCAGGAATGTAGTTTCAACAGGAGAATGATCTTTTGTTGAAATCCAAATTTTTCAATTTGCTCTAAAATTGAAAGTAAACTACAAAAGCTGCACCTTATTTTCTACAGGTATTGTATTCTAGACGGGAATATTTGGATATTCTTCTATTCAACAGTTGTGACTCCCCCTGCAGCTCTGCACAGGGATCAACAGACCTCATACAGAACAGATCAACTCTGAACAATGTCTTTTTTTTCCTCCTGTGCGTGATTCTGCTACCATCTCGTCTCCAGTCTGACAGAATTTACCAATACTTACGGTGATGATCCTGAGCAGGCTTTGCGGGCAAATATGGAGAAATCTTCCCATTATTTAACAGAAAGTGGCTCTCTTTTTTTTTTTTTTAACTCATTTATCTTTTTACAATTTTTTCCAAGATTCTGGAGGGATTCGGTTGTTCTGCTGAGAATAGGGAGAGGCAGACAGCAAGTGTCAGATCTCGACATCAAACGGCGAGATGTTGAAGGAAGGGGGGAGGAAGCCCAAGGGGGGAGCCTCACACAGAGGCGCTCACAGTCACACTCAGACACACTCACACACATACGTGCATCCAGAGGTTCACAGACATACATTAAAGTGTCGTCTCATGCAGAGTCTGTGACACAAATACAGCAAAAAAAGAAAAGAAAAAGAAAATCCTCTCGAGACAGTGACAGAAAACAGGAACATTATTAATCCAAACTGCTGTTTTAAAGTCCAAAGCAGGAATCATTACAACTGTGAGTGATGCTGTTGGCTGCTCTGCTTCTTCTCTCTTCTTCCACTTTAGTTGTTTTTCTTAGTTGTTGCATGTGTGTGATGAATCTGCATGAGATAATCAACAAGCTGGCAGTCTCTAACTGTGCCTATCAAATTATACAATGTTTAAAGCTGTGTTTGTTGCAGTCCATGAAATACGTGTAATGAGTGACAGTTCAAATAAATTATGCAGCAGTAATTAAGCACGAGCATAATAATTTAGGCAGAATGAAAAACGTTGGGAAATAGATAAATGGAGCCATTGTGGATGCCCTCGATTTAATTAGCGCCGCTGATCCTGCCGATCCCAAGAGAAATCCAAACTTTGTTGCCTTTCAAGCTGTTGCTGTGCATATGCAAAAAACCTGGCAACCGCCGGCTGGCAGTGGAGAGGAAATATGTGCGCGAGATGATTTTGGAGCTTGCTCACACTGAACGTGGCAAAATCCGAAAGTCTAGCCAACCACATGCAAGATTTGCAGGTCACTACTATGAACTTGAGATAAGATAAGCTGAGCTTAAACTTTGTGTGTTTTATTTACACACAAGTCGTCGAACTAAAAACTACTGGGCTGCAGTAATGTTCTGTGTAGTGTGTGAGCAGCATTCAAGAGGGTGTTTCTTGCAGGATTTGTCAGCATGTCAGTTAAATGTTGTACTTTTTTTCTTTTTTGGTTTCTGAGCTCACCTTGCAAACAGAATCCCATTAGTAACAAGCTGTACCTGTCAGGTTTCAGAGTTCTCCTGCGGAGCACGCTCAAAGCTGCACGTTAAACTTCATTGCTCAACTTTAATCCACCCTCTGAAGAAATAATAGCCTCTCAGGTATAGCTGTGGTTTGCAGAGAGAAAACCCAAACAGCCCATACATTTCAAAAACTTATACTCTTCTTGGCTCCTTCTTCAGGGAAAAAAGATGTTCAACAAATAAAAATAAGTTCAGAGTGAGTTTACTTCATTTTTGTTTCATTATTCAATTAGCATCACAAAACAGCTTGTTGCACTGCTGTTTTTTGCTCCGTAAATATTCAGTTTAACATTTGCAACCATTTTTTCATCACATCGATTCAACTGCAACAACATTTAACACTGGTAAGACAGGAGCCGAGTTAAAATCATTCATTTCACCTCCCCCAGTTGTGTTTTTTCACCTACAACATGGACAGCTCCTCTCCGTCTGATGATGCACGGTGCAAGTCCTTGCTGGGTGTTTTAATTGGCTGTGGCAGTGCACAGTGGGGCCACAGTGGGGTCACTTAGGGAGGGGAGCAAGAGAGGCAAGCTATTGACAACAGGGCCACCCTCACAGCGTGCATTACAATTCAACTTTTATGCATGAGTCAGAATTCGTTTGACTGGAGGCTACCGACTGAAGCTGGTACAGATTTGCAAGTCGATAAGAGCTGCACTAACAAGCTGTGGCAGAGCAAATACAGCTATAACATTATTTCATAAAATGCCCTGTGCACTCTTTCGTGACACACACAGATCCTGGACCTGGTATGGATTAAATAGAGGAGAAAAAATGTCTCTAAGTGCTGTTTTGTCACAGCTAATGAGGCACTTGTGGACAACAGTGACCAGTAGGCATGGGCCCAATTAAGCAGCGCCGGCACAAAGTTAAAATAATGCAGCAGAGGGTTTCATGTCACAGCTTTCTCCTTTTGCTTTTTGTCTTTTGTCTTTTTTTTCCCCACTTCTTCATCATCACACACGATGATGGAGTGTGTGTGTGTGCGCCTGCACGTGCGTGCATGCATGTCCGTGTGTGTGTGTGTGACAGACGTGAAGATGCGTAAAAGGATTTTAACAAGCTCTGAATAAAAAGCTGTAAAGTGAAGTTTTTTTTTTCCCCACACAGTTTTTTTTATAAACATCCATTTCCTCCACCTTAACGTTGCTTTGTTTGCAGGAAAACTCATTTTTAAATGACATCCTTCTCAGCTGAAACAGACAGCAGTTTGAATTTAACAATATCTGTAATTGGTGCAACTTTTGTTAAGGCGTTTCTTTCTATCATCGCCACGAACTGAATTGAAACACTGGAGGTGTGATTGGCACACTGAGAGTAACTGAATGGGCTCTTTTCTTTCTTTTACTCTGCTTCATCATATATCATATACTTTGGTGCGACAACTTGCAGAAACTGAACTTCACATAATATGTGAAACATCGCCTGACTTTTTTGTGAACTGGTCTTTGCGGGTGATCAAGCACAACTTCGTCTCACTTCGAAGCGATGCTGTCTCACTGGTGACACAGCAAAATCAACAGTGTACTGGGGAGTAGTGGCTGGTTGGCAATCCACACCGGTCACCACTCTAACCTTTTATAGCTGCAAGTTTCTATAAACACTTCAAAGCTTTGTCTGAGTTACTTGTTTCATCCTGATCTTTGTCAATCACAAGTGGAGAGAAGCAGTTCTGTCGTGACTGCTCGCCTCTCTTCAAATGAATAAATATCGCACCGAAATAAAACCTCTTCTCCCACCCGTCGCTCAGTTGATGAATATGATGAGTGGTCCCATGGTGTCGGCGCGGAGAGACAAGGAGGTGTCAATTAGGCTCGCCGAGAAAAAACATACCCAGGAGGTTTTTGCTGCTAAATGGCATCATGAAGTTAGATTTCTGGAAGTTTGGAAAGTCACACTGTTCAAAAAAAAACATTTTTACAAGGACGGGCACCTGTGAAGGACACCTGATAATCAGGACGTCGTGTGGAGAAGAGAACTGAATCAAAAACTGAGCGAATGATGGAAAGATGCAGCGATACAAACTTCTTTTTTGAATAGTCTAATAATACAGTCTTATTTCTGTCGTCGTCTTTTTCTCCGGCCGAGTCGAGACAAGAAACAAAGTCGCCAGTAGTCATTTCTTTCAATTGAGAGCTGGCGGACGGAAAGAAAATGGAGCGATGTCTGGCAAGAGATGTCTGTGACTGCGTGACAGCACAAAGTTGAACACGAGTTCAGCTTCAAGCAAATACGAAGCAATTTGGAGCAACAGTGTCCAAATGAGGAGGGGGGGGGAGTTCATCACTGTGGAATAACTTTTTCTGTAGCTCAAGAAAATCCCTTTTTTTTTTCAAACAATCGCTGTAATGTTAGAAAATATAATAAATAAGAGTTTCAGTGGTGGTTGGGGAAAAAAAGAAACACTGTGTGATGGAGTGCTTCAAAGCCTGCAGTGTGTTGATCAGCTTCACTCTAATTAGATATGTGTCTTTATTCATGTTTCAAATGCACACTGTGCACAGCAGTGCCAACAAGATCCCACAACAATCCCGGTGCTGCGATGAAGGAAAGTCTGTAACCGTGTTCATTTTTAACACGCGTGAGCCTCCTTATGAGCGTCCCAGGAGAACTCCCTCTATTGGATCCCAAACAACATGCCCGTGGCAGAGATTGTGGCAGGACTTTGTTGCCGAGTTCAGTCGTGTGTGTTTCTGTGCCGCTTCATCCCCGCCGTGTACCCGCTCTGTTCCTGCACGCCCATCGTCGTTCCCACCGTCTCCTTCGCCGCGCTGCCTTCTTTCAGCCTCACAACCATTTACATAGAACGCCTGTCATATTTCCCGTGCCATATCTTTCGCTTTGCTTTCTTTTTGTGCCTCTGTTTCTGTTTCCCCTCTCTGACTTGGTTAAGTTGTGCCTTCTGTCGCTGCAGAGCTATTTTGACTTCACCGCCCTTATCTGACTTTTGTGAAAGAAGCTCCAAAAACCACAAATGCAGTGTAATGGCTTAAAACAGTGGTGTTTTTTTTCAAGCAACAGGATCAGATCACTTGAGAGCCAAGTAGCTTTGGTAAGAAGATAAGGAATCCACCAAAGATTCATGGGAAGAAAGAGCCTTATGATAATGTTACTCTCCATTTATAGAACGTATGATTACCATAATGCATACTTGCCATATGTCTCATCCCTCTGTGCATATCAGCAAGTGGAAATTGCAGTGTGTGCAAAGAATTGGCCCAATTTGGTTAATTTGCTCCCGTTGCAGGCTTTCCTAAGTACTTTCTGTTACAGTGTCATCATGTAGTCAAGCCATCTCAGATTAGTCCATTACAATAGATGTCAGGCGTCGATGATCAGTGGGCTCTGCCGTGAACTGAAGGCCACTCTTTGTACGGCCATTCACTGTGCAGTCGAGCTGTGAGGTGGTCCGTCTGTCAGGAGCGGCCACGAGTCACAGGAATTACATTCATCTATAGAGTTCCTGTACGAGCAACTCAACGTTTGCTCAGTATTGCACGGATGAAACGAGGAAGTGATTGGCAAAGGATGATTGATATTAGAGTTAATGGTTATAATGATGAGGTAACTGTTTCATACTCAATTTCATAGGTAATTTTCTCTTCAGCTGGCTGCATTCTCTTCATGACAATACGATTTGGTGTCATGTGAGTGAGTTTTAGATGACAACAAATGTCCAATTATTTGTGTTGAGAATTTAAAAAAATGCAGGTTTTAATTTGGTACATTATTTATGTATTTATTGTAATTTGGGGGTGATGGTAGTCTGCAGGGGCTGATGAGTTGAGAGGAGAAGCTTGTGGGAACTTTCTTTCTCCAACTGCTAATGAAGGATATCTTGGAGGTCCCGGCGAAAAAGGAAAGTGCTCCGAAAGAGATTACAGCTATTTTGTGTTTTTGGGTGGATAAATGATGGTAATCATCACTAATAAGATCTGTGCTGAGTATCAGTGGAGCGATCCTTTAGGTGCTAATTGAAAAATAATAAGCATTCAGGGCACAAAAATCCTTGGATGAGCGTTTTTCTCAAAATAAAATGAGTCCTTTGATAACAATAAAAACAGCCAACATGCAAGCCCAGCAGGCAACCCTGATGCTGATTAATAAATTAGCTAAAGCAGCACCTCTTGCACTTTATAAGTAAGATAGGAACAAGTCCAAGCATTTCTCCTCTTTCTCCCTGCCGTTTCAGCTGCTACCTGCACTTCTCCCATCGCTTGCTGCCTCACTTGCTCCTCTGAATCCCTTCCTGTCACACAACAGGAAAAGAGACCCAGATAAATGCTTCAACCCCAAAAGTAGCATATTGAATTCAGCCATCTACAGTTCATCTATTTTTCGAGAGCCACTTTTGAGATAATAGAGAGCCCCGCAGGTACACACGTTTCAAGTCATTATCATCGTTGGACAGCGAGGTGGAAGATGACGGCTTGTGTGTATGAGTCTTTGTGTAAATAACAGCAGGAAGTCACATCTTTGGACCAAAGGCTAAAATGCAATGGAAGCGGCTATCAGCCGACTGGCTGCTGTTTTGATAAGAGTGAGTTTACTGCTTAAGGGAACCGCTCTTTTCCTCTCGCTGTTACTCTTTCAGTGATTCTGTTTTTACCGATTCCTTCACCACCACCAACCCCCCCCCACCACCCCCCCTCCCATCCTCCAAACTTGGTTTCATTCCCCTCTGTCCTTGTGAAAACATGTTTTCTCTGCCTCCATCTGTTCCTCTCAGATATGGTGAGTCACTGATCCCTTTATCAGTACGATTCAATTAGGTGCGATTTGTGGGCAGGAAATACGAAGACGAAACAATATGGCAACATGCAAATACATCAAAACATTTACTCCTGCTAATTTCTCTTATGACTATTTTTTCTCCGGCTAATTGAATGCCTCGCACAGCTGAAGTATTCGGAGCAGCTCTCATGGCTTGTGGGCGAGCTGCAGGCGGGGTTCTTTGCCCCCTGGCCAACATGCTTTGTGATGTTATGATAGCAAAGTGACCCACAGAAGGGAGTCACTCAGTGCACGAGTTCCTTATCGCGGTATGTTTGGTTGAAACTCTGGATCGGTATACGTGAGTGGAGTCGATGTTTATTCATGCTTCTCTCAGTCCTCAGTCGATTCAAAGTGTGCTTCTCTTCCCCTTTGGCTTCAGTCAGTGTAGCCGATTGTTGCCTTGAGGCCAGTTTGTGAGCTCTCATATAGTCCTTTTGGATCTTATTACTGAAGACCAAAGAACTCGCTCAAGGGGGCGTAACCTTGATTTAGTTTGGAGATCTCCATTTTTCAGGAGTCGTGCAGCTCACGTTTCAGCCACACTGGCCTTCAAACGTCCAGGTCCAGTAATGAGGTTTTAGCTTTTTCCATTGTTAGTTATTTAGCTGTCGTGTGCCTTTGTTACTTAATCTTTCTTGCCAGTGAGCAGTTTCTGATGTTCGAGTCAGGAGGCCAAATCACGTTTCACTGGAAAAAAACCTTAAAAAGAAACATTGAAGAGAGAACGTGACTAACTTTGCAAGTATTATTGATTATCTTTGAAATCATTCAAAAAACATCCTAATTCTCTCATGTGGTTAAACACCACCTGAACAGAGCAGCCCGCTTTTCTTTCTATTGACTGAGAAACGTAAGGTCTTATCTTTTGTATTTTTGTGTCCGTTTCCAGTTCCTTCAATTAGTATGTTTTTAGTACCCAAGCCAAAATAACACCATTAATTTTCTAATATACCAAATTAAAGAAATCTCAGTGTCTGTCTGACACTGTGTTTTTTGTCCTCTCACCATTAACGTCTCATGTGAGTGAAGACAACTCCATCGTTGTGTTTTGGAAACGAGTTTGGAAAGATTCAATCATTTCGGCCAGCTAGAAAAACCCACCAGGAAATGTTCCACTCTGGTCATTAGGGAATGGACACGGTCAGCAACAATAATGAGACAGGTTGAAGCATCCAAATATTTCTGAAACATCACTAAGGGGCCCAGAGTGTGCTGGAAAACATCCCCCACATCATTACACCACCAGCAGCAGGCTGGAACACTGATAGGCGACGGGACGGATCTGGGTTGTCATGTTGTTTGATTTTGAGCCTTCAATCTGAGTATCTACGAAAATCAAGACTTATCAGACCTGGCAACCGCGTTTCTAGTTCTTTGTTGTTAGATTCTGTTTATTTCAAGAATTGCTGCCTCAATTTCTCGTTGTCCACGAACATCAGTGACCCCTTGTGTTGACATCTGCTGCAGCTGGAGCCTTCAAGGTCTGACCTGTTTCATGGTTTTTCTTCATCCCCCTGGAGGCTATTTTCACTCAGGTATCAAGAGAATTGCTGCTCACAGGATAGTTTGTCTTCTACGGAGCATTCTCTGTCAAATGCAGCCGTTTTTCTGCAGGAAAATTCCCGGTCTATCATCAGCTTCTGAAAGACTCAGATCAGCCCATCACTTAAGCCACCTTTCTTCCCCACTCATATGTGCATGCCCAAGTGAATTGGATTGCTTCCATGTGATTGGCTTAATAACAAGCAGCTGAACAGGTGCACCTTTCTTTTTCTACGAAACGTTCTTTTGGGCATAAAAGGTTTCAGTTCTTCATGTTGAACAAGGCAGATGTAAAGGCTGACTTCAAAACATTAGTCTGTCACAGCCTTAAGTCATCTCCACTGTTTGCAAATGTATGTAAAGTTCTGGTTCTTGAATGGAAATGAGGCTGCGGATCAAACGGCTGATGGAAACCTGCAGCACCAGCGCGGAGCTCAGACCTGCACAGGTGTGCAGCGCTGCTATAGTTAACGGCGGCAGCTTTACCTTCCCTCTGTTCTTCTTCCCGCTTTGTGTCAAGCGCCGCTCGCCAGCGCTGCCTCATTAGGTGCATCTGTGGACTTTTTGGCCGCAGCAGTCGCTCTGGTCACTCTATCTTATTCGCACTTTATCAGCGTCACATTCTCCTTCTCCTCTTGTCACTCGCCACATCTCGAAAACATTAATTTTCTTGTCAAGTTTCTGCCCGCACTCCCTCCTCTCTCCATGACTCTGTTCCCTCACTTTCCTGCCTTTCGCCTTTCATTTTTACCACAGTTTCACTTCGCCCCGTCTTCCTCCAACTATATCTATATATATATACTTCTCATATACTGCAGACAGTGCTCACTGATAAGCCCCACGTCTTTGGAGCTTGTCAGCTGTGTCCGGGGTGTGGGTGAAGGCTGTCATTACATCCATCCTCCTCTAAACTACTCTTTGAAACTCACTGAGGACCTGAGGACTTGAGTTCAGCCTGCTGCAGAGTGGATGTTTGTGTTTGTGTCTGCCTGACTGGAACCGTGTTTGTTTGCAACTTTGCTCCAACTTGCTTGGTCGAATTGACGTGGTCCAGCAGGATAGCCAAGTTCTTCAGGGTTAAGACAGCAATTTCTGCTGCCTTTCTATGAATTGTAAAGCATGTTTCACCCAGAATGCTTTTAGGGACTATCATTATGATTCTTGATAAAATGTCACCTTCAAGTTAACTCTTAAATGTCAAAATAAGCAGGGGATTTGACATTTCACCTTTGGTTTGTACAAAGTTGTCAAACAAAGTCCTCTTTTTGGGGCTCATAGATGGGAAAGAGCCCTGTCAAGGGGGTGGGGCTGCCCCCACTTAGCCCCTCTGAAACTCCGGTCCTGTGTCCATAGCATTGAGTTCACCAGACATCACCTTGATCACCGTAGAAAACAAAATGCAACTACTCGTCTGTTGAGTTGATGACAAAATGTCCCTCATTACAGTCACTCTCTACTGAATGCATTGATTTCTGAAGAGTTCGTCTTCCAAAGAAAAAGTGTGTGTTTCCTGTGAGTTCCCACGCGGGTCAAAACTCAGTAAACAGCTCAGTCAGATTTAGGTATTTAAGCACTGGATGCTGTAAAGCAGATTCATCTGGGTATTATGTCAGAAACAAAAAGACATCCAGTCATCTCAGACTCTTGTACTCTGCAGCACACGCGCAATTAAGCAGCTTCATTGGTGCCATCACTTCATATACTGTCTGATCTACCTGCCTGTGTGTCCCTGTAGCTGTCACAGCGCTAATTTTCTGCTAATCTCACTCTTGTTAGACTACCCTCCACTTCCTGTTTTTCTTCATCGTTCTCCTTTTTCTTTCCCGAGACACATTTCGATAGCTGGAAGATTAAACGGGTGATCCCTGACGGCTTGAAACGTGATGAATGACTCCCTCTTTCTTTGTAATTGTGTCTCTCTCTCCTCTTAGATGTATATCCAAACCACCACCCTGACCATCTCTCTCAGCCTGTCTGCCTCGGTGTCTCTGGGGATGCTCTACATGCCCAAAGTCTACATCATCCTCTTCCACCCCGAGCAGAACGTCCCCAAACGAAAACGCAGCTTCAAGGTAAAGTCAACTCGGGCTTCCAAAAACAACTTCAACTCCTCTCATAGCCTGACATCCTCTCCGACGAAGAGGCCGGTGCATTCTAACATGCTAACAGCCTGCATACATTCCTTATGAGTATCTGATGGTTAATTATGCAGGCAATTGTGACAGCAGCCACCATGTCGGGAAAATTGTCCCAGAAGGGAGGAGACCGGCCAAACGGAGAGGTTAAGACGGAGCTGTGTGAGAGCATGGAGACCAACAGTGAGTAAGAGAACACAAAGTTTTATAACTATACATATAAACGACGCGAATCAGTCAGCATCAGTTTCATGATGGACTAGATTGGTTTGGAACCACTATAAAGCCGGCACATTTTAATTATAAAATGCAACACAGAGGATAGACATGAACAGAGGGCCTGGAAACCAACTAACTGAGTGAACAAAACAGGAGAAACTTAAAAAAATGCTTACGGATATAGTTTCACTAAAAATAATTGTGTATTGTTTGAAAATGAACACTGAAAGGCCATAAAGTATCATGTTATATGGTGTGTTTCATACTCGATTATGTACATCCTGCATGTTAAGAGGAGATACCAAAAAGAATGTCTTTACACACAGCTGCGACTGTGAGGTAGCTGAGATGCAATCAAACATTTTGGCAGCCACCCAGCAAGCGGGTAATGCATTCAATTTTGTTAATTACATGTCATGATGTAGCAGCTCCATGAAAACAAACTAAAAACAAACAAAACGTGTTCCTGTGTGAGCATTGTGCTCAGATACGCTCTCAGCGTTTTTGTTTTTTTTTTGTTTTTTTTTAATTTTGGTCTAATTTGAAAATTAATTTCACGCATGGCTTTTCCTCACAGCCGCAGTATTGACCGTTTTTAAGTGGCACGGTGTGAGCTGGTCCACCCCAAGTCAGCAAGCTGTGCATTAATAAGTTTTACATGCAGTCACGTGTGGGTCGTCAACGGTGTGTGCATTTGCTTCAATATTTGCACCATGCGGTGGGTCAAGTTGTCAGTTGTGTGTGTAATATTGATTCGAAGCACATTCAGTATCTGAGTGTCCGTATGATGATCCACAATTTCTTTTTTCTTTTTTTCTCGTATATATTTTACATGATCTTCTCCTTTCTGAAGCCTGCAACCTTTATTTGAAATATAAAGAGGAAGAAAGGGTATTACAGTGCTGCAGTTAGTGGCCTGTGGTGCTGCTCAGACACTGACATTTACCACGGAATGCTTGAGGGGTCTCTGGACACCACGGGTGGAATAAAAGCCCCCAACAGCTCAGGTGGACTGTGGCATGTGTGACACTGTTGCATAATTTCGTGACTCAAATCTTTCTCTCAACTGCTCTTTTGTTTCTCTTCTTCTGCCCCTTCTCCTCATTCCATTTGTCTCTTTCTTCTTTCCTTCATATTCCTCCTCTTTATTTCCCCCATTCATCCCTCGCATTCATTCGCATTGACTCCATGGAAACGCGTATCTCCCTCCTCCGTCTCTATCTCTTCCATCTTCACTCAGTTTCATCAACTAAGACAACATATGTCAGCTACAGTAATCATGCCATCTGAAGGGACCACCGAGGATCGAGAAAGGGATCGGAACGAAGAGCGGCGTGTCTTGGGGGTGGGGGCGGAACCGAGCGAGCGTCGGAAAAGAGCTGATTGGCCGAGGGGACTGACGACGAGACAGAGCGCCCAATGGAATCCAAGCATGAGACATTTTGTATTGTTCCCCATCAAACCACAGAGGTGGGACCACATAAACAGCCAGTCAGTGTGCCTGCTTCCTGCTGCTCACAGCTCATTGGTCCTACCATGAACTTACCTGTTTTAAAAATAAAAAGAAACAACATGAAAAAAAGTGGTGTGCCACAGGACCCTGTGGCGGACAGAGTAAGTATTAAACATGAAAAAATACACAAAAAAATCTAAAAAATGTAAACAAAAACAACAAAAAAAAGACCTCTCAGAAACCGTGTAGACATTATATCTAAAAGGGCAAAGGTGGGGTTGAAAAAGAGATTTAACAGATTACATTTTAAAAGATATTTAAAAAGAGAAATAAGTAAGAGAAAAATCTATGAGACTCGAACATGTTTGTTGTTGTTCTCTACTTGTAAGTATTTTTGTGGTCGTGATGATTTTTTCATTCTTGTCTCACCGTTGTCTGATGGATCGCCCTTGCATAATGAGATGAGTGTGTTTCCTCCTGCTGTCTTGGCTAACCGGGTTGTAGCCTTGGGTCGTGAACCTGTAAAATGCCATGGTTGAAGCATGCCAGTTTTTATACAAAAAGGAGATTTATTTATAATAAAGGAATGTTTTGCAAATGTGTAGATTTGTTGTCATGCTTTTGCAAACTGAGGGTGATCCGTTGACCTTGTGCTGCCACCACAAGTAAGTAGTATAATTCAGTGTTCAAACGATGCATTTTTTACCAAAACCTGCATAAAATGTTGTTGCATACTGCGAAACCTTTTTTTATTGCATTCCTTGGTTTAATGCTGCTGAGTTCTCCGTTGTGTCCCCTGCCGTCAGGGTTGCGCTAATAGGTGAAATCTGCCAGATCTACGAAGTATAAAGATTGTAAGAGAGACTAAGAGGAAGATGCTGAAGCAAAGTGAGCAAATCTTTCCTATCCAGACTTCAGCAAGAACGCTTTAGTTGTTCAACCTTCAGAAAATCACAAAGTTAAGGGGGGGGAAACACCGTCAGTGAATCCATTCTTGTCGGAGAGTAGCGATCGATAGTGGTGAAGGTAAAAGGACAAATCGCACCTTTTTACAAGAAGCTCATGTGCCGTACACGCAGGGGTTGGTTCAGAAAAAGGTGTGAATTTTAGAGTGTGTGCTTAAGATTTTGAGATGTTTCACTCTCTGTGGTGTTCGCATTGTTGCTATGAACTCTCCCTCGATGGCAGACCTTGGATTAAAAGGCCTTGTTTCAGAATAAGTGTGTACAATGTCTCAAGCCAGTGTTGTGTTTGTTTTTCTTTCTTTGTTTGCTTTGTTGTGTCAAAACCCTCGTGTGTCTGTATACAAAGCAAGCAACTCCTACTTGCTGATTTTTCGAGGATTTGACGTTATACTCGATGGAACTTTCTCACAGGCCAAAGAATAACAGTAAAGATGTCAAACTGAATAGTTTATGTGATTTGTACTCCTGAAAAGCATTTCTCTCATACAAGCATTTGCGATTTGTGATTTCATGGCTTCATTAAATGTCCGTCATTCCTCCTCCTGATACAACTGTCAAAGGACCTCCGTGCTGTTTTCCTGTGACACTTGTGTGTCTTCACAAATAAATCCGTCTGATCGTCAGTGTTTGCGGAGGGAAACCAGATGGCGGGTGTTTTGACCTCGTTGTCGCCGTGTCAGTGAGTGGTGCAGCTGGTTTGTGTGCGGGAGGGATTAGTCGTGATTAATTAGCGGCCAATCAGACTGACAAAAGCATTTGAGCACAGGTGCGCAAGACCGATTTTCAGTGAAACGCAGGACACAATGCTTCATGCAGCAGCTTGTACAAAGAGACCAGGTGTAGGTGCTGGTTAGGAAGAATTATCATTTTTTATGGCTTGTGTGGACAAAAAAGGCTCCGTTTAATGATTATCGAGGTACCCAGTATAATGCCAAAAAGAGATATATACATCGACTAAATTTAAACTTGGTGTGTGAAAATGTTTCTGCTTTTAGGTCACGGTGATTCAGCTGTAAGCATCTATTCCCCGCGTTCACACACAGGTGTGAGGCCTCACTTGCTCTGAATGTGAGGCTGCAACACAAAGCACCCAAGCTGTGCCCACAGAATTAAGCAGGTCAGCCATCGCTGTGGCATTTCTGTCAGGAAAGAAGTACGAGATTGATCAAATTGATTGATAAAGGCAACAATTTATTGTGTCATGATTAAAAAGCGCATGCACATGAGCTCAACAGTGCTTGTATTACAGTTAATGAAGTGCCCGACAGATCCCAGGTCAACCCAGATTCAAGGCTGTGTGGCCTTTTCTCGTGTTGACTCTACCCTTGAATTATGGATTGGTAAAGGCGACCTGATTAGGTATCGCTCCGGTGGGACCTTGCTGGGCAAAATATCACCTAATGAAGTGTCCTGGTAAGAGGAAGTGTTACTGTTTCGCTGTATGTAGGACTTCAAAACTTTCAGTTTATGCAAGAAGTGTTTGTATTTTCTCTCCCTGAGCATATTCTGTTTTGGTGTAATTATTAAACCCCATCCTCTGCCAGCTCCACCACGAACTGTACTGTAGGCAGTGCAGAAAATGCTCTCCAACAGGGGCAATAATCCACGTTGTCTGCGGCCCACTAATTCAATTACCAATCTCAGACTGCTGCTAGCGTGGCCAATGGAACAGAAAACAGTGGGAGGCTGAGGCAAACTGCTCTCTTTGCAGAATCACACCTCTTCCCACTTAAAGTAAGTGTGTGACTATGTGTGCGTTGTTTGCCTCTGCAAATGGAGAAACGAGGCCGGGTAGATTGGCTCACAGGACACCGTTACCATGGCATCCAAGTCCAGATGTCTGAGTCAGTCGGGGGGTCCTGAACTGGCTTGTATTTATCAAGCATCTCGGAATTAGTGTCAGGAAGCCCACTGATAGTTAAACCAAGACTGAAACACTTACAGCTACCACAGAAATGGATGTTTATTTAATAAGCTTCCAGCAGGCACTCCCAATGAGCAGTCGCCTCCTTTGAGGCTGATTGATGTGGCCCACTTTATGACATGGAGGATAATAACACAGCTCAGCACAGCGGTCCCAGGATGCAATCAATGTAACTGTAAACAAAGATAAACTGATTCAACTGCTGTTTGATAACAACATGAATATGCAAGTAATATCAGCATGTCATAATCCTGGATCCCATAAAATCTATGTTTTTGTTTTAAAATATGACGGGCTTGTCTTGGAGCTGTAGTTTCAATCAGAAACACTTTGCACAACTCAACAAGCTAATTGAACAAAGCCGGTTGATCATGTGATTGCGTATGAGAGCGAGCGGGGAGAACATGGTCCTTGGATTTTAATTCTATTTTGGGGCGCCGTACACACGGTCTTGACCCTGCTGGAAATAGTTCTGAGTAATTTTAATTGATATGTGTTCTTGTTCTTATCACTAATCTCTCATTAATCCAACTAATGTGAATATATTGTAATTAAAACTAGCTAACTTACGAATAAGGCTAATCTTAGCTTAATTAATTCCATGAAACGCGAACTGTACCAGGGGGTCTGTACTGAAGCGTTGAAAGCTGTGATAGCTGGAACTATTGCGTTTTGGTATTAGGGTGAATAAAAAAGAACACGGGTTTGCTTTTTTTTTTTAATGAACAGAACTAATCTTACAAAGAGCTGCTGACCTGGTTCTGTTAGTCACCACATCAGATCAGAGAAAAACAACAACGCATGGCTCCACTTTTATTAACACTTTTTTTTTGTTTTAGTTTGTGCACTAACTGAGAAAGGACACTTCTCTCAAACCACTTTAAATGCAAATCAGCAACACTAGAACTCCAATACAACATGCAGAGAAAGTTAGAGCGTGACAGCTGCCTGCTGTTTTTCGTTATCATCACTAAATCATGATGGGACAAGTTGTTTCTGGGGTGGGAGGGGGCTCGCAAGCATCAAACTGGATTTGAGTGTAACGATAAGTGAAAGTTTTTAGTGTTTACTTGTCCTCGACAAACATGATCTCGTCATGCCCCCACGAGGTCTGTAAACTTGTCTGTGAGAGAAATGCCAGCTCAGACTATCTCTGAGTAAAAAAATATTGGTTTAGAAGCGTTTTGGAGAAGTCGTTCACTCAAGACATCCATCTTTTGAAAATGTTTGTGACCGACAAATACCAAGGTTTGATTCTGTGGTGCTAAAACATGAAGTCCACATGTTGCTGACGTGTATGGATTGTTTTTTCTTTGGGCAGTCATGTTGCCAATGCATCAACAGACAGGCTCTTTTAGTTGTTATTAACCACCAAAAATGGCATGTTAGGTTTTACTTGCTGGAAAACAGCTCATTCCAGGTTTGCTTGTTGCGAATTCAAAACTTTCTCCCCCCCCACCGTCATCGTAAGTCGGAGACACAATAACAACTGAGACATGACATTCAAAAAACATCCACCCGCAATCACAAACTGAGGTAAAATACAAGTTATGTTTGCTGTCTTTCGCAACATCAGACTGTCAGACGCTTATGTTTTTAGTGTTGCTTCATTTCACCGTTCCCAATTTTTCTCGCTGGTTGTCTTCTGGGACACGTTAATGCATCAGTGGCCTTGTGGCGGTGTGCAATGTGTCGCACACACCCCCAGTTCTTTCTGTTTGCGATAATATGTGCACAATTGTGTCTGGCAGTTCTGCTTTTGTGTGTGTGTGTGTGTGTGTGTGCGTGTGCGTGTGTGCCTGAGTATAAGCATATTCCGGTGAGGAATCGGGACACCTGGGAGAGACGCCGACGACAAAAATGTCTCACCTGTCAATCAAAGCACACCCCACGCCGGTGTGCTGTGCAGGAGGATGAGGAGGAGAAGGAGTCGAGATGCTTCCATCCTCTTAATGAGGAAGGCCTCCTTTTGGGAGTAAAGAGTGCTTAAGGAACGGAACAGTGATTTGAGAGGAAAAACAAAGAAAGAAAAACAGTGAAAAACAGCCAGTGCCTGTGTTTAAGGCTTCTCAGGCAGCGTGCGAAACCTCCCAGCCGAGACTTTATCGTAATTAGCTCTGTCAGATGGCCTGTGCCAGGGGAAGCTATTACCTTAAATAGACTCACCAGTGATATGGATCCTGGTTCTTACAGATGTTTCCATGCCTGTTGAAGATACAGCTGGCTGGTGCCGGTGTGGGCTCTTTTCCAGCTTTGTGAGTCTGATTACTGATGCAGAATTAAAATAAATTGGGAACACTCACTGAAACAAAATGTTGAACACGCCGGGGTCTCTCAGTGCTACATTGCGGATTCATGCTTCATTGAATGCGAGAAACGGACGCAAAATACCTGTATGGCGCCGCACACAGACACACAGCGGATAAGGACTTTATCTGGGGATTCAGCCGTCTGGCACTAACTTGTGTTTATACTTATAGTAAGTATGAGATAAGGTGAGGTCAGTTTGACTCCAGTGTCTGTGGCTGATAGAGGAAGTGGTTGTATGTGTGTCTGTTGTGTCGAGATATTCTGTTCTACCAGCTCCAAGTGTTTCAAGGTTGTTTTTGTGTTCCTCCTTTCATTTCCTGCAATGTAGCATTTGAATAAATACAAGAACCCTTACTTTAGCTTTAATGTAGGGAAGCCATTTATTCAGCTGTGATGCCTCCTCAGTAAAGCCACAAGACACACAAATGACTAATGTTGCTAATAGAGGAACGGGAGATAACGCCATAATCCCGTGTCCTTCCCTTTTTTGGTATCATGACAGGACATCTGTCGCTGAGAGGCAGATTATCGTCTCCACTCTGAGGTCGCATGTTGACAAGATTATGAGGCGCAAGGGTGATGAGTCTGTGGCAAACACCTATGGAAGCAGCTGCTGAGTTTACCCACAGCTGTTAATAGCTACAGTGCTGCCTGCGTGGTGTCAGCATCTGGCATACGGCTTGGCGCGAGATAGCAATCCTAAATCTTAGCAGTCAGAGCAGAGGAGAGGGAACTACAGTGCGTTCCCTCTCAGAGGGGAGGAGGGAAAAGTAGAATAAAGGAGGTAATGAAAAGAGGATGAGGGATGGAGTTTGATGGGCTCAAAGAATTCACTCTGAAGGGATTTCAGGTTCGAGGGAGACGCTGTTACTGCACACATGTTACTTTGGCATGGCTCCCTTTATAGCAGTCTGCGTGGTGTTTAATGCCGTCTGAAAGAGGATGAAAACGGGATGGCAGTGGGAGGGAGAGATGGGAGGAACTCCTCCTGGTTTTGAGCTCGCTACATGGTTACATGCATAGCCGCTGATTAAGGCTTGCTGTGTGTGGTTAACATCTGCTGTAGCATGTGGCTGTATAAATATTAGCTGGCAAGCTAAGCTGTGAGGAGAGGATGTGGAGGGAGGAGCAGGTGCTTGGAGAGGCCCGTTTCGTATCAGGCATTACCACACGGTTCCTCCTTACATTCAGCTTAAGTGTAAATCTAATTTAGAAGGATTACATTTACCCCCTGAAAAACATGTAGGCAGCATGTTCTTTGAAAAGGGTTATCTGGTTCACACAAATTGTACTCTCCTGGGTTACGTTATTTACATACAGAAAAGTAAACGGCATTAGTTGGAAAATAACATGTTTGTGTGAGGAATGCTGCTCATTGAATAGTGGGTTGTTATGTTTCTTGCAGTAATTTGACTTACTCTTACAGGAAGAGCCGTCATTTAGACCTGGCAACAACTTATCTCTCATTATCTGTCCTTCAGACATGCTGTCTACAGAGCATTTATGCTACAGTGTATCTTGATTTTTACCTCCATTTGCGAACTGACATTACTGCTGCTCCCTGAAGCATGTGTTGGCTTTGCTGGAGTTAGCAGGAAGCAGCCGAGTCAGCTGACCTTTCCTGGGTGTTTTTCCTCCGCGGTGCCGCACGGTTTGTGGTCACACACGGCTGGATTTGAATCGGCGCGTGAGCTTGATCATTGTCAAATGAAACCTTTCTGTCCAGGTTGTATTTTGCTCTCACTGAAAATTGCGTCACATAGGTAAGAAAGCAGAATACATCCAACTCTTCTCTCTATCGCTTGTACTGCTCGTATGATTGACTTGATATGCATATTAAAAGAAAGCTCGGAGCAGTTTGTATTGCCAACAATGAAAAAGCTTGTAAAGCTTGTCGTAGATCACTTTTTTCTCATTTATGTCTGTGAGTGTGTCAGCAAATTCAAAGCAATCTTTTGCTGTGAAACTTTAATTGTAATGTGAAAGTATAGTTTATTCAAAATGACTCCAATATGACGCCCTACGAAGGCAAAGCAGAGCTGATGATTGAAGTTTAAAGAAGGCTAATCAGTGTCATAATAGGAATATACATTTGAATGGATGCTTTTGTTCGTTGGCACATTTCGGTAACCATAGAAACCTCATACGGTGACCTTTTTGTGATATTCAGAGCTATTGATGCTAAAGCTTTTCCGAGGCTTCACGGAGGTTTAAGGGAACGACAGGCCTTTTTAAAGTCCAGGCTAAAGGGGGGAGGGAATGGCTGCTGATAAAAGTGCGGTGTCTCTTTGTATTTCACAGCAATCAATTGGACTGTGCGGTTTCTCCCGCGCGGCAGTGCACCTGGGCTGCTCAAAGTCCGAGTTAAAAAAGAACAGCGGTGGATTTTGCTTTGTCAAGTTCCTCCCTTTGGAGAAACGTGCACGAGCTTGCACCGTGATGCCACACGGCTGCGTGTCACCGTTTGCTCCCTGTGACTCCAAACGCTTGTGATGCACGTTGGTTTGGCAGACACATAAGTATCTGAAAGTATAGACGTTTTTCCTGACTGGAGCCGTGCCGACGTATAGAATCTTCACCTGCATTTTAGACCACTTTTATCTTCGTGCATGCACTTAAGAGAGTAGAAAAAAAAAAGAAGTGGAAAGAAAGCATCAAAACATATTATCCATCAGACAGGTTGTAGCTTATAACAGCCTCAACCCTATTTTGGTAATGGTGTTTGATTCTGAGAAATGGATGCCCCTGAAGAATTGGCCATTGTGGGGATACAATGTGATACATACAAGCCCTTTTCTCTGCCCCCGCCAACTCAAGGCGTTTCATCTAATGGTTAAAATGGCACTCTTCCACAATCCTTTTCTGGGAAGCCATTCAGAAAGTGCCAAAAGGCTTCTGAGCGCCGTCCTGGTGACTGGTTATGTCATGCTATGCCAATTGAAGGCTTCATAGAGTTGGATGTTGAGCAGTTATGCGTATGTCCTCTCAGGAAAACACAGTTGTGTGGTTTCTCACGTGTTTTTACACATTTGCCAAAAAACGAAGTGCCATTGAAAAATCCATTTCTGTGATGTTGGATCCCTATACTTTATTTTTACCTCTATAAGCCAAGAACAAATCTTAATTTTTGTGTGTTTATTTTTCATTCCAAAAATCTACTTTTGTTATAGGTTTCCATGTGATGGGACCTTTCATGATTCCTTCAAACTCTTCACTCACCTGCATCATTTTAGTGTCAAAATTGCAAAAAAAAGCAGCGTAGTCATATGAGGGCAAGGCTGCCTGGAGAGATGTCGATATTATGCCAGACATGCCAGTTAGGACACAAAGAATGAGCTGCAGATCTTTCACTCTGCTGTAAATATTAATGTAGTGAAGTAATGTAATTTTTCTAAAGCAAGGATAGAATATGCAAGTTTTATGAATCATGCTGCGAA
>JAUESE010000037.1:6278509-6300819 GCA_032274725.1 Malacoctenus triangulatus
AATATTAATGTAGTGAAGTAATGTAATTTTTCTAAAGCAAGGATAGAATATGCAAGTTTTATGAATCATGCTGCGAAGAAGAAGCCTCCCGCTGGTTTGAAACACCGCGGCAACGCAATTATCGATAGTTTGTTTTCATTCACTCTAATCACTCAAGGAAAAACAAAGTTACAGTAACCTTGTGAGTACAGCGATGCACTCGTGATTTTACATTTGATTCAACGCCGTTGTTGGTTCACTTTCAGAACGTGTGCTTTTTTAACCAAGAAATAGCTACTTCAGACATGGAAGAAAATCCAACTATGAACTTAAAAGACCCTTTTGTGGCAACTGCAATTACACTGCACTTATTGCAATCTGGGACGCGGACGTACTGGTGATTATTTGGTTTTGAGCCTTATTCCGATGCGATACCCTCCACGTTAGTGCTTTTTGAAACTAATATTAAGATGCCATTAGATGAAAGTGGTAACAATGAAAGTATGTAAATTATACCTTGCAGATTTTGCCTCGCCAACAATAATTTTCTAAGAGCCGATCTTCAGAGCCACTTGAAGAACCCTGGGGCATCGCCAAGCATTGTGATGTTCTTCTTCGGCATCACAGAACCTGTGATAATATATATAATTACTTCACAAGGATCATTGCAAACTTTATGAGGGCAGCTCATTCATGCAAAATGTCTGTCGCATTTCCTGCATAAATGTTTTGTCATATTTGTAGAAAGGAATGACACTATCTTTAAAAACAGTCATTTGTTGGAGTTACAACAGCATTGTGTCACCGAAGTGATGATGGTCACAGGTACACTCAGGTGGGCAGCCCTCCTGATAGGCTTAGAAGTTTGCTTCCTGAAGTAGAAAGTTTCGCGTTGCTCCAAAGTGTCAAAGTTAAAGGTAGCATCCATGAATCATCAGCCAATTATTTTGAGATATTAATTCAATTACCATCAAACAAACTTGGGTGACGTCGGGATATTTTGGCAGCCTCAACTCGCCTCGGTGCAGCGCTTCGTTTTGTGTGCCAAGTCAGGTCCCAGTTTTGTTTTCCAGCAATTCCCGAGCAATTCCCCTCCATCAAGCTCTGCATTCCAAGTACGGTGCACAGCTGCATCTTCCTCTGGTTGGCTCGTGAGAGGCCGTGACCTGCTTTATCTTGTTTTCTGCCCCTCCCCGGGTGTTGCTTAACATTTTCAGATAAAGGCTCAGACAAATTTGTGTAATGGCGTGCATTTTGCACCAATCCACGTTGTTTTTGCTCACTCTCATCCTTGCTTTTTTGAAAACTAACAAAACAAAACAGAACTCCTGTTGCTTCTCCACTTCGCTTTCTGTCCAAAACCCGCTGCGCTCGTTCTTTGTGTCCATAATTCTGTCTTCCTGACACACACACACACAAGCACACGCACACACACACTCCTCCTACCCTCTCTCATCAATAATGGATAGAGCCACACAGTGATAGGACTCCTTTCCTCCTTTTGACCAACTTAGATGCTCTGTGAGAGGGCAGCATCTATCAAGACTGTTACACTTCCAACCCCTGCTGCTGTTGCTGCAACATGATTAAAGTGTGCGGGTGTGTGTGTGTGTGTGTGTGAATTTGCAAAAGGGCAGAGAGAGCAATTTGATAACACCATGTTAGAGCGGGAGCTTTACATTTCTATTCATAACCCCCCCCGGGAGGCGCCACTCATGCACAATACGATGCTGCGCACCAGTGCTGCATTACAAAATCCGAGCAAACGCTACAGTGATTATGGTGAGCGAAATCATTATGCTTACCACACAGCAGGTGGTGAGGCAGGACTAAGACCTGAGCTAATCCCCACAGCACTACCTCTGCCGAGGAGGAGGAACCTGTGGGATCCCGTAAGTCACTCCTGCTTTTAATTACAAGGAGGTCCACTCCTTCCAAACCAAGTCCGAGGCCTCAGGTTGCCACACAAGACAACAATTTCTTGGCAAATGTTAAACAGGGCAGCGTAATCTACCAATGATAAACCTGTCCGACATTTAATCAACTGTGTTAAAGCTTAAAAAACACAAGATTAAACTGAAGGACTTTCTGCGGTGATGCTCAACTACCTCATTTCTTCGCTTCGTCTGCAAATGTGCATGTGTGGGCGAATGTGAGCGTGTGAGGGCAACTGAGCCGCGAGTGGCAGGTAGACAAGGTGTTTCCCTCTGGGAGCAAGTGTAGTTGGCTTTGTCCTTTTCATGCTGTGGGGTCCGTGACAGCGCTCCACTTGAGGCTACGATTAGCCGGTACCCAGGAGGTGAGGAGCGGGAGCTGGGTTGCTCCTCTGAGGGAGAGTCGGTTTAGGAGCGACAAAATGAGTAGGAGAAAGGACAAAGATGAAGGTAAAGGGAAAAGATTAGACTAGAGGAGTAATCAGTGAGTCAGAGGGAGGAAGGCAGCCACTTGAACAGCTATTTTCTTTAAGTTTGAATGAGGCCTGATTAAGTGTTTTGTTCATAATTGTCACCATTTCTTAAAAGTCCCTTTCAGCTCTTACATATTGAGGAATAACCAACGCAAAAATGAACTCTTACCATTCACCTGTACCACACAATTCATCAACTCACAAGTCAGAAATTAGTCACTGGTAGAATTTGGGTTCAGACATATAGGCTGCAGTGTTGCTGCAGAGAGGAAGACAGTGGAGGAGGTACATGGTTCAGAGTGAAGACAGGAACAAGAATTGAAGAAAAGAAAAAAGATGCAGTGGAAACAAGAGAGAAAGGGAAAGATCATGTTCAAAAGGATAACATCAGATAAAAAGGAAGAAGTAAGGAGATGTGAAATGAAAGAGTAGGAGTGAGGAAAAGAACAAGGGAGCAGAGCTTTAAGGATGAGGTAAAGCTGGGACAAAAGGGAGGAAAGGAGGGTAAAGGAAATGAAAGTACACGAGAGACTGACAAGCTGGGATGGAACGAGAAGAATTGACTTGAAGGATTGGAGAAAGACACCTGACAAAAGGAAAAGAAAGAAATAATTATCCTGGTGAATATGGTGAGAAGGAGATACTCTCTGTCTCTCTCCCCCTCCCTCCCCTCCCCTCTCTCTCTCCTTTTAAGATGGATCGGACTGATTGTTGTGTCCATGTAAAAAGGAGCAGTCCAAAGGAGCAGCCAGGCCAAGAATCCTTTTGAAGGGAGCTCTTTGATGCCGCCCTCCTTATTTTTCCTTTCTATAATATCTACAATCGTTCAGCACAACCTCTGCCCCAGAAGCTGAACAATTACGGCATGGTGCTGACGTCTTTGTGTGTGTGAGTGCAGCAATGTGTGTGTGTATGTGTGACATGTGACGGAAGGGACAGACGGAATTAACATCTCACAGAAATGTAGAAGTTGTAGTTCAAGGTAAATCATATTGCAGCTCCCCTTCATACCAGCATTAGCTCGTTCATCCCCTGGTCAACACTGGTGACTCCTACAGGTGGAGGCATCTGTGTTTCACTGAAGAGTGAAAAAAATCCACACCGAAGCCTCGTCCTGCTCTCATTATATCCTGCTCTAATTTACACTGGACTTGACCTGTGGTTGAGCTTGGGATTTTCAACAGGTGGTTACGTCGCACTTTGTTTGCCAATGAGATTAAAGTGCAGATCATTAAATCACTCTCTCCACTTTGGTTCACTGCCATAAATTCTGCTTCCCTTTTTTTTACCTTCCTGTTAACTTTCTCATGGAGAACATTGTCCCCTCAACACTGGATTGGTACAATAGCTGGTCTCAGTACCTGGATTACTGGTTAGCAGGGGTGGGGCTTCATTGACGGGGTCCATATTTTTGACTGATGCCCCCTTTTTTTTTACCAAACAGGGGTGGTCTCATCTGGTCTTATTTCAAAGTTCTGCTCGACAACGCATCCGGCACTAAAACACCCGAACACAGTTGTCCGGCGCAGTTAACTGAACAACTATTTCCTGCTGTGTTGTTCCTTGGCAGCGATAAGGAAAGGGAGTAAATCCTCCTGGAAGTCGCCTCGATAGATGCGTCACATGCAGACAGACGAGTAAAACCCGCCCGGGTTTCCGGCATCTGTGGACTCATCCACTTGAATGGCGTGCCACGGGGACTCGCTAAGCCTCTCAGACAATTGCCTCTCAGCATCCTCTGCAATTTCATCTATTCTCCTCAATTGTGTTTGCACAGAGGGCAACGTGCCCGGCCCCGTTCATCACCATTTCAGAGCAACACTTCAAGTATTCATTTTTTGCTGCTGAGAGAATCTATTTCTGATGTGTTGGAAGGCTTGTTGAGCTCTGGGAAGTCAACTGACTAACAGTGACATTAGGTGAGAGTGGTTGTAATTTTGGCTTTATTTCTCTTAGCAGCTTTTCCTCCTCTTCAGGAAACGCGACACCATTGCGACGGGACTGGGAGGAACCGGGAAAGGAAGTGAAGAGGCATGGAAGCAGTATAAGTTTCTGCCTTTAGGAGGTGCGATCACAAAAGCCTTTTTTCTCATAAAAGTTTCATTACAGAATCTACAAAGAAATTACTCATTGTCTCCTACTAAGGAATGCCCCCCAGAGTTATTGCTCTATTGCGTCTTCTTAGCCATCTAAAAAAGCACTTCAAAATCCATCCCCTCTGAGGTTCCTCTTCTCCTTTGTCCAAGTGGCCCCAATCTCCTGCACAGAGGAGAAACGAGTTCCTCTGCACACAGTACTGAGCCGAGGGAGGAGCCAGAAGTCACGCAGAGCGAGATCTGGAACGTAGGAGGGTGGTCGATAGTTGTGATTTGTTTGTTGGCCAAAACCGCCTCACACTGAGCCCTGCGTGCGCATTGGCTTTGTCGTGGTTGTATGGCCGCCACTTGTCTCTCCGCGGGCTCCGCTGTGTCATGTAGTCGTCTATATCCTCAGGCACACATTCTTGATGGACCGCTCCTTTGTGGTTGAAGAATGCGATCAGCACTACTTCTATTTCTGTTTGGAGAAATGTCTTCCTGGTCGTGTGGTTTTAGAGCCGCACTGGATGACCTGAGTCTCATCATCTGTGACCACTCAGCAAGGAAACTAAGGATCTTTATCGGTCCTCTGTAGCAAGTCTTGACAAGCATTGACTCTGTGATCCTTCCGATTGTCTGACAAAATCTTGGGCTCCACCTTTGCACAGTACGTATTGATGGCCAGCTCCGACTGCACGATGGGTTGCACTGATGCTCAATTCATGCCGAGTCTGACGCTCAACCTGTCATGACTCCACTCAAGATGACTCACTCTGTTTTCAGACATCTTTGTCCCGGAGGGTGCTTCCAACCTGAAGTCCTCCTCCTCCTCCTCCTCCTCCTCCTGTCCACTCTCGACGCATTTGGCCAATCATAGATCGACATTTTTGGCTGAAGTGAAAAGTTGAACACTCACCACAATTCCTCGGGGACTTCCAATTAACCCTAAGGTTGTGTGCAACACAAAGGCCTTGAAAAAGGGCATGAGACATTGCAAAACTCTGCAATAGAAGCTCTCAGTGAATACTGAAGATTGACTTGGCCCTCACAGTCTTGTTTCTCTTTTGCCACATGTACATCTCTGCAAGTTACTATGAGAACTCAAGAAAAAAGGAAAAGACATCGGGGTGAATATTAAGCAGGCTGAAGAATGGAAAGTGTTGGATGTGAGGTACGTGGGTGCAGTTTTATACGTGTGGATAAATTCTGTGGTATTCTCTTACTATCTTCAAGTTACCTTTTTATTTACTTAAGTGAGTCAGTGGAGTTATTGCACATTCTTCAACCTCACTTCAGTCAGTTCATATTTCAAACTACTTATCTTTACAAGTCAAACAGACCCACGATGATTTAAAGTGCTGCTCTGTATGCTGTAACTGCAGCGGAGAGTTCTGTCTTTGAAGAATGTAGCAAACGAAATGTTGTTTTTTAATGGGGGGATAGAGCGGACTCGCATTGAATCGGCTATGTCACATAAGCTGTTATCATACAGCTTGTTAAAACAAACTCACTTTCATGTCTCTTCAAGTGTTTGGTATGATTTCGGCTCAGTCAGGCAGTGTAAATGATAATTATCAAATGATAATTAAATGCAAATAATGCCCTCAAAATGGCTGAATGAATGCTCCGAGTCACACATTAATTGTTAACTATCAACACTGAATGTGAGAAAGCACTAATGAGAAAAGTGTGCATGCTTGCTGAGCTCAGCAATGACTGGTGAAATGTTGTCTTTTGTGTGTTTTTGTGCATGCACATGCATTTTTAAAGAATGCATGCCAGCGCATGCTTATACATGCTTTTTCATGCGGCGATGCTACGAATCTATATGCTTTCCCAGAGTGTTCTTAGCTAATTGCTAATTTCACTTCAACTGCCATGATGGTACAACTGGTTGTAGTTAAAAATGGGAGAAAAAAGACTGGTGATGGCAATATGTCTACTGAGGAATGGTAATTGAAACTCAAGTTGTCACTATAGGCTGACACACACGCAGTCGCAGTGAAAAGCTCGCTGTGTCGTTATGCAGAGGGTGGAAAATAAAAGAGCTTCAAGTATGACAACTGAGTTTGACAAATTAAATTAAGTAGTTCTTGTTGCAGTGGGAGTGAAGCATAGAAGTGGCGATAATGGAAATCCGTGCATCATCAAATCCTATTTTCTCGCTACAGTAAGGCATCATGTCTCCCTGTTTCACTGTTTTTAAGAGTGTCCCACGTTGTGCATTCTGCATTACGTGAAGATATGTCACGGATTTATACACTTGCTGTGCCGAGGACGTGTGTTAAGGCTCTCTCAAACTTGACGTTGCTGTTGTAGACTTGCGGAAATGACTCACAGAAATTCACCATAACGTCCGTCACTTGTCTGCAGTTGTTGTGAGTGTGGTTTGCATCTCCAGTGGATCGTCTTCCTCTGCTCCATCTTTCGCTTTTATTCCTAAGACTTGCATCAGGTTTTTTGGGGGGAATTTAAATGCAAGTGTGTGGGTGTTAGCGCCAACTTCCCGATAGCTGACACATGTAAAGGTGGTGCAGATTAATGCTGTGATGCTTTTCACAGAACACTGCATTCTGCCTGCATAGTGTGAAGCACTTACACACTCAGAGTATAAAGTGCCTCTGTAAATAAACACAAACCAACCTGCTAGACACTGCAGAGTGAGGGAGTCACATGCTGTCTGGTTATTTCCTCTGACAACCACATCTAAGTATATGCAATTCTATGTTAATTACCTCTTTAAATGATCTGTAAGCTGGTTTACTGGTGAATAAATTCATTTCACTGAGGGCTTTTTTGTTTATCATAAACACAAGGAGTTTACTCGAACCATTGCAAACCCGGCTTACTGTATCTGTCCAGTGGAAGAAAAAAAATGGTTTCCAGCATTACTGCCGATCGACCGACGTTAAGAGGGAAAATTGTGAGCCATTAAATCTGCCATCTCCTCCATCATAATGTACAGTACACAGCTGAGTGAGATTTGGAAACAGCAGCGGAGATAGCAGCTAATGGCTTCAGATGTGCAGGTTTATGGTAATGGTGGTAAACGCTGATAGCATAACACTCCTCAAAACCGATATAGACTTTAGAGAGACACGGCAAATGTGGAAATGATGCTACTCGCGCGGGTTAAAGTGGATTTGACTGGATTGGGTTTTCCAAGATGTCATAATATGCCGACTGATATAATACAGGCGATGGAGACAATAACGGCCTGAGCCCGTCTCAACGAGCCCGGGCTACTTTGTTATTATCATAGAGATTGGTTCAGCGTGCGTTACCTTGTGTTATCATCAGCCACAATGCTTTGACCTTGGAAGGTAGATTTTATCAGTGCGGTCCGAGGCTTCGCGCTTCGCACCGCAGCCTTGTGCGCGAACATATGAAGGATACAATTACATAGTCACATATATCAACACAAACTACCATCCGAAAACCTGTCAACACCCCTCAACAGTCACTTAAGCTATTTTAGGTGACTGAATTGGCGATTTGTGTCACTAAAGCTTCGGAAAAGTCACTGAATGGGAAATTAGTGGCTGATAGCAGAAGCTTCATTTGGTCTTTCAGGCTTGTTTAGTTAGATTATGAGCTTGTTTATAGATCGATCCATCCAGTTGTCAACACAGGCCTCACAGTGGCTTGAAACTTGTCAAGTGTGTCTGTATGCAACACAACCACTTCGAGCTCTGAGTGCTGTCAAAATGCTGATGAGTTCGGCTTTATGACTGTGGTTGAAGACATGTTGTTGCTCATTCTATACCAATGACCTGCACACGCTGCTTATTTTGTTCCTGGTACGAAACAAAAAAAGGAAATTGAAAGAAACATGTGCTGTACATGTCATTAGCCAAGAGTTATTTGAATTCCAGATAAATAAAACAATCTAAATAAGTAAACATGAATGTGGAGTTATAAATAATCTTCTCTGCTTTTATCCAGATGCGACATTTGACGTTTTTTTTTTTTGTGCAACAAGATATGAGTCATACTGATGGAATAAATTTACATACCAAAGCTCAATGAATTACATTTGTTTTCACCACTGATAAGGTGAACTGCTGAAATTTCTCGTGTCGCGCTGACAGCGTGCTGCGTTCCCGAACTGTGCTGTTTGCAGCATTTCTTTACTTAGTCTTTTGTATTAGAAATCACATTTTCTTTGGCTTCCTTCTTTTATGGTGTTTTGATTGCACTCCAATATTTACTTGCTAAATTGATATTTACTTCATCACCATGTGCTTCACTTGTTTTCTTAAGGATGTGGAGGGGTTTCTCTGTTGTTTGTTTGCATGCAGTGCTTGGATAGATATAAACTCTATATGGAGCAACAAAAACAAATGCTTGCATTCACATATAGGATCTTTAAGGCAGCTTTTATAACACAACTAAACAGTCTAATGCAGCTCTCCCTTTTACAAGCGTCTCTTGCTGCACTGTGCATTTTCATATTATTGGACCATGCAGGAGTTGATGTTGTAGCACAGCTCTCCCCTAACTACAGCATTTTTAGAGCAATAGTGAATGAACGCTACCAGGAATGTAAATCGAGTGTGTCACAGAAAGCATTTGTGGGAATTCAGCAAGGTACAATGGCTCCTGCCTCCTACCTGCTTATTTATGTTTGCTGAGGTGATATCAGCACGAGAATGAATACGTTTGTTATTGGATATACTGTACATATTTCTGCACCCTGCTGCCCGGTAAATTTCTGAGTATACACTCACAGCAGACGTCTTTGAAAGCAGGGTTTGTATTTGTGTTGTCGGAGGAGCAGTTGGGCGACTCCAGCTCGAACGCTTCACTTGTGTAAGGGACTGTAGACAAAAAAAAAGTCTGCTGTAGTGAAACCGGCTTTTAAAAAAAAAAGCTAACGGGAGTGAAATTGGTTTACAATGGTGAGAGAAGAAGCGACATAAATCCAGGAGGCGACGCCTAAACCTCACAGTCCCACCGCCCACGTCTACACAAACGTGCAAACAGAAAATAAATACACATAAATGAATACAATAATGAAGACTAATAACGTTAGGTTGTTCCTAGTTTGAACAACACTCTGGTCAAAGGTTTAGTGAGAGAATAGATAGTTTTTTAAAGGACAGCTCCACACATACACACACAGATATGCAGAGAGATGCGAGCACACGCCTACCTCTGCATCAACTCCACTCCTGTGACCCTTAGGCGCCTCTGATGGCCAATTTCCAATGTAAATTAGCCATCTCTACGCTGAACATGTCGGAAATGCCATTACTCATGCAGATATTGTGAAATCAGCCATTAGCGGTGGAAACCTCATGAAAGGTTGTTAGGGCCTGGACTCGAATACTAATTATGGACGGGCTCCACTGGCGAAGCAAAGGGCAGGGACTTCAGTCGTCAGCGGCGACCGAATATCAATTCTGATAAACATCTTGGAACCATTCACCGCATTATACTTGGCGTGTTGATGTCACACGCTGCCTAGGTGCGTTTTCAATGAGGAAGATAATTTCTTTATTTATCTGGTTTGATGCTTTGGGACAAACTTTTCATTGAATTGTGTTTTCAGATTGTGGCCTTCTCAAGAACACTTTTTCGTTAACAACTTTAAAGTACATTAAGCTTCACCCTTATTGGATGGAGTCATAATTCAATACTCAAGTAATTCACTTTTTTTAACTGAATTGATTAAAGAGGATCTAATAAAAATTCTTATACTCTGATGTATATAAAGCGACATTAAGAGTCAATTTCTTCATGATACATTTCTAACTCTTATTATATTTTGATTAGAATTAATGATCCATGAATACATTTGAGCCATTTTAATAGTACTTTTGAAAATTTAATCTTACCATCTTGATAAAGAACAGAGCTGAAATCTGAGAAATTGTATTAATCTGAAGAAAATAGAGAATACTGTAATAAGTAGGCTAGTTGCTGCTGTGTTGTGTGACGTATGTTTTGTGTGCGTGTGTGTGCTCACATTAGTGGAGTTCTACTAAATATGTCCACTCATTCCTAGTGTCACCAGGAGCCTGGGGCTCACGCCATGATGTTAATAGTTTGACAGGCCCCAGTGCTTGTCTTGCCTTCCCTCCCTCCATCTGCGCTCACCCCCCCCCCCCCACCCCCTCTCCTCACCTTGGCTCCCTCGTCCTCTTCCATGTTGGTATTTCCAGGATCTTTTTTAATCTCACCATTTCTGAGAATGAGAAAGAGCAAGAGAGTGAAAATGCTCATTGACTTTTAGTTGAAAATTGCGTTTTAATATCCTAACTCTTCCAAACAATTGCCATTGGCAGCTCCATTACCATGTAAAGTGTATTTTCCCTTCTTTGTCTTTACTCTTTGCATATATCACAGGTTACTGTAAAGCTCTGTGAAATGACCAGGTTTCATCGGAGCTCAGACGTCCTCACAGTTTGCATCAGTCTGAGCTTTGAACGTCTGCAGGCTGCATTTGGCTCCCTCTTGCTGACTGTTACAACTCGAGGCCGACTGAATGAGCAGCAGACCTCAAGCTGGCACCCAGCGAAATATAGTGCCGTATCTGAGCCTCTTGTATGGTCTCTGGTTTTGCAACAAGAAATGTGCTTGGCTCCCGGTCAGGAGGATCCTCAGTCGCGGGTGATTTACGCCGCGGGGACGCGTGTTTCCCCGACTCTTCTCGATGAGCTATGATCGCGCGCCCGTACATCACATAATGGTCAGGGAGTGAGAGCAGCTAGTCGAGGGGGGGGAAAAAAGCCTGTTTCCCCGGGATGATCAAGAGGCCAACAAAACACACTCACACACACACGCATTTGCACAGGAAACTGCACGATGAGTTGTAATGATGGGTGAGGGTGTGACGGATTGAGCCTTCGCTCCAAGTTTTCCCACAGTGTGAAATATGGCCCTGGAAGTCCTCCAGTCTTCTTGTGTTCTTGCTTTTCATTTTTGTTCAATTTCTCCAGAATAGGTGTTCTTTTTTTGTCTGTTTCTCTCCAAGTCAAAATAACTATTTGCATTATTTTTGTGTTTCCTTTATTCCTTTCTGTAGAATGTTATCCGCTCTGTCCGAAATGAGTTCCTTTGTGCTCTGTAATAAAGAGAACGAACTAACAAAATATCAGTATAATCTGCATTTGATCCAATTTAACCCTTCTAACTTCTTACTCTAAACAGACATCTTATTGAGGATTGCACATTGACTTATATCAAAGTAATATAAATACACAATGGAGGAAAATATTTGATTCAAGTTTTATTGGTCTTTGAATGAACTGATTCAGTCATCACAGAAACAGAAAACATAACAATTCATTCCAAACAGTTTTTTTGTGCCTGAACTTTCAAGTGTTTTACAGAGATTCTACAGTATCTATTTACAGATAATTAACCAATGATTTAATTACTCTGTGCAGAGATGCAGTGTGATATTAGTCGTTTTGTGTTTGGTTTTTTTTCCCTAATGAGTGAATTTCTGCCTGACAAAGAAAATTCAGCCGCTTCCAACAATGCTCAGCCCTCCATTTGAATTCCTGTGTAGGATCAACGGCGCCGCACTGCTGTGTCGGGAGCCTCGTCACATTGACCCAGTTCATGTAGTTCGCTATGCTGTCTTTCCAAAACCAGAACTCAAAGAGGGTACTCTGCCTCAGTCCGATCCACAAAGAGTGGTTCTCCCTCCCTCGCAAAATGTATCCTAACTGCTGGTTAACAGCAAGCTGATCGTGGTCGTCCTCGATCAACAGCATGCCTCCATATTTTTTTTCACAATAGTCGAGGGCGCCTTCCCATGTCTTCGAAATGTTGACGAATATGACTCTGAGATGGCCTGAAAAACAGTCACAATAACATCCTCTGTATGTTTTGTGTTAAACATGCAAGTCAACAACATCCAGTCCAGCGTCTTTCTTAGACTTCACCTTAAAAATGAGATAATCATCATTTGTGAAACATCTGATTGGTTTTTATTTTTAACTGCTTTGAAGTAATATCTTCTCACACTTAAAATGAGACAAATGAGCATTTTTGCTTATTTCAAGGTGTATTTAGCTTTTTTCAAGAACTAGCTTTCTCACAGTTTATCGACAGGTTTGACAGTTTTTTAGGGCTATTTCCAGTACAAGGCAGCTTGTTTAAGTTGTTTAGGGTTCAAAATAAGTTAAAAAACAAAACAAAAAAAAGGAGTTAGTGAAAAAAAGTATTCCAAAAAAACCACTGAAACAACTGAAAATGCACTCTAAGAAATAGATAAGCCAAAAAAAAGTTTACTTTCCACAAGAAAAAAAACAACAACTTTAACTCACCAATATGTTGCTTACCTTTAGAGCATAGTCTCCAAGCCGTACTTTCACAACCATAAGTTTTCATCTCTGTTTGCGTCAGAACTGCACATTCCTCCCCTGGAAAGGTCGTCCACTTTCGGTAGGTTGAGCACTCATTTCTCGGCCATTGCCAATAATCGAACATGAGTCCCGTCCAAAACACTCTGCCCTGTCCCTCTTGGAGCACATCTTCCCTATTCTCTTCAGTGACAGTGACTAAGTCGGTGTAATATCTTCTGCAGTGCCATTGGGCCTGGCACCAGTTCTTGTCACTGTCTATCAGTTCATATCCAGTACCTATTAAAAAACAAAAAAACAAATTTAAAAACTGTAGGTGACGTGTTGGCTGGAGTGCAGTCCTGCTGAAAAGTAATAAAGCATCACATCTACCTGTTAAATGGGAGTAAATAAACACTGGTGCTGAAACTTACTGTTGTAGCACATAAACGGTTTGAAGTTCGAACAGTTGGAAAAGTTCCAGGTGTTGTTCGTGGAGGCCAGGCAAATTTGCTCTTCACCAAAGTTTTTTACCGGCGGGTGGAAGGTCCGACCAAGTGCCCCGTCCGACCAAGTGGCATTGTTCGCTCGATCCCTCCTCAGACCAATCCAGAAGGATCCGCTTACTGGCATCTCTTCCTCAGTCATCACCCACTGTGCCAATCCTACATCGTCTTCATCATATAGAGTTGGTACTTCACTGCTCTCGTTTGAACAATGATCATTTGCGTCGTTCCATCCTGAGCTGGTGTTTTTAACAACCATAAGTCGAAGATGGTTTGAGGTGGCTGTTTGAAAAAGTCCTGGTAAAGATTTGAAGGAAAAATAAATAAACAAAACCAAACAAACTCTTATTTTTCATCTTTCTCACATTGCAGCCCATCAAGCAAATCAGTTTGTCACAAAATCAAGTGCAATATTCTAAAATCCAGTTTTTGCACACATCAAACCCTTCACCGGTTGTCATGCTGTTCATTTATAATCATATATCCACAATGTATATACTAAATAGTTTATAAGTCTATATGAGTATATAAGTATGTGATTCTAAACAGTGGTATCAACATTTAGCGAGAACAAAAACAGATGACAAACAGTTACACTTTTACAAGTTGGTGTAATTAACGAACACTGTCAGGTTGATACAAACGTGCGTAGTTACATAAAGTGAGCCTGTACCTGAACACAGCATGAAAAACACAAGGGTCATCTTCACAGCTGTAAAAGGCTGTTGTGGTGGGAAAAAGACCATCTAAAGAAAAGGAGTACATATATGTATATAAAGACAGCACATTTAAACGTCTGATCATGTGAGAATTTAAACAAAGGTGGAAATTCTGCATGAAAGAATCATTTAAACCTACATTTCTCCCTCCAAATGTGTCTTACCTGCAGATGTTTGGTGCTGTGTGAGGTCAGTGTGAAGCAGTCACTGTCCTTTTGAGGGACATGAGCCAGCTAAAGGTGTTAGATTTGTTTTTTACAAGCTGCTATCATGTGTGCATAGCAAAAGCAGGGAGGTGAATAATTAACTGAAGGCAGTAATGTGCAGCTGGGCGAGGAAACTGGGAGAACAGGCCTTTGTTTCAGGAGCCGGTATGCAAAATTATACAAATATTTATCTTTGGACTTGTTGAGTTCATCCCAGTCACTTGCAAATATTGTACGTATTTCATTGCATCTAGATTATAAATTTGTATTTGTATGCTGCCATTTTAGTGCAGTGGAAAGTTATTTCCCATTAAAGTTTTGGGAAAACTACAAACTAATTTTCCTGGCTGGAATTTTAATTAACTTCAGAGAAATAATCATGTTTTTAAATCTTAAAATAATCTCATATTTACACAACACAGAAACAGTGTTGTTGTTTTTTTTATCTCTATATCTTTAACGTGTCTGCAGTTGCTTGTTTACATTAAAGCATCACACGATCCATCAAGCTGTGTGGCCCGGACATATTCCCTCATCATTGTCGTGCTGGATCAGTGTGTGTGTGGCTGACACAGCACCCGGCGTCCTGATGGACGGGACGTATGTTACCCCGCATCAGTGCGATGTCAGCGCCGCAATATGCAGTAAATCACACCGAATGGACGGCCCCTCCTCCAACGATTCCAGACCTTTCCATTCACACCCCAGGTCCACCTGCGAGACCTGCTGGAAACAGCCACGCTGCCCTGAGCCCCTCATGCCGGTGCGACACCGCAGTGACCCTGGAAACCGATGCAACGGCGGGGAGAGCGAGCGTTCAGGAAGAGATCCCGCCCTGATCCAACGTCGGGTGAAGCCTTTTTTAAGTGCTGTCTGACATTCAACCAGGCCTTTGGCTCGCCTTTAAACTCTGCTTGTGGAAGTAGTGTGGAAGCTGATTGGCAGCCGGCCTCCTGGGCACTGAAACAGCCGATCCAATCCCCTGGAAGACTTGAAGTCTGTGGGATGTCACCAAACTGTAATTCATTTGCAGTCTGATATCGGTCTGATTAAAATGATGCAGTTATTATTAGCAACAGAAGGTGAAGAGGAGTCATAAATCACAACCTTGGAGTTTCTCATTCTGGTCAGACAACCTCACTGTTTGTTGTTGACAAATCACTTATTTTTTGACCTCTGTAGTGTTGCCAGAATTAGAGACATCCTGTCGCAAACAGATTTGCGACTTCAAGGCAGGACAATCGCATTTCCCTCATTATCAGCGTCCCAATAACTCTTTCAAATGGCTCCAGCTGATCCGAATGCTGCCGAGTATTGATGGTGCCTCGCACAGAAGGTCATATTTGCTCCATATTGGATTCGCTTTGTTGGAAAACAGAATGAAACTCTTTCTTCTAGCAGAAGCCAACTTCACACAGATTTTGTTTCAGGGTGACTCCCTGTGTTCTCTGCCGTCGGTGCGAATGGCATCGAATGGTGGAACAACTTGTTCCACCTCTTATACAACTTTGTTCTGCATTTGGAAACAGTATCAGAGACACAACAGAGCGAAGACGGTGTGTGTCATAGTAAATTGGCACGAGCGAGTAAACACACACACACACACACACACACACACACACACACACACACACACACACACACACACGCACATGCACACACACACACACAGACTGCTTGTTTACTAGAAGTTTAGAGTGTTTTGAGCTCTCTTTTAATGCAGAACTGGATTTTTTTTTTCAAAATCGCAATTTTTGACCTTTTGCTAAACATTTTTTTTAAACATAATTTTGTTACCAGCTCTTGGACTTCTCATAAAATGAATCACTTCTATGGCTGCATTTTATTTAGCAAGCGGTGCACCAGCAGACTTTGAAAAAGGGTGGATTTCTTTTGACGAAAGTAAAAGAGCCCATCTTTTCTCCAAAATAATATATGTACGTTCACATTTTGCAAACCCGCCTGGCTGCTGAATGTGGAGTATGTAGTATATCGGTTTGGAGCCGCTGGCAAGGTGAAAAATCTTATCAAATCCAAAGTTTTGTGTCGACTTACCGAAGCATAACAAAAGGGTGAGGAAAAAAAAATGCAGTGTGTCTGACTGACCTGGCATTTCTTCACTTCTTTGACCGTGAGTTGTCAAGCAGTAACTCCGTCTCCATGGAAACAGCATTTTTTAACCTGGCAAGGAACAAAAAAAAAAAAAAGGAGGAAGAGAAGAACCCAGACAGGAAGAGGCGGGGTCGGATTCCAGCTCGACTCAGGCAAACAATGAAATACTGCAGGAGATTGAACGCGTGTGGTGTTCTGCTTTGAGCCACTCCTCATCTTTCAGCGCCACATAATTTGGCCCTCTGGTGGAGATAATTGAACACTTGTTACACTGCCAATAATCAAAAAAGCTTTGCTTGGTTAAAAATCTTCCCATCAAGTAAACACAATCACATCATGTTGGTTTGCTGTTATTTTTTGCAGAATTATCACAATGTGTTGTTCGTAGCCAGCAGCCATCGAGGCTTCCTGGTTGTCAGTTTTCTCTCATGTTCCCCGAAGGCTCGATCTCAAGTTCTCTTAAGTCTTCAGAGTAATGGAAAGGCACTTAAGGAGGCCGGGGAATTTCCCTGCGGAGATGTGTCGAGAAGTCAACAAGTGCCAGACACAACGAGTGTGACGGATGAAGGCGAGCCGAGCTTGTGAGAATGAGTGAGAGCGAGGAAATGAGGGGGTGGGGGGGTTGTGAATTTGCAGGAAGAAAGACAGAAGGCCGACCTAAATGCACAGAGGACCTTCAGAGGAAAAAACGTTTTTTTGTTGGTTTTTTTTTCCATTATGCAGCTTGAGATTTTGTGGTGTCGTATTGTATTAAATAACAACTGATAATCCTGACCTAAAAAAAATGTAAAAACTAACTATATTGATGAAACACACACTTTGCAAAAACTACACAGTGATATAATGAAATTACTTCTTAAAAATAGAGAAGAAAACCTTCATATTCTCTGAGAACGTTCACTGAATCTGCCGTTTATTCCTTCACAGAGCAGCAAGAATCACACGAGACTGAAGCTGAGGTATAATCTGGCTCTGCAGCCACGCAGCTCATTGCTCTATTCTTTCTACAGTCCTCCCAAACCACGGTTGTATTCTGCTCACATTCGGCAGAACCCCACTGCTATGAATGGAATGAAATGGAAGAAAATAATATTGATTCGGCACTATTTTCTTTTTTTTTCTGTTTCGGGTGAAACAGTAGAAACATTACCTGCACAATAGCCCGAGCCTCCTGTCGACACGTCTCAGAGTGAAGACGAGACCTGCTTTCAAGATAATTACCGCGGAGAAAGCGCCCACCATCACGAGCCACTCATAAACCTACGGCTCACTCCAAGATATTTATCGCCGCATAGTTATTTTTAATGGAGACTAAATCGTTTTTAAACCCTCGAATGATGAAGTGAATCTTTAGGTCTCGTTTTTCTCTGCGAACCACTGGTTCGGAACTGAGATTCTGACAGAGTTTCGAGCACATTTATTTCTTTTTTTTTTTTCCTCTTTCTCTCTTTCCACACTGCGAGTTCCCGTCCTACTGCTGTCTAATCAAACAAGTCGGCACTTCACTCAGTAATTGGCTCCTGCTTTCAGACCAGCAAAAGCAAGTATAACTACTGCAGAGCTGCCTTTAACTAAGCCCTCTCATGTACCATTTCTCCACAGAGGCAGTTGACCTAAAACTTCAGCTCGATGAGTGAGAGCACACAAGCGCTCACAGATTATTACAATACTAATGAATGGAAAACTACTGCGCGTCAGACTTATAGTGACAGGCTTCTAGTCGCCATCCGTATACTGTTGTGTTTTTTCCCCTTCGTGCCCTCAGTTGTTTTGCATGTGAAAAGAACAGAAGAAGAGAAAAACCCTTTCCTGATTTTAGTTCAGGAAATATGGTTTCAAAGTTGTACTTTTTCACCCCATTTCTTTTCTTTTACCCTGTCCCCAGTTGCATCGCTCCCTGACATCCTCTGTCATTTTATTCTCTTTCCTGCCACAATATTTCCTCTGCCTTTGTTATTTACTGTCACTTCTGTGTGTTTGCGTGTCTCCTTGCTCTTGACCCTTGTCTCGTTCTCAGTCATCCTCAGCATACCTCAGTCTCTCTTGCTTTTGTCTCTCTTCCACATATATACTTTCTTTTACTTTTTCTTTAAAAATACTAGGGCTCTTTCAAAGTCCATTAAATATTACTTTGAGTCAAATCGACCTTAAAAATCGACACAGAAATTCACCAAGCTGACCGGAGTGACCAAGCTCACAGTGGGCCAGAATCATTTTGTACCCACAAGGTGGCTTTATATAAAACATTCCTGAAACCTTTAGTAATAGTCACTCTCTACTGCCTCCCAGTGCACAAAGGTGGCATATCTTAAGTATGTATGCTGTAGCTTTAAGGGAACAAAGTGACGAATTTGTGAGTCCGAAAAGTAAACATCAAACACTTCTATCTGAAGAATATCCACTTTTTCCTCTGAATTCATCCTGCGCTGCTTTCCATTTGCACTTTAATCTGTACTTGAACTTTTCTCCCCTTAAACTCCTTTCTGCCTGTTTTTTTTTCTTCCCTCCTCCCTTTCAAACCTTTAACTTCATTTGACGTACGGACCTGCTCAGGGGTTTGGTCGGGCGAAATTAAATGAGATTTGATTTTTAACTTTAATTGATTTACCCTCGCTGGGATGGTCACAGTGAATGGTCGTGCTGAATAACTCGCGTATCGAACACAAATTCTCTCTGGCTGTGAAATCGATGGGAGAGGATTTATTGGAGTAAGTGTTTGCATCAGCACTAAATGGATGATGTTTTTCCTTTTTTTTCCCCCCCTTGTGTTATTCAGTTATACTTCTTTTCTGGTCCGTTTTCTGTCAGGCAGCAGACTTGGCCATGTTTTCTCTCACCTGTCAGCCTTCTATCTGCCTCTCTTGTTCATTTAACCTCTTGCGCTCTTTTGGCTGTCCAGTGATCCGTATCGTGTGTTTATTTTTTTTCTCTCAGGTGAGCTCTGAAGAGATCAGCACTCCCGGTGTGTTGCTGTTATTATATCTATGTTCAGCGCTGGATTATGCTATTACAGTGAGAGCAGTATTTTTCACCGCGCATAACTTTGAGCCTGGCATAATCCTCTCCCTCCTCGCCTTTATCTTTGTCACTGTGACTCCTGAGGAGAGCGGCGACTTTGACTCTATCATTCCTCTTAATCTCTATCTTGCTTCCATCATAATCTCCTCACACTCGGATGTCTTCTCTGTTGGTTTCTCTTTATGCTCACAATGATACAAGGTTTGCTTTGAATTTCAAAAAGTGCCAATGATCCAAAAAAATGCTTAGGAGACTTCGTTGAACAGCAGCACCGTTCCTGTTGTGGCAGCCTGGACTGTGGTTCCCTCTGCACGGCCGACCGGGCCGGATCTGTTAGTAATTTGGGTAATCTTGAGTCATGCAAATGTCGGAGTGATTACGGGAAGTCCGTCGCTCCGCAATTGTATCTGATCTCGATGTTTGTCACAAGAGTCACAGTTGTGGCTTGTTTGATCGGAGCCTATCTCTTGAAGGCCGATGCTCATTTCAGCACAGATGTGGGCAGGAATACGGACTTCCAAACGGCTGTGATTAAAAGACACGGAACGGCGATCACTCAGCCGTAACGAACGCTTGTGCACGTCACCGATGAGAAATAATATCCACGCCTTTCCCCGCATTCATCACAGTCTCAGTGAGCTTCGCTGGTTCATATTTCATGCCATGTGGGTGTTTATCTGGCAACCGAAAGATGACAAGTTTAAGATGTTAATCTGCCTGCCAATTCTGCTCCTCACGAAATTAGATGACTTCAAAGGACCGCAGATAGTGGTGAAATATTCAGTTCGGTCTTTCCTCATGGTGCGCTCTAATTTCATATTTGAGATGAGATTTTGAAATAGCTCCCTCATTACGGTTTGTTACGAAACCCTCCTAATTACCGCTACTTCTATTATCAAGTAATCAGTCTTTGATCGTGCTGTAGGACCTCGACTCGTGTTTCATTTCCGAAGCCTGCGGTGACACACTCGAAAAAAGGTCACTTCAAATGAGGCTGAGCGAAATTGTTATGAATTTGTTCACTTCAGCTTCATAATTCGTTTTTATTTTTTTTTTCATATACAAGAGTAACAGTGTTACTTTTTTACTGAAAAACAACAGTTAATTCAGCCTCATATGTTGAATGTATGTTTTGTGTCTTAGAACAGGTCTGATACAGCATTCATATTTCTATACTTTTTATACAACCTCATTTTAGGCAGGTTTTTTTGTTTTTTCACCCCTTTCCTGTAATATGGGATGGTGAGGTTTTCCTGTTCACACTCATTATTTTTAAGACTGAGGCTCTGTTCGACTCCTGACCTGACAGAAGAAGACATGACTGGCTCTGCTGGAAAAACCTGCTTCGCTAAAGCCCACTCTCATCCTCCCCCTGCGGCCCGGCCGGCTCGGCGATCGGTCGGCGCTCGGCTCGGCTTAGCGTGCTGACTCACGGGGACGCTGAGACAAAAGTCCCGAGCTTTGTGGGCGGAACAAAGAGGAACACAGTCGATTGGAAAACTTTCACGCGTTCCTCTTTCTTGCTGAAACTTGCAGAGTTGGTGGAGCGGTTGCGAAGAAGGCGACGGATCCTGTTGTTTCCTCGCTCGCCGTCCTCGGCGTCTCTTCTGCCCTTTCTTGCTCGTATCGATTGGGATTGGGAGATATAGATGTGGGTTTGGAATGGAGGCTCTTTCTTTTTTTCTTTTTTGGACAGCAGCTCCCTTTGCCTCCCTCCCCTGATGCCCCACCCCCCCCCCCCCCTTTTTTTCTGCTGAGTCATTTACTGTCGTGCCACAGTCGATGCAGCTTAGAGCACCGCTGACAAAGAGTGGCGGAGCTGGATTCCTCGCTGGGGACCCCGAGCGCCGACCGATTTTCATTTCCTTTGAAAAATTAAACCCTCCCCCCCCCAATCTAATCTTGTCCCTTGCTATCAAATTAGCAATTAAAATTACAAACAATAGTGTGGCTGGTTTCACTGTTCTCCGTGCCACCCCGGGGCGAACTGGCCTTGCCTTCCCAAAGATTTCTAAATGTCACAGTGAAAGAAGTTGAAAAAGACCATTACCAGTGACATTTTATTGTGTACGTGTGTGTCTGCGCTTGTGTGGCGTCGGAGCATACAAACATGCATACATTAAGAGTAAATTGCGTTTCCTCCCATGCAAATACGAGACCTGAGGTTGTTTGAGATTAGTGTCTGTTCATCACTTTTTTATTTTTTTTATACGCCACTTGATGTTCAGTGTGGTGTTTTGTTTTGACCCCACTTTCACCCGCCGTCGTTGGCATTCTGTTTCATGAAAGTAGCAGAGATACGCCTCAGTGCCTGCTCCAAAACAATAATACGAGTCGGGGCTACAGAGAATGGCCCTCACAAGAAATGAGGGTTTGTAATGAAACAGAAAATCTGCCTTTCATTTGGAGCAAGCAAAAAAAAAAATATATAATTCTCAAAAGAAAAAATTAAATAGGTAATGGACCTATCAAGTGTGACATGACATTTGCACAGTAAAAATAGATCAATGGTTCACAGCCTTTCTAACCAAACGAGCCATTTAACAATCCAGGTGAAAATAACACAATTCAGAAACAAAATGAAGTCTTCAAATTGTAGTTGTAACTTACTGAATTGATCACAACTATTCTAAATATTTGACACAACACACAATCATTGTGAAATTGAGATTTTTTGGAATGGCTCCATCAGGGAATTCAATGAAGGTTCTGCAGGATTTTCCTTACTCCTGCTCACTACGGATGGAGGAATATGTTAAACACTCTATAGAACAGCTGCCAGCTGCCTTTGAGTCAATAAAGCCATAACGTCCTTTCCTGACCCCTCCTCTGCTGTCATAAAGCTAAAGTTTGATTTGAGGAACTGATACTATCCCAAAGGCACCGGTAGGAAATACAAAGGCCCTTAACAAGATGTGAGTCTGGACACATTAAAAAACTCCATCAATCTCAGACTTTATGGTACCCCCCCCCCCCCATGCCCCCCTA
>JAUESE010000037.1:6343359-6354881 GCA_032274725.1 Malacoctenus triangulatus
TATGTGGGTTTAAGCCCCCCCCCCCCCCCCCCCCCATGAATGTGGACTTTCAATAGACGTATGTCCATCGAATGTTACTGCACACGTTGTTTAAATCATTCACTGTAATTGGGGTCATACGACTGCCTGCACCTCAAGTGAATGAATGAAGCGAGACGAGATCACACGGGGCAAATAGCAGGTGTGAATGGGAGTATTTTTCTGAATGCTCAAACAGAGCACGCGTGTGTGCTCAGGAAAACCTTTACAACCTTCCCCATGGCCGCCGCATTAGAGGAAAGGGTAAAGTAGTTTAGATTAAATCTAATATGCCAGGTTGTAGAACTGCACAATGTGGGAATACCGCCTCTCCTGCAGCGTATAAATAATGAATAAGCACATAGCAGCCCACCGAAACTGTGTGAAATAATCCATATGAAGCAGAGGAAAGGGGGCTCTTGCTGGGATAACATCCAATCCTTCAGACAAAATCCATACAAGACAAATTTATGTGTTCAGATATGCATGAAACTTTGGCTGCGAACTTCTAATCATTTCTCACATCCGTGCAAACCAGGAACAAGCTTCTAGAGATGTTTGATTAGACAGATGGACTCAAATCCATCACCAAACAGATGGCATAAAATTGTTTATTGCTGCAGCCACTGAAATAGCCCACAGATACAAAAAGGCCATCTGGGTCCATGTGGGGTTTCCAGCATCAGCCCATCTTTCATTTTCATTTACAATCACGGAATCTAATGTAGCTATTCCCAGCAGTGTTTTCAGTAGTTACCAACACAGAAACGGTTTGAATATTGCATGTAAAAAGCGGAGTATGATGATGGATAAATAATAATTTGGGTTTTTTTGTATTTGTGTCCCTGATTACCAGCAATCATGGGAGCACAGTGATAACCACAGTCATTTCTGATTCATGGTAAGACAGCAGTAATGCTGCAGTGACGACCGACTGAGCAGAAAGACCCGCAAACCAGAGTGGGAGCTGAAATTTGACTGTTTAGAGCTAATTACTGTGCTTTTCTGTTAATTGTTCACCTTGTAAAAAGTGTTAATGAAACGATTTCAACGAAAGCAGACGCCCGTTTTTACTTTATCTCACCTCATCTTCTGCAGCCAATAGAGTTTGTTTGGAACTGTTAGACTTCTTCATTAGAGGAACTTTTAGGATTCACTTTATTTGAGGCGTCACAAAAGATTAAGTCCATGAGATTAAACTTTTGAAGTTGAAAACTGGTGGCACAACTTGAAAGCAGCTGAACCTTGAATTGGAAAACTTTGATTGAACCGTTGATGTTTGATCGAAAACCAACAAAAATAAGAAGGACCATTGTGTAAACTCACAACGTGCTGCTACTGTTGGTGATTCAAGACGAAGACACAACTCAAACTCAGCTGCTTGGAGACCCTCTCTCAGCTCCGTTTGCGCTGACGCCGTCATATTTCTCTCCCTACTCTGCAACTTCTTGTGCATTAACCACAATATTCAGTATCGATCACACAAGTTGATTCTTGTATTCTCCGAAGTGTATCAGCAGTCATATTGTTCGAAAAAGCGCTGATCCTGCAGTTCAGAGGCCGTCGTGTGATTGGACACACGGCAAAGTGCACCTCAGGAGAAGCTCAGGCAGACTGCATGAAACAGCCCACTCAACAGTTCGCAAACTGCTTCAGCTGGTGTGAACTTCATTATATGGAGTAAACGCTTGAGACGGTGATTTGAATTTCAAATGCCTTCGAGATGCAGGCCGCGCTAACCTGTTTTGTTTTGGTCAGCTGTGTGTCTGCATAGAGAGAATATTCGGTCCGATGGATCCTCCCCCCCGCCCCCCCGCCCGTTACCTTTGAAGTCGATCCCCCCCGCGAGACGATGACTGACTGTTCAGAGGGGCCCGGCTCATCGGACAGTTTCCCCGGCGTGGAAGCGGGGAGGGGAAGGTAGAGCAATATACCATCAGGTCCACCATATGGTTATCTGATCCTTCAGCAGGGACCAATCTGCCAAACCGGTGGGAGCTAAGCTGTGGTCGCTACACGCTCCATTTCAAACGCCTCAGACATCAATGACGCAGCGGGACAAGGCAGATCACGTAGCTGTGATATTAAGGGCAAGACTTTCCACAGATGCATTCACTTTACTGCAAGCGACATACAGTTTGGAAGCATTCACAAAGACATAAAAGAAAGAAAATATAGGATTTAGGACAAACAAGTGAAGATATCTGTTCCTAGATACATAAAACATATTACAAGTATAGCTGAAATGATGTGAATATGTTTTTCCTAATTGCTGGAGTCAAGCTCGAAGCAGGTTCGGGTAGCTTAATCCCTTAACTTGAAATAACAACTTGAATAAGTGGAATAGTTGTGTGACTTCACCAGGTAGCATAGAGATCTGCCTTCTGCTGTTTCTGTACAATTGACAGTGCGTGTTCGTCCTCGCTGCTGATCCATTCTCCACTGTCGGTATTTTTGAGATGCAACACTAACAATTACTTGGTCTCTTTAGCCACCCACTTGTGTCTCTGTCCTCTCCTCTTACGGCTTTGTAATTATTTACTTACATTTTATTGTTCTTTAATTGCACATCAGTGTTTGACACAAGATCCTTTACTTCTTGTAGTTAAACAGATGTTGCTAGATGGATGAAATGAATAAATCTGAAGATGTTTGAGCGACAAAATCATTTTTTGTTCTGGGAAACTTTCAGTGCCGCAGAAACTTTTTTGAACTTTTTGCTCGGTGTCCCAGTGTTGACAAAATAAAAGAGATATTTCCATTTTAATTAGTGAACCTTGATAGATGGATTTAATGTAATCTTCAGAGCCAGGCCAGCTAACGGATGGCTGCGGACTGATACGAAAGCCCATTGATCTCCTTTTTTCAGCTCTCAGCAAGAAAGTATGGGAGGCTATTTCACAAAACGTCAAACTGTTCCTTGAAGAAATGACACAGTAATCACTGCCAAGGAATCAGCAAAGGCATATTCCCTCTTGTACTTGTCTCATTTCTGCGCAGATCATGGCAGCCACAATCTGGACACAGTCAAACTTGATCTTACATAACTCCCCCTGCGCTCCAGCGCTGCACATGTCCAACACTGGGATGCCAGCCGCTGATAGTGCCTAATTGAATTTTTCACCGTGAATGGTGTCCTATCATCGCTGCTTATGAAATGTCCAGGTGTTCATTACTGACAAATTGAAATTATGACCCGTTTCGTGACAGAATAAGGACGGAAATTAGATTTTTGACACACAGGTAGGATTCTGTCGTGTTTTCAGCAGTAATTTGATTTCCGTTCTTGACTCAAGTTTTGACATGCGTTCCGAGAAAAAAAGCTGATTATGGAGACCTAATGAGGGGAAGGAGCGATGAACTGAACCGTCATATCGTTAGTTATACGTGATTCACCGCTACATGTGACTTAATCAATGTAATCATCCATCTGAGAGCGCCGGCTCGTCCCGGCGCTGCGGCAAACACACACAGGCAGTCGGTTTGTCATTCCTCCCGGCGAGGTCACAATTTCATAATTAATTCATCGAGTCATTTCTGAGCGACAAGCAGCGAGACCGTCTCTTTGATTCCTCCTCAGACGCTATCGGCAACACGAGCCGAGACAAAACACATCCCGATAGCGCGCGCAGAGCCAGCAGACAATGGCACGAAAGACAAGAACGAGACAGGGGGTGGGGGGACGGAGACGGGCTTGAATTCAAACCCCCCCGAGATCCCATCATATCTGCGGAACGGCATGTGTGCACACAGATCCGTACAGTGTGCTCACGCTGCATGATAATAAGTCTTTGTGATGAAGCAATTACAGCGAGGGACTCCTTGGAGACTGAACACTTTCCGTTTGAAAAATACAAGACGCCTTCGCTGGGATGCTGCAGATCATAAAATCAATATGACTTTTTTGTGGCAATTGAGCGCAAAAAGGTTCGTTGTGAATGCGATTTTTTTTTCCGGAGCACGTTTTTTTTTTAAGTACATCCTGTGTTTGTTGCTTTTTTATTGACTTGTCCCTCGGGGTTGCATCTTGCGACTCAAGGTACATCAAGCGAATTCTTTTTTTTACAAAAGATGTTCAGTGTAAGCGTCGTGGGGTTCTGCAGACATTCGCACTGTGACCCTGTAGCTCTCATGTTTAATGTATGGCCTGGATGTAGAACGGCACACTCGTGCAGTGGCTACTACTGTACATCTGCAAGTGCATGGCCCAGTGGTTTCACAGGGACAGAAAGACATGACAGGGTGAATACATCATGTTTAACCAGGCATAAGGGGGACGAGCAGGGAGGGGAAATCCCCTCGAGGCCCACTCCCATTCACTCCTTTAGGCCCTGCATCAAGGTGAGCAGGAAAACAGTGGCTGCCCAAAGTACAATACTGGACATGTTTACTGCTTCATTTTTTATCCAATGTGAATTTCATAGATTTCTTGAAATAAATTACTTTTTTTAATAATTTCTCACCTTTCCCTAACCCAAATTTTCTCTCCGAGCAGCTCCTGGACTCTGTCTTTCGATCTCCCACTTGACAAAACATTCCAGTGAAGCCAAACACTTTACCCATGCTCATCAGTGAAGTTCTGTCCATGAGGCTTTTTCCCTATCGTGCTCTCTTTCTCCCGATTAACCATGTTTTGCTCGCACAAGTCATCGCTGGCAGTCAACTCCCTGCATAAAATTACATTTCGTGACCTTTTCATTAACTGGCAAATTATGCCGCTTCTCTGCCAGGCTGCAATTTGGGCCAAAGGCACGTTGCTCTATTCAGGTGATGACTGTTCTCTTCCCAGTAATGCTGTTGTGGTTACCAGTTCGCAGTGAACAGGGGGTGGGGGGTAAAAAACAGGGTGAGGAAGAGAAGTCTGTCGATCATTAATGATGAGCGTGACACCGCAGCATAACTTGACCAAACATCTGCAAAGTTACAGAATCTCTTCTCGAAACTCTTTCGATTTCAACTCTCTTCGTTCTCGTTCACGTCCCGTTTTTTGCGATTCGAACACACGCATGAATGCACAATTTCTTGTCCATGTTTCTGGAGCCACTTCAGCTTTCCTCAAGTCCGAGTTTACCGAACCAGAGATGCACAAGTCACTCTCTCTCTCCGTGAGAGGTGAGGTGATGAATGATTTTCCAGATGAGCTCGGACGCTCAGGATTAACACAGTCTGTTCACATTCGCACCCTTGCCAAATGAAACACACCCACATCTTCGCTGAGTCCCGTCGCCGACCCTAATCCAATCTTTACTGCCGAAACAGGTGGGCCTCGGTTACCGCTGGGATGACTTGAAGCAACGATGAAGATTAATGAATTGATGTCTGTAATTAATGTTGGCATATCAAAATAGATGTGCATCAACACACCACATCTAATGGCTTCATAAAGTGGGATGAGCCTCTTGCTGAAGGTAAAACTTCGGGTTTATTCCCAGAGACGCCGTAGAAAAAACTAAATTCATACCTCAACTGATATTGGATTTTGTTTTCATCCTTCCAGCGCCAACTGGAACGATTGCCCAACAGAAAAAAAAAAGTCTTATTGAATATATTAACTTTCAATATATTACATATTCAACATTGCCTGGAGGTTAGCTGGAAGAGGAAGACGCTTTTCAGATCTGCTTCATCTTTTCTTTTCTTTTTTTTATGTTACTTTGCAGTAAGGTCAATAAAATTTTCGTGTTATTCGTTACCGGCGTGCAGCAGAGAAAAAAGTGAAGCGTTCCAGTGGATGCCCTTCAAGGGAGAGAGATCAGGGTGTCGCATCGCTTTCGACCTGCGCAGCCTTTCAATGATCGAAACTCCATCAGTCACATTTCCCACGTTCTGTCTCGCTGAAGCATTTCTCACATTTTTTATGCAGTGTTGCTACAGGCCTGCGCAGTGAGTCATTGCTGGTGATCCGCGTAAACAAAAGCCTGATTAATCAAGGTAATCAAGTTGTCTGACAGAGGTCAATGGGTATGCAAATTCTGTGTGTGCCTGAGCTTCTATTTCATCCAGCTTTGCATATTATACAACAAAGGTCATATTGAAGATTGCCATTCACGGAGAATTATTCCCAGTGATGTTGACACAACAGTTTAAACAGTGGCTGATGGTGTAAACCACATTTTTAATGGACCAGTACTGCATCAATTAATATCACAGCGGCTCCCCTTAACAAGACTTTTTTTTTTCTTAGGATGACTGAAACCAATTAATCTCCCGTCTGATCGTGAAATATTGTTTTTTTTTTTTCTTTCTGTCACTTCAAAGGATTGATTCTAATCTGAAGCGCAGGACTTTAATATTGTGAATGTCAGCAACAAAAGGATTCAGTGAAAGACTTTAATCGCGGCTTTCTCGGCCTGTAATTGCGCGGCAAGCATCAATCACTCGCATCCCCGCGTTTTTCCGTTTGTAAACCTCCAAATGTTCCCCGGAGGAAATGGCGTTTTTCTCCGACGTTTTTTCTTGCCGCTTGATTTATTCAAACTGAGATGATTCTCGAAGGTCACGGTCGGCGGGAGCGAACTCTCCCACCTCCTCCGTCTAATCTTGTTCTCTTAGCTTTTGTTTCAGCTAACAGAGAGTGAAGTGAAAGGGCAGATCAGATAACTTACCAAAAGCTGCTAACAAGAGAGAAAAAGCAGGACGGCGAGGACCCACAAACACAACGCGCTCGCAATGAGTGAGAAGAGGGCTCTGTTAGCCCCAAATTCTGCCTCCCAGAATGGTGTTCAGTCAATGAAATGAAGTGCTACTCCTCATTTGTCCACGAGAGGTCACAGTGTTTCAGAAAGAATAGAAGACATCACGCAACAATGGGAAACTGAATAGCAGCTGGCAGCAATGCTCTTGAGATGAGTGTTGCTGCAGTGCAGCCAGCTGACTTATCGGCGTCAGTGTTGCATCAGTGTCGTGATAAAACATCAACCGCAGTGAACAGCAACCAAACAATCCCCGACTCCTCCACTTGAGGCAGTAGCGCTCCCTCGGATGGATATAAACTTGTTTTGTTCTTCAGCCAGTAAAAATAACAATTTTCCATCAAGCTGGAGAAAGTTTTTCTTTCTCCACTGTGTTTAAATAATTATTGCTGAGAAACAAAAGAGAGATGTTGTTTAGTATAGTGAATAATTACCTGTTGGGTGTTCAGGCTTGTTCTGCCTCTCGCAGTGTGAAGCTACTTTAATTTTTCTCAAGAACAGGGGCAACAATTTTTGTTAATCATCTAAATTGTGCAAAAAATCTGAGCCAAACATAAAGCATCCGCTTGATTACAACACCGAAACAATTTATTCTCTTGTTGTTGCAAAGAAATGCAAATTACCAGAGGTTGAAAATGAGCCGACCTCGAAGGTCCGTGTTTATTAGCTGTTATAGTCCCAGAATGAATCGAATCCTTTTCACTCTGATATGGATGAGCTATTTATTCAAGGTGAGGACTTCCTCTTTGTCCGACGCGGCCTTGCTGTTACCATCCTAATGGCCCAGAGCACAATCCAGAGCGCCGGGGACTTGATGAAGTGGAGGCTGCTGAGAAGAACAAAGGCTTACTCCATCTTGGTTCTATCTGGCTGACATCTTGGGTCCTCCGGGAGCTTTAGCTCCTCGCCAGTGGTTCATTCCTCGATCCGCGCTGCACAACTGGAGGGGCAGAAAAGCAGGAAAGAAAGGATCCACTGGAGGCGATGGGAGTTAGAAAACAGGAGCGCGTGATAGAATTTGATTTGACAATTGGGCTGTTAGATTAATCTCATTCACTCGCAGCGTGTGCTCTGGCCGCGCAGCTCAATTTGCTATAACCAGCTTGAATTAGACCAGAAAAGTGGCGGTGCACTGCAACATACAATTGGAGCTCGCAAGGGGGGTTCAGTTTGGCTTCAGTGGACCACTCACCAAAAAGGGTTTCACGATATATATTTGTTTTCTTTTTGAGTACTTCTTACCATTGAAGCAACAAAGGCAAAGACAAAAACAAGAGAAGAAAAAACTGCCTCGTGTAGTCATCGGAACAAATTACATACAGTCAATTCAAGCCAAAAATCTTTCTTCCCGGGTGGATAAACAATCACAACCTCCTGCTCTTGGAATGGAGTCAGTGACCTGTGGAGTCATTTCTTGGCTGAACTTGTGGGGTAAACGTCTGAAGGAATCGCTCCAGGTGAACAGGTCTGATACACCAAACATTGGGCATGTGGGACGAAACTAAAAAAAGGAAAAGAGTTGAAGATTCAATGTCTTTGATTGAGAACAAACGGGTGCTGGTGGATAGAAAGTAGCACGTTGAGGGTGAAGTCATCAGCAGGGGAAACAGATCCTGGCACTTCAGCGTCTTGGTATAAATCTACCTGTCGCATACTCTCATGTTCCAATTCACGCAACAATCTTCTCCTTTGTCAGATTGTGTGCATTTCCTTCCTTCTCTCTCTCTTTCGCTCTCTCTCTCCGTCTGTCTCTCTCGAGGATTTACAGTGCATACAGCACAGATTCGGGACGTTCGACACCACTGGGGTGAATCCAGGTCATCCAAAGCCATTATCCCTTCCTGATCCATTAAATCTGGATCGCTGACAAAATAGATGTCGGTAAGGAAAGGAGAATCACCGGAGGATTGTCGAGTGCGCGTGTCACTCTTCTCATCTCCTTTTTTTCCCCTCGCTGCTGTTTTCCTTTCTCCTCTCATGGTGTGTCAGGGTCTACTTCTCTTTCGCTCTCCGGGGAATCGTTGCGTTGCTTCCCTTGGGGATAAACAAACTAGTAATTCACCTCCCTACGGGAACACAAACAAACTGACCGGCCTCCCGTCGCGATCACTATAGATTCTGCGATTGATTTACCAGTCCTGCAAAAGTAAGTCATGTGACGCTGGATTCATTGCGGTAAACAAATTCACCCAGTGGCGGCGAGTTCCTGCTTACATGGGAAGCACGTTTTGATTGAGGAGTCGTTACCAGTTTGAGAAAAAGACGGGACTTTTAAACAAATGCATTGATAAGCTCCTTTTAGACTAAATACATGATTTGAAAATGTTTCATCAACATAAATAACAACTATCATGTGCTATTTTTGGTACCTAAACGGCCAATTCTCTGTCACATAGTGATGGCTCACTTACATGTCAATTATGTAACTTTCAAAATTCCTCAAAAGTTCAGATTATGTGACTTGTGTTCAAAAACCATCCAGCGTGTTTATCTCCGATTAGCGTGTGACTTTATTCAAAGTCGATTCATCGGCTTGCCTGTTGATTTCATCACATCCAATTATGCTGGTAGTCTTGAGCAACAGTGTACATAAAAAGATGACGATCACGACTTAACATAAATTATACAACAAGTAGTTTATCAAATCTTAATCCTTCGATAACGTCAGACTAATATAGATATGTCTCAAAATGAATTGGCCGATTAATTAAAAAACATGACATTGACTTGATGTTGCGATGTGAAGTGGACCCTAAAACAATATACCTAAGAGCATGTAAACAGGATTCTCCTTCCTGAGTGCAAAACATGAGAATAGTTGGCACGGCAACGTCGTCGACGAGAGGAGGGAGTGGGTTTTGATTACATGCTTTGTGGATGAGCAGCTGACCCTCTCAGCCACCGCTGCTTCACAGCGGTTCATCCCCCTCAGCTCCTCTGGCCCCTTAAAGAGTAATGAGGGCCCGGATGAACCAGCTGACCTTCGCTCCCTTGGACCCTCAACTCCTCACAACATGAAACACGACTGGCGTGAAGGTTTCCGAATGAGGCCCGGAGCTCCCGAATGCACCGCGAGTCAGTCCAGGAGGCTGCCAACAGGTAGAGGACCACTTAGCACACGAGTGGTATTCACTGGGAGGGGTGTGATCTTATCGTGGTGATTAGGAGCACCACACTCTGAGGAGGACATGTTGTTATACTTTGATCATAGATTGACATCACACAGTGTTGAAAATGAAAAGAATATTCAAATTGATCTTTTTGTAGTGCTTCAGTGATAGATCAAATTAAGTGTCTTTTATGGATAATGATGGATATCTTTTTAGGAAAAATGGCAAATTCTGAATAGATGAGTTTGATGATGCTCATGTACTGGTCTGAGCCAACTGGTGTAAAAACCTTTAAACACGCGCTTTTATTGATTCACCTTTTTTGTTGATAATGCTTTGTTTGGTTCATAAAAAGCATGAGTGCACGCGGATGCCATTAAATCACACCTGTTTTCACTTCCCGTTTAATTAATCTGCGGCCCGGAGGGACGAAGCGCGCAAAGGTTCTACGACGGCAGCGCTGGATTGTTTGGTTGTTTCCTGTCTGCAGTGATCGGCACCGACGTCTGTTTGTCATCGCAGTTGATGGAACTACTCAGGACCGGTGGATTACTTTTTTTTTTTTTTTTTTTTTTTTTTTTGTATCGACGGCTGTGACGCTCCTGACACGCTTTCAACTGCCGTCTGGAGGGACGTGCAGCCCGAGCCATCCCGGACACGAGTCAATCGGTGAGTCTCACCGCTTTGTATTCGCCCCCCCTCTACCCCACTTATGTTTGTACCCCAACACGCTGGAGCTCGGGCCGACAGACGACCTCCGGAAGCTCCGGGAGTGTCCAGGCAATGTTTCCTCCTGTTGTTATGACTGCAGAGTAGCACACCTCCTCCCTTGAAGCATTTGCAAATATTTTGAATGTTGTTGGTAGTAACTTTTGAATTCGACCTATTTCTCTGTTTAGTTTTATCCCCCCCCCATGTTTATACATCCACCTGGGGGTCCCAGGTCACCAGTCCATCACAGGATGACCTCCATCACCTCAATACTGACACCTCTCTTCATCAGATTATCTTTGAGCACCAAAGACATCATTTTTTTTGCCAAGGAACCATGATAATCATCAGGCAACTATGAGAAAAGTATTCAAAATGATAATTTTGGATTGAATTTAAACCGCTGAGTCACAAAAAAACAACCAGAAAGTGCTTCCTTCTCAGGTGATTGTTTCCGTGAGGACGCCGGGTGTAATTCGTTGGTTCCCCCGCGACCTCTCCGTCTCGCTCGCCGTCCCTCCGAGGACCAGATAGCGGGGCGTCCAGGATGACCGATGAGAGGGAAGCCCAGGTTGTCAGAAGCGATTCTCTGCGCACATCTGTCAGCTAAGCAGCCTTCAAAGGCAGAAGGGACAGAGCGAGAGGGAAATGGGGAGAATAGGTGAAATGAGAGAGCCGGGGAGAGGAGGAGAATGAACAAAGAGGGAGAGGATAACCCAATAAGAGAGGAAAGGAGAGAGGGAAAAAAAGCAGCACAGGCTTTAAATAAAAGAGATTTATGCAGTCTTGGGATTGTAAAAAACAAAAGCCTGTCACTCAGTTTAGAAGAAAACCTGAGAATGAAATATGAGCGTGGACAAAAAGCCTTTAGATTACACACAATGTCAGTGCGACGCACAGAGAAGCTCGCAGGGCGACGATGCACCTTCAAAGGACGACTCGGTGGTTTTTCGCGCAACCGTGCCGGCCGTCGATGAAGCAGCACTTTGTT
>JAUESE010000037.1:6384019-6398814 GCA_032274725.1 Malacoctenus triangulatus
GTGTGTGTGTGTCAGTGTGTGTGTCTGACAGTCACAGGCAGAAGTTTGGGGAAAGAGATGGTTGTTATCGCGGTTTCTCGCGCGGCGCCGTCGAGAAAATTGTTCAACATTCGACGGCACCTGCTTATTTGCGTTGCTGCTGCTGAGCGAGACAGGAAGATCAATCCCACTCACACACCTATCGGGGAAATATGAGGCCACCGCCAGCAGCCTGTTAGCTTACCTTTGCGCAAACAACTGTCCTCTGCCTGTGCATGCCTATTAAAACAGTGTGTACGCACAAGGAAAGGCCTTGAGGTGCATCCATATAGTGTTACTTTGTGCTATAAATAGCAACTATTCCAAGTTTACGTCGTTCTTCTCACTCCAACATACAACACATCAAATGAGCTTTCTTGTCACACATACACACAAACACACACACATGCACTCTCCTTAACTTCTGCCTATTATCTGTGCATTGAACACTCGTAGCTGCATATTGCAAGAAGGAATAATGATACATGGCCTAGAATAAACAGCCAAGGCTACACGTGCTATTTCTGCTCCTTAACTATGTTTCATGAACACTCAACTGATACTTGAGTTTCTCTCATAATCTGCATCCATTATTGCCACAGTTTATGCCTGCATGAATCTTTTCAGCTCCATTTTGTACACTTCTGATTTCAGACTCGGACTTTACCTAAAAATCTGATGAATTTCCTTGTGATTGGCATTTTTTGGGCCCTGTAAAGCCATCGCCTTGATAATGAGTGTGGCAGATTTCAGTCCCTAGCACAGGGGTAAACACACACACACCCAGACACACAGCCAGACACACACATTTGTACATTGCCAGTCTTCCACACACTCGCCTCTGACGGATGAGTAGCTGGGAATAAAGCGCCACACATCTGCTCTGTATCACAGTCTCAGCTGGATGTGGAGCACTTGTGCATAAAGACATTACACAGCTTGTCCTTGCTAAGATAAATTACAACCTGTGCAGACACTCACACACTCACACTCACACACAGAAAAACACATTTTCTGTCCTTTATGCAGACGCACACAATCGCACACAAATGCAGGAATGTTGTGCAGAAATGAAATTACATCAGACCCGGCGCTCCCTGCTGACTATCATCAGTACCTGCATGTTTATTCAATTTTTGAGAACTCCGTTTACATTGTACTTGTACCCCTGTCAGTACAACCAGCAGCTTTTGCACCGCAATAAAATAGTATTTCATATAATCCTCGACTAAGTGGATAACTAAGCTCATGCAGAGCAGGTGAGTCATGCTTGTTTGCTACTGTAAGCACATTGCCCATGCCAACATTGTAAATATTAATACAAATCTGTTGCCAAACCAGGTTCTGATGCAGGACAAAACCGAGAAAGTAACTTCGATACTACAGAAAACAGAAACTCGATTTTAGTTTGTCTTTCTTTTGGTTGAAAACCAGCAACATGCTAGATTTTTTAATCGAAACTGAGGCTCCTCCACTGTTTTGGAAATGCACCGTGAAGCATTTCACCATAAATTAAGCAGGATTTAATCCTTCGGAACGCTTTAGAATTCTCAAGACGCACTACATTCTGCACGGACGGATGAGATTCTGCTGTAAATACCTGCAGTGTATCCAGCAAACTGAAACCTCGGAGTGCGCACTGTACACACCTGGACTTTCAGGAATTTGGCTAAACTGGCTTCGACACAAAAAACAGATTTTTGACATTTTGAGTAATGCTGCAAATAGCGTGTGCAAAATCAGCTCTTTAAATATCTCTTTTAAAGTGTACTGCCTATGGAGATTTTTATCCCCATTCACTATAATTTGCTCCATCTTTGTGGTGAAAGTTTTAGTTTGTGTGATCTCATTGTTCTGCTGCAACCACAGGCTGTGTTTCAAGTGGGCCCCAGAAGGCCGTCCAGGCCACAGAAACGACGGCGCCATTGTTTTGGGAGCTCCGGTGTGCACCTGTCCCTTTCCCCCTCACGTAGCATCTTCCCCTCACTTCACCTCCTCTCCATCTTTGTGGCGCTCCTCTCAGCTCTGGCCCCTCACATTATCCCAACTCCTCGTCTGCACCTGCAAAAAAAACCTCCAGATAATGGATGAAAAAAAATAAAAGAAGAGTTTGTGCTAAAGCTGTTTTTCATGTGATGGATTGGCAACCTGTCCAGACTGAACACTGCTTTTCACACCGTGTCAACAAAAATAGGCTCCTGTCAGCACGTTGTCACACTGGATAAACCTGCTGCATTAAACAGTTTAACAATGCATAAAAATAAAACGTTGCGATAAAGGTCTCATAATCACCGACACCAATGCATTTAGGATTTATTTCAAATCAGTCGGAATCGAGCTTCGTCAAACCAAGAAAAATGTTGTAAGATGAGTTGAAACGGATTCCTGATACTCGTGAAAGGTATTTTGAGGTACGTTCGCAGTACTTATTTTGCAACAACAAATAGAACACCGGCGCAGTGGGTTCTGCCACCTCTCTACCAGAACAAGCCGGTGGCAGCAGGAGCTGAAACCTGTTGAATGGCACCACACGGACCACCTTTCAGTCCCCCCCATGCATCAATGAGCCTGAGACCCCCGTGACCCTGTGCACCCACTTCCCTTTCTCTGACCACTTTTCTGACCACTGCTGAGCTGCAGTTTTAGTGATGATCTGACTCACATGATGCGCTGTCATGTCACTTTTTTGGCCCTTGACAAACTTCCTCTAACTCTCTTTAAAAAAGACTCATCGATAAATGGACAATGAGCCCCGATGCCGGCCGGTAACTCGAACTCGCTGACAGTCCAGCTTTGCTGTGATGAGCCTGTATTGCCATATACAGTATGTATGGAGTCCAGAACAAAACAATCCCTTTGAGCCAAAATCAGCCTTATGACAGCCTCCTTGACCCTTCCTGCACTGTTTGCTCACAAATGCACAGTCGTACTTATATTTCATGAGCCAGTTAGTTCCCCCTCCTCTGTGGCCTGTTTCAGGCTCAGGGCTGTAACGTTGTGTAGCCGTAAGTGCACAGAGTTATAAAACAGATCCTGCCCTGTCTTGACAAACCTTCCCGGATTTAGCTTAGTTTTGTACTTTTCACCGTCTCGCCCTTTTGTGCTTCTTTCTGTGGCTGATGAAGAGCAAAAAGATACCCTGAGGAATTAGCGAGTGCCAGCTTCATCATGGCAACTCGTATGAATTCTTGTCTGACAACATGTTCCTGCTTTGCATAACATGTGCAGCCTTTAATGTGGTGTCATGACAAAAAGTTGCTGTCATTATAATTCAGTGCGTCACATGATCAAGACCGCGTACAGAAGATGCACTCACAGGGCTACATGCAGATCTGTCACCATGCATTTCTGTCTCCGGCTCTCCTTTTTCTCAGTTCTTCGTCTTGTTCATTTGCGCACATTATCTCATTATCTCCCCCCTCCCCCCCCCCATCAGTTTAACCAATCAGTGTCTCCCTTGTTCTCCCTTTCTCACTGGACCACCAGTCTGCAAGTCAACACCATCAGATCCTGAATCAGTCACTGCCATCCCCTCTAACACTCACAGCCTGCTCCCTGCCTGTCAGTCAAAGTTCTGTTATTTCTGTGTGTGTGTGTGTGTGTGTGTGTGTGTGTGTGTGTGTGTGTGTGTGTGTGTGTGTGTGTGTGTGTGTGTGTCCGTGATTCCGGCGTGCCTCTGCGCGTGTGTATGCTTCTGGTAATAATGCCTTCTGAAGGCATGACTGCAGTTCAGATGCAAAGTTAACACAGCTGATGAAGCACAAACAAGCGCGGTCGTGATGAGCATAGGTCACAGTGAACACACACGCACAAACTCCAACACACATAATACATCAAACACAAGCACCAATGTACCATTACTCCTTTGTGCCCCATTTGGCACAAGCGCAATCAGGACCCCATTGGAAATGGCAGAAATCAACATAAAGCCTCCAATCAAAGAGGTGGTCCGATCAATTTGTAAAATTAGACACTTTTGCTCCCATGAATGCACAATCGGGAGTGTTTTCCTGAAATTACACGCACGTGCTTTCACCTCTTTCACCTACACACGCTCAGATTTCATGTATGTATGTAAAGTAACTGGTTGAGAGGCGAACAGCAGGTGTTACAACAGTTCAGGTACAGGATGAAACAGATTCAGAGCCATATGCTTTCACAACAACTTGGTGTTGCTATAAAAGCTTCAGTCTCGTGTACGCTGCTGCCTTTTTTTTTAGCAATATGACTGGTCAGTTCTCGCGGCGCAGCGTTGAAAGACCACCTCAGACCAAATTGATTTTTTTTTTTCCCTGTTCACCTAGCTTACCCTCACTCCACTGACTTCTGGTCCCTTTGTGGGAAGGCAGGTGAGGCTCCACTATGGTTCAGTCCCCTGAGATGAATAACAAAGCCCTATCTATCTGCGGGGTTCACTGGGCTTGGCCCCCTGAAAAACAGTTTTAGCCCCCCGCTCAGGCATCGCGGGCAGCTCGGGCAGGTTTGGATACCGCAGGTGATGAAAACTGCGATTACAGCCAAGTGTGCGCGACTGCAAGATGGCGGATCGGAGTTTGTATTTCTTCTCCGACACGTTTCAGAAATATCAACGCGTGTTTGTTTCACATTACATGAGGCTAAGTTGGTGTGTGAGCCCTCGCTGTGTGTGCGGTGGTCTCGCCAGGACGGGGGATGGATGTCCTTGTCAGGCCCGATCGGCGAAAGCGTGTCGAGGTGTCAAGCAGACAACAGCAGCAAACATCGACACTGAGTGTGTGTGCGCGTGTGTGTGTAAGCACGCCGCGTCCCCTGTAATGTCATGGCACAGGGGTTGATGGGGTAGCAGCCTGTGTCATCAAAATGTAAGTGGGCACACCTGCCTGCCTGTCTGCGTCCCTTTCGCCCTCCTTCTTCTCCCCCCCCCTCCTCTGTCTCTGAGCTGAACCGAGACACCATCCGTCTCCCTCGGCCCGTCTGTCTCCAGTCTCAGCAGAAACGTGTCACAGAAATGTGTCGAGATTCGGCTCCTCCGTCCTGTCGGTGACCGAGAGCAACTGGAGTGAGAAGCGCTCTCTTCCTTTTTCCCTCCTCCCTCTCTTCCCTCTCTCCTTCCGTCCTCCTCCTGCTGGGTCTCACTTTTCTGACGAGAGAGCTGCAACAGTGGCTGCACTCGGGCCCCGTATCAAGAGAGGTTGGAGGGAGAGCGAGGACGACTGAATCAGCCTGGCACAGGCAGACAGGGAGATAATGAGGATAGATGGTAGCAGATGACTGTCGGTCTCCACCTATAGATGGGAGCCCCTCAAGAAGACTGATAGACCCCCAATCAAATCCCAATAGCTGACAAGTATTTGCCGAGTGTGTCTTCCAGCGTGTTTTCTGGACCTTTACTTCCCCATTGACTTTCTGATCTCTCTCTCACAATGCAAATACATTTTGGCAGCATTACAGTATTGGATCATGCATTAGAATAATATAGATGTGACAGGAGCATTGAATTGAACCTTTTGAGGAAAATGTGTTGATACTGCTGCATTGCATTCGCTGAGTCTGCAGCCATTTGCTGAATCAATCGATCAAACTTTATTCGTACGGCAATTTTATACAAGTATTAAAGACAGAGGGCTTCACACAGCTTGGAAAAATAGCTCATAAAAGAACAACAATCCCGAAAATACACATTTAAACCTCTACATGCACAAAACTTCACACACATCTTCACACATTCACAACACATGTACATGCATGCTTCATAAAAGTATATGAATATATGAAGCAAACATATTGTGCTCTATTAAACATTCCAATAAAGTTTTATTCTAATATAGTGAAGATGTTAATATAACCCAAAATCCTCAGCAGGATGCAGTGGAGTCCAGCTGTGCCTGTGTGCAGTATAATGTAAATACACAACTGTGATTTACATATCTTCTAAGTGCACGCTCTTGCTTTAATCAGCTGTGTGTTCACAGTTCTCACGCTGGCCATGTCTGACCCGATTGTGTCCTCCTGCCAATCGCCGCTCTCCACGGACGCGGCTATTTGCATGCAAACGATCCTTCTCGGGCGACGTCCGGCCCCAGAGCGTGGTCAGGGTGCCTCCGACCGCGCCGCTCGCCTCCAGACGAGGAGCCCCTCGGGGGGGGATGAGTTCGCTGGTGTTTTTCTATCGGAGCTCAGCAGAAAAATGTCGGCGCGACGGGGATGACATCATGAACCAATTGGATCAGAAACTCGGTCTGAAGTGGCTTGGCTCTCGTCCAGAGCCGCGAGTAATCCGATGATCAATGGCCCCGCTGCTGCATCCCAAACACCCCGCTGGCACATTCTCACTCCAACCTTGCTCCCATCCTGGACCGCGTGACGCCTCCTCTTCCTTTGGGCTTTCTCGCAGTGATGTCTTGGAAAGCAACCAAACTTGCTGATACAGTGTTATGTGCGAGACAGCTTCTTAGCTGAAAGCACTTACTGGGAAAGACAGATGATGCCCTCATAATATATCCAATTGCTTCTCTAAAACTTGGGGTTTTAAACTTATTAAAGGAACACAATATGATATATTTTGTAGTGAGCTCTAAGACTCAAAGGTTTATTTTGTTAGTTTTGGCCAGCTTACAGGTATGTAACGAGCATATAACCGTTATGGTAATCTTGAAAACGATGCCAAACACAAATGAGTAACTTTAATACAAATGGAAGTCAATTTCTTTCATTTTTATCACTGAGGAAACCAGTGTCTGTGAAATTATTAAGGGCATTTGTACTATTCATTGTATACGGATGAGGGATTTCAGTGGATTCCTATTAAAATTTGAGTTATCTCACCAACACTTTCTTCCTCCCCTCTGTTGGTGAACACTCGTATTGCAAAGCAGATCTGCGGCATGCGTGGGAAAAATTAATCTTTCTTACTTTCTTTTTTTTTTTTCCAAAGTCTACCAAGGTCGGCACACTTGGCACAATAACTGCTGAGGTCCTTGACAGCAACCATGAGTGAGTACACTCCCATCAACATTTAGGCCTTGTGCTTCAGCCTCACAAATCATCATGAATTGCATCCGGCTGAAAGTCTGCGAAGGGATGCGCCCATCTGGATCGCACCACCTGTATCACCGGGTTCAACTCCCTCCCTTTTTTTTTTTTTTTTTTTTCTTTCCTTTAACGTCCACGCGTGATTTCTCTCCCGGTACTCCTGCCGTGTATTTAAACAATTAGCCAGCGGTGCTTTGCAGTGATTTAGGAAGAAGCTGAGAGCCATAAACCAGAGCAGCGCCGCACATGGTTCCCCCCCACTCGGTGTTTATGCTCGGATATGCAAAACGGTTCTTGGACAGTATTGGAGTTGAGGAGCAACGCGATAAAAATGGAAATCTCTGGAAATTTACTGCGTTTTTGAAATATTGACGCAGCTTTTCTTATTTAAAGAAGCATCCACATCACCTTGCGTGATCAGTTGTTACCATCCTAGCAAGACAAAATCTTTCCAAGTAGATTTTACTCATTCAAAGTAGAATACATGTTATCGTGCATTTTCCTGCTCACTTCAAGGTCTATTTGTCTGATTTTAAGTTATGTTTCAATGGTTTGAAAGACGGTCTTTTTTTTTTCAAAACAGCTTTTTCAAGGTTGTCTTTTTTTGGGGGGGGAGCTGAAATCAAATGCGGGTCTTCTTGCTGCCAGGCGAAAGTGTTAACCATGATGAAACCTTGCAAGTGTAGCCTTGCAACCATCGAGCCGGCGCCCCCTGCGCAGAAACGAAGTGGCTCAGCCTCTGTTGAGTCGGCCAACAAAAGCCGAAAAGATGAGCGCGTGATCGAATGTAAAATGAAGAATTCATTTTCTAAAGTGCGTCCTTGAACAGAGTGTAAAAACCATGATTTTGAACGAGTCAAGAGAGAGAACATAGCGGGATGACTTTGGAACTTTATTTTTTTTGCTTGGTTTAATATGAATGACGGATGGTTAAAGCAGCCTTGGCTGTTTGGCTCTTTATCGGAATGAATCCTAATTATCGAGCTATTTTCCCCCCGCAAACAGCTCTGTGCTGAACACAGACGCGCGCTGACAATCTCGTCTCCTTTTTTTCTCCTTTTGGAAAGTAAAAAAAATTATCAGTTCATTTTGTACCATAACATTCATATCATGTTTGTGTGTCACTCTGGCTTGTGTGCATTGTGGTTTGTCTTTTGCGAGTATGTTGTAAATCCTGATACTGATGGAGTGCACAAGTGCATGTCAGATGTATGTGCGCGTTTGTGTGTGCAGGCAGTCATGCGTGAAACACAGTAAGACACGGTAATTTATTTTCTAACCGGATCGCAACCTTGCTGGCCACAGTGTGACAGTGTGTGGGGGCGTGTGTGTGTGTGTGTTTGCGCGTGTGTCAGAAAGAGACACAGCAGGTGTAATCACATCACGCCAAGGTTTCATAGAAAAACTCTCCCTCTCCAAACTCTCGTCGCTGTCTCTGCAGCTCTCCACATCCTCTTCTGTCCCGTTCCACCTGCCCACTCTCCCCTCCCACTCAGTGTGGTTTCCCAAACTTTGGGTGATACTTTTCACTTCTGCTGTTTGTTCGACCACATTGTTCACTGTGGAGGAAATAAAGTAATTCACGAATGCTGCCGTGAGAAGCGGCATCTTAAATGTGTAATTGTACTTTCACGGTCTTTACAGGTCTTGTTCCAGATGTGTTGAAAAACAACTTCCTTGTTTTTCTCTCCATCCTTTTTCAGCCTCAGTATGCCCACATTTCCTCTACTTTCCACAGATTGGTGTCAAGTGCCAGCAGCAACTCAAACACACTGCATAATAACATGCACACACATGCAACAACGTGTAAATACATTCGTTCTTCACACGTTCGTCTTGGTAAACAGTGAGATTTTGCCCAAGGAACGTGTGTTAACAATGTAACAGGATAAAACACAAATAGTAGTTTTTATTTTGCCCTATCACTGTGTATCTAACCACAACTTCAGTAGTTTCATTATCTCTTTGTCTCCTTCACCTCCTTTTGTCATCTCACTCTCACATCCCTACTTTCTATCTCCATCCTGATCGTTGCCTCTGCCTCCATCTTTTCATCTCCCTCCCAGGGGAGCCCCGCTAAACACTCTGTAATTACGCCACAGATTAACAAGACGCACTCCCTCTATGGTGAATTATGGCGAAATAAAGTGAGCTATCTCGGGCTGATAATCGGGCAAACATTTTTCCAATTCTGCTCCGTGTCCGGAAAGTTTTCTTGGCCGAGAGCGTTTGGTCTGAAAATGGGAAAATGTAAAACAAAGTGTCGCGCTGCAGGCGAAAGGCAGACGAGGAGCAGAAATTTAGCCGCGCTTTGAGGTCTGAGCCGAGGATTATGAGCATAACCACGATGTCATCAGATCAACAGTCACATACGGTGACGACGCGGAAAGTTTGTTGCATGTGTGGCGGCTCCAGGCACTTTACAAAAGACAGACAAACAAGAGAAGAACATGTTTATCAATGAGAGTTTCATGAAATCAATAAACTAACCCGACACAGGCAACCGCCATATACTTTATATGCTTAAATAAGCAGATATATGATCCTTTTCTCTTGCCCAGAGCGGCAAAACCTCCCTTATACTCTATATTTATGGATATTTGTGTATTCCATCAGCGTGTGACCTTTCTGAACTGACCTTTAGAGATGCACTGAATGTCCCGAGAGCATCTCGGAGCGAGCTAAAAATGATGCCATGCATCACGGTGGCCGTCCACACTGCCGAAATTAGCCTCTTTCATCATTTCTCGGGCACAAGGTCACAACATGGGTAAGCATTGCCATTATGGGTCATGAGGAGCCCGATTCGGACTGTGACAGCACCATTTACTCCATGATCTGTGTGTGGGACTGTGTTTTATCACAAAAGCTCTGAGATATTTAAAAAAAACAAAACGCGTATGAACACGCTTCTCGTGTAGTGGTGAGACCATTTGTTTTAATTGAGTGGTCATTGGAAGGAAAAATATAGAAAACATACTGTTGTTGAATATAGAGCATGTTTATCAAATTAGGCTGTCGTCATACTCGATAAAGATCGCGTTACTTTGCCTAAATACACAAACTTCAAGTACATGTTATCAGTTTTTTCCCTTTTTTTTTAACATGGAAAAGAGTTGGAAAAAAACAGTTTTCTGCAGCAAGGAACTCACAGTTTTCATACATTCTTGTTGAGTTTGACATCTGACTGTAAAATTGCTCTTGTGTCCTGAATGAGTAATTACAGAGATGTGGTCTTGGTAGGCTTGGAATACGTACTGCACAGCAGGACCAAAGACTGGCTTGTATTCCTGTTACATTATACTGTAAGTGGTGCAATCTGAATGGAAAGGGCGGACACGCGTGCGCACACACACACACACACACACACAGAGCGAACAGTTCTCAAACACTTCATGTTGAGTTTCTTTTGACATTTTCTGGCAGTAAATTAGGGCGTCTGAATGGTCAGTCAGTGTGCACTAATAATGGCAAATTACTGTCCATCGATATAAATACAATCTGCGTCAGTCGAGGCTTGATGGAGAGCTTCATGAAATGTGAAGGATGTTAGAGGAAGAAAGAAAAGCCTTTTGCGTATTTACAGGCACAGAAATAAATGAAAAAAATGCCAAGCACTTTGGCAATCAGGCAGATTGTTTCGGAGCCCGACTCTTTTTGCACATCAAGGCAGCAAACGGTTAATTTCGGCGAGGCGGGGGGGGGGACACCCAGAACAATTAGCTGAACTTTGTTAGTGTTATGGCTCTGTAGCTCGATCCACTGCACACTTCCTTCATTTGCAGTTAGCGCTAAAGTGACGCTCGGGGAACGAGCAAAATGTGTCTCTGTGTCGCTGCGAGGCAATTATCACGAGCTGCTCTCCCCTCGTTCACCGCGTCCCCTCCTTTCGTTGAAACTTTAAATGTTATCTGTCTCACATAAGGCCGTGATTTTAGGGCCTAATGGAAGTCGTTTAGATGACAGCAGATATGTAAACAAAACAAGGATCATTACGCCACTTGTTAACCTTTTTTTTGACTCAAGTTGTTGCATTTGAGCAACGCTGGCGCTGCCCGACGGTGGCTCATCAGTTGCTAAGTGTTGCCTGGTTCCAAAATATAATGACGTCAGTCGCCTCACAGCTGACTCCAAAGTTGCGAGTGCTTCTGTCAAAGTAACGTCAACTTTCGGTGGCATAAGTGCAGCCAGAAAGGACGGCAGCTGCTCTGCAACCATTTGACTGTTGACGAACATGGTTGTGAGGGTCAGCGAGACATTTTCGGTTGGTTTCAGCCGAGTTGTGTGTCAACAAAAAAAAAAAAAAAGCTCAAATTCTGCGGGGAGTCAACTCGGCAAAAAGTCGCTCTCGAGGTCCGAGGGGTCAGTCAAAAAACTTCAGGCACTCAGACGGGTTGATTCAGCAGATGCTGTATTTTATCATAACACCACTTTGAAAAAGCTGCAAACAGAGAGAGATTGAAGGTGCCACAGCTGGATGTTGGTCCCGGCCACGACTTGTTTCGCTTGTGACTTTGGTCGAAAACTTTGACTTGAATGAATTCTGACATTTTTCCTGGTCTCAGAAATGTGGAGACCAGCAGGCGCAGCTGCGAACAGAGCAGCAAGTCGAAGGACGCGGGAACCCGAAGACACTCAAAAAGCTCCGACGCAGCCGCAGTCAGATGACGGAGCACCGCTCGGTCACCCATTAGCGCCGATTGCCAAATTCACTCCCAAACAAACCCCTTTTCAATTTCTCACCGCTGACAACAGACCTGCAGAACATCCATAACAATCAATCAGCAAATGAGAGCGTAATGAATCCAGACTCGCCAGTTTTGTCTCGCTGTGCGAGGAGAGGATGAATATTCATCAGACGAACAGATCCACCATCAGCTGACTCCAGTGTGATATTATGTGGTGGCAGTTTTCCTAAAAGTTTAAACTGATCAGGGGTCAAAATTGTTACAGGGCTGATCAATAGAGTTGTGTGTTTGCAGTGGTTGGAGAAGGCTGAAAATGGAGGTCTTGTCTTCCTGCTGTTTCACAGCCACACTGTGTTTTTCTGCAAGGAGGCCCCCTATTGGTCAGTCCATATAAAACCAATCAATTACTGAGGCGGTCTCCACACAGAGGTGCAGATTATCTGCTCAGCTCAGGCCTAATTTGTAGTGGTGCATTGTTAACTCGTTTTTTTTGTTGTTGTTGCTGCGGAGGTTTAGTGTAAGCACTGCTAATATAGGGATACCGATTATTTATCCTCACCCCGCCTCGTCCGTCAAAGCCATCATTGTTTGGTCGTCGTATATCAGGATGAACACAGTAGGTGTTGAGGCGGCGCAGGTTTTTCAAACGCGTGGGCTGTGCACAATATAGGCAGCATGGATTTTGCAGCGCCTGACTGGGTGAATAAAGATTAATGCAGGAAGCCTGAAGAATGTGAAAGTATGATTTTGTGTACAGTGTGATTTGAGAAAGCGAGTTATCTAAAATAGCGCTTTTCCATTTCTTCATGGCGCAAACGCAACCAGAAACTGATCTATTTGTCAAACATGGAGAATGAAGCAAAATGAGGCAAGAAATGTGTGGAAGTGTGAAGGGGTTCAACTTCCTGTTTGGAACCACTGTCCGTTTTTTGTGCCCTGTGCATGCATGGGTGTTCTCCAGGTAGTTTGGTTTCATTTGATAGCATGCTTTTTTATAGCAATTGGTGACAAATTTGGGGAAAAAAGAAACTTGGGATTTGTGTTTTATTTCGCCCGCCGGAGGCAACGGGCTCGAGTCAACGAGGGGTTGACTGAACAAACAAGTTTTCTTCGTATTGTGAAGTTTTTTTTTTTCAACTCGCGGGGAGAAAAACCAACTGGGCGCTCCCATCCGTCACCGTCGTTTATTTTTCCATCATTTCCACTTTCCTCAACAAGCCGGCACTCATAAATATGAAACAAGCAAACATCTTCCAACTCCTCCATCGCTGGCTTCATTATACACGGACACAGATATTTAGTTGAGGGAAAACTGTATCGGAAAAAAGACTTTCTGTGCCCACATCTCTGCCACACACACACGCGCGCACACACACAAAACATCTGTCTGTTCAGCTCCAGCCCGCCTTCTGTGTATAGAATACAAGGGCACATGTATTCCCCCGAGGGTTTGGATCTCATGTCATCATGTTCACTGAGCCCCAGCACTGCGCGTCATGAAAGACTCCAGTTTTGTTCCAGCATGTCACAATTCTTGTTGCAGAGCAATGTGCCATTGCTTGTAATTACACGAAGGCTTTCTTTGGTTATTTTCTGAGCCTGTATTGTACAAATGAAACGTGTTTGCGGGCGCCTTTTTTCTCCCGCCGTGTGCGTGTGTCACCGCGGCCCCCCCCCCCCCCCCGTGCTCGTGACACACATGAAGTTGCGAGGCGATTGTGAGGAATGATTGCTTTCTTGTTGAAGGACTGTGAAGGGATTTGTTCAAGGTATGTTGGATGTCCATTGTTTGTGTACGTTTTTGCGGAGTAAATAAGCAACCAGGCGTTGGGGCAGAGGCACCTGCCAGTCCGTTACAACATCACTCCCACATGTGGGCTTTTGTTGCCATGGTTTGGTAAAGACGGGGTTGTCACGAGTCGCACCCACAGGCAGCCTTTTTTTTTTTCCCTTCATCTTCACGACTATAATAACAACGTTGTTGGTGACGTGATGCTCTTTGGCCAAACTCAGAGAACAAAGCCACTCAGTTCAGTCATCTTGCTTCCATTCTGAACTGTGTGCATGTGGTGTTTTTGTGACTACGAGGTGTGTGTGTGTGTGCCAGAGAGGGGGATGAACAAGATAACACAAAAGAGAAGAGAGCAAGACAAATGCAAAAAGCGAGTGGAGGTGAAGCTATGTAAACAAGGTGAGGATGAATACGCAAAAGCCCGACAGGCGATATAAAGGACACTTCAGATAACAAAAGGCGGATAGTCTGGAGGAAATTGGTGCAAGAGAATTCGAAAGAGAGGGCAAGAGGAGAGAAGGAGCGCCGTCGATGCGACGTCTCGCAAAAACATTCGCAGAGATAATGAGGCGAGTGTGCTGACGCGCGTGAGAGCTCGACAGCAGACGGTTTACACAAGAAATTGGACGGATTCTTGGAAAAATACTGACCACAAGTTTGTTTTTCATCTTCAATGATTATCTCACACTTTCAGATTAATAGTAGGCAAACTGAAATGTGTGGCCACTCCTATATGATGGTTAGCCTGCAGGATAATAAAGAACACAAGCATTTTTGTCGAGGTGTCAACTTTTCACATGTGAAAAACATCTCAAGATGCTTGTTTAGGTATGAATAACATCCTAAAGAAACCAACAAACAAACACAATAACATTTTAAAAAAATAAGGTGACTTTAAAGCTTCCAGTTGAAGCTGGAAAACGTTTTTATGTCTGTCCTCTTCATGGTTAAAGGCAGATAGCTGTGACATGCTGTGGAAGTCGGGCCATTGCATTTCTACCCTTCATTTGCTGCGCACAATAGAGAAACAGGTGTGTGAGTCAGATGTGAAATCGTCCAGTTGAATGTTTATTGTTGGCAGTCTCATGACCTCTGCGTCAGAGCTAAAACCCCTCGTGTGTTTTTTTTAATGAGTTTAATTAGTGTTTTTTAATTAGATGATTACCACATTATCTATGCTTGGCAACCAGTGTCTGGTTAATGCACAGTCGAGATCTGACGCCTGACACTGTCGCTGTGACTGTTATAGTTGGACGAAGCCGCAGGGAGGAGACGTATGGAGAGAC
>JAUESE010000037.1:6415710-6439683 GCA_032274725.1 Malacoctenus triangulatus
CACACACACACACGCATACGCACACCCGGGGAAACACAGAAATGTGCATTGACATGCGCCCACTCTGTTTCAGCCAACAGGGTGAACGGACACACATTGCGCCGAGGAAACGGATACACGGAGATCATCCCACCCGAACCAAACAGTATGTGTGTGTCTGTGTCTGTGTGTGTGTGAGTGTGCGCACTTGTAAAGGAAGAGCAGCCCCTTGGAGGCAGGTTTAATGAAGTAGCACACATGGGCACACTGAACCACAGTCTTCTTCTGCTCTTCTGCCTTCGTACCTCTCTTTCTGTTTGCATCACACTTTTATTCGACTCCACATATCAATACTTTCTGTTCTGAATACCCTCACTGTAACGCAGCCATGTAATATATTGCTTGTTTCACCCTCTGCTGTAATAACTGCAGGCAGACAGTTTTTTTATGGAGGGATTGTGCGGAGCTTATTGTACAGAATGATGTTGAGGCTTATAATACCGGGTTTCTCATTCGCTTCTGCCATCAAAATTTGCTTCTAATTTAAATAGCCGGCGGGCCTGATATATAACTTGACAGAAATAGTAGCGAGCTATCCAGAGTGACAGACTGGGAACTGCAAATCCTAGATAGACAGACAAGACAAGATATCTGTTATACAAGTTGATGAGTGTTGTCGCCCCCGCCCCCTTCCCTCTCTCTCTCTCTCTCTCTCTCACACACTTGCAGCCTGCTGCAGTATGTCTGACGATGAGCTGCTCATCAGCAGGTGCCCACTGGCAAAGCAATGTGTAGGGTTTCTGTCCAACAACCCCGCGAGTATCAACAGTGAAACTTCCCAGAACACAAATACACAACTCATGTAATCCTGATTCACAACAAAATAGCATCTTTTTTGGAATTAAATGGAATTAGTGCATTCAAAACAGACATCTGGGACAAGCGTTGTTTACTCTTGTGTAATTGTTTTTAATGAAAACAATACACAACACTTCATATGCTGCCTGAATAGGTACCATCTTTGTAGTATTTCGGCTGCATACAGATGATGTTTTTGATTCGATTGAGGATGCAGTGAAATGGTTGAGAACAGGTATTCATTTTCCTCCCTCTTCACTCCTTCTGTCTGTGCCACACTGACATCTGCTGACCAGGAGAAGAACAACCTGCATGAGCTGATAAAATCAAATCGTGACGCAAACTGCCATCTTCCACTAGCAGTAAAAATGACAATTCAAACTGCTGCAAACACTGATTTGGTGCATTTGTTTACTTTGCACACTTTGGAATATAACTTCAACCTTTTGTGCTTATCTATATTTGTTATTGTTGTTTGATGATACAATCTGATTTGTGCTTCTCCAGTGTCTCACAGGGCAGCAAGTGTCAGAGCAGGCAGAGTGATGGCACAAAGGAGGTACACCAGGTGTGTGTCATGGTGCTTCGGTGACCTGAGGCGCGTGAGAGGTCACCGCCGGGAGGAAACTTCAAATGCGGGGGAGAAATTTTTCAAATTCATCCAGAAGGAGCTCAGGTACCTGCCAGCACAGTGATGGAAAGGAGGGGAAACAGATGTACAAGGCAGATATAAAGGAAATAAATGAACTGTCTTTTAGGGATTGAGACAAATAAATGACAAACCTTACATTTTTCAATGGAAACAAACAAAGCATATAAGCTTTGATTTACTGTCAGCTACATGTTTTGATTTACCGCACTTTCACCCAATCTAGGGTGGAGTTAACCTGGGCGTCTGCATTGTTCATTATTCATCCCAGTTCCTCATACTGGTAATCGATGTTCATGTGGCGTAATTAAGCTGTGCTACCGTGGAGACAAAGGATCTCCTGAACCGTTCAGGCCAGCAAAACAATAAGAGCCACTGTAACAGCAGCTGCTACTTTATTCAGTCAGGCTGTGAATGGGAGGGTCTCATACTGGCCTATGTCTGCAATCTAAAATAAAAAAACAAACATGATGATACACAAAACGGATTAATTTAATAACAAAAACCAACCGAATTGGAAGAGTTTGCAACTAAAATGAATCACAGTATTTGAGTGCAACATATCTGTTCAGTGCAAACATCATGACAAAGGCCTGGAACATCCATCTGTGTCGGAGCTCCACCTCCTCCTGGGCCGACCAGGAGGTGATGTGGAGGCCCACAGACTCAGAAGGGGAAGAACAAAACCACCCGCTGTCGTTCGATCGCGCTCCAGCCACTCGAAGCGGGTGGAAGAGGAACGATGGAGATAAAAGCACGGGGGGGGCGAAAAAAACAAAACAACTTATCTTGGAAGAGAGGGTGGTTTTAAACATAATTCGACCACCTGTCACTAAACTCCTGGAAACCCTCCAGCATCCTCGCAGCAGAACAAAAGAGGCACAGATGATGCAGTGGCCTGCCTGCTGCATTCACTTATACAACGCTCCGACTCTCTATAACCGACCACTTATCATTGATTTCTACTCTGCTTTCACTGCCATCGGCTGGCGTCAGGTGATTAAGCTCCTCCAAGCACTTTAAAGTTCTCCGCAGTTTTCTTTGGCGCACCTCAAGCAGCAAATGTTGATCGCACGCGGTCGAACCAGCACAGCCACAGTCGGTACAGAGTCACCTGTTTCTTTTTTGCTAGAACAGAAAGTTGTACTTCACACTTGTTTCGTGCAGTAACACCTGTTACTGCTGGATTTATTTCCTCCCACAAGAGGTTTCACATTGTTCCTACTGGACTGCTAAGCTTTATTCTGACTTTAAGATGGAATCTGCGACTGTTTCCTCTACTCACACTCAGGGTTGTGAGCAATGAGAAGAGGCAATTCACTGTAATTCTTTCTGTTCGAGGGTCATTCAAGGCAATCATATAGCAGAGTCTTATCTAACGTGGCGATCTCTGCAAACATTGGAAAGCCTGTCGATTCCCACTGGGGGAGGGGCAACTTGTCTGGAGTTTGTGTCGGTGCATGAGAGTTCACCGAGACGGAGTTTGTGTCTCTTCAGATGGCGATGACGTAACCCTGGGGTATTTATAGCCCCTCCGTTCCTCCCTGCCCATTATTCTCCTCTTATACTACGATGGCTTAATGAGATCACCTTAATTATACTTCAGATCAGAGTAAAAAACCCGAAACTAATCACAAAAAGGGAGAGGCAGTACGGACGGGGAAAGTTAATAACCAAGAGATATAAATATTAAGATAAATTCACACAAAAAAATGATTGAAAATGTGCCACAGTAATTTGACTGCCACTGCCTCGGAATGAGAGAATAGCTGGGAGATAAAAAGAGGACAAAGATATGGCAAGACAAAAAAACCTATGAGAGAAATGTGCACAAAAGAAAATTGAAAGTGAGGAAAAAGCGGCGCTATAAGGAAGACAAAATGAAAAAGAAGGAAGCCGCGGCAGGATATGACTTAAACAAGGAGAATTATTTGAAGCCCTCATAAAAACTGCATGAATTTCAAGTTTATTAAAAACGATTTCTCGCACTGCAGTTTCAACAAGAACTAATAACTTTGGAAGCTAAAGTTGAATCAAAAGAAAATCCACTTCATATTCATTCTATTACATTTTCCCACCTTATTTCCAGGCCTGCTGATACCACCAGGTGGCAGCATCACGCTATATATATATAAAAATGTTCCCTTCCTTAACTTGAGTTTATCATGAGTCCAAAACATGCATGTGAGGTCAGTCGCTGACTCTGAATCGTCCGTAGGTGTCAACGTGTCTCTGGCTGCCCTGTGATGGACCGATGGCCCGTCCAGGCAGGAAGCTGCCTTCACCCAGTGTCAGCAGGCTCCAGCACCCTGTGACCCCACCAAGTTGGAAAAGTGTCTCAAAAGAAGGAAGGACAATAAAAGTAATGTCACGTTTTTGTACCAGTTTGATGTTTCGATGATGAATCCACTGGCAACCGCTTCCCGTTGAACAGTTAGAACTAGAATTGGGAGTTTCCAATGCACGAAATTGAAACAAATGACAGGACACAAATCATAGGTCTTAATCATGTGCCTTCAAAGTCTGGAGATAAAAATGGCATTAACGAAAAGACTCGTCTCTTCTACAGCAGCAGACTGTGTGGACAATTTCACGGCAGCGTGAGCCTCCAAATTGCAGCTACAGGCAAAGACCCTAATAAAAATTCCCACCCTTCCGCTGATTTATTTGGATAAATAACTTTTCCAGACGAAACCGCGGGGATGCAGAGGAGTAAATAATTCAGATGAGTGTGTAAGTATGAGGACTGTTTACCCCCTGGAACTTGGGCTCTGTAATCAGACTAAATCAAACTGAACGCTTCTATAATTCATTGGAGTGTCTGTAGTCTGAAGGCCTCTTAGTGCGCCTGTTGTCTGTTTTGTTTAGCATATGGGAAGACATGAGTTATGGGGGGGGATCGTGGGGGGCGCGTGTCTTTCAAATTCACTCCAATCATGTCGGTCCACTTTGTGTGCCAGTGTGTATAATTTATTCCTCACAAAGCACACGTATGAAGAAAAAGCCATGAAATCTTCATGCCTGTCTTTTTGGCATGATCATCTGCCAACTTCATGCCCTAGTAAACTCAACACTGCTCTTTAATGCGAGTGTGTCTGTGTGTGTGTGTCCTGCTGTGCGTGTGCGCACTTCTGCTTTTATTTGCGTGTACACGCGTGTGCCCTTTAATGTCCCCTCGGTGTCGGCGCCGTCGAGCGTTTCCACGCATGACTACGTCCGTGAGAGGACTTCTCTTCTTTATCTCCACCCACACACGCCGACTTGCGGGGTCTCCGCGGACCACGTGCACAATAGACATGATAATTACATGTGAAGTGTTGCCCTGTGCCTTCCAGCTGATTAAAAACGCTCCGGCAAGTTGCCGCGGTGGTATTTTCAAGGTCACGCGGCCAACGTAACGCGGAGCGTTTAACTTCGGAAGCTCGGTATTTACAGCCTGATTAATTAAGATGCGAAAAAATAAACCGCGGGTTTGATTAATTCAAGTGTGCTCATGCGTGACCGGCGAAAATCTGCGAGGAGTGAGGCCTCGGCTCTCACCGCCTCTCAGCAAACCACACGACTCCCACTTGATCTAATACATGTACTTTTTGACTCACTTTCGCCACAGGCATCATTAATCATTCATTACATCCAAAATAACTGAGGCGCCGCTGGGTTTTTTTTTTGGTGCCGCGGCATTAATGTAAAACTTTCCTCTTTGAAGTCAAGTCAAGGTGAAAGGAAAGAAGTTGGCACGAGGAGCTCGCGCCACGTATGGCGAGCTCTCCGCCCTCTTGGTGAGAATTTGGCCATGTGTGCATAGGTGTGTGGAGAGTGTGTGTGTGTGTGTGCATATGTGTGTGTGTGCTCCCCTGGCTGGAATTGGCTCCAGTCACCTATTTGATGGAGAAGGTCACCAGCGAGCTGTCCGCAGCGTCTGCCAACTCACTCTGCCGTCTCACAGCAGACACATGTTCTGGAAAAAAGAAACGCACAAACATGCGAGTCAATATGAGAGCAGCTATATGTCAATATTTGTCTCCACATCCCCTCCAATATGTGTGTGTGATTCTATGCACACATTTCAATTTGAATTACATCGCGACGCTCTATTTCTGTTTGTCTGAGCTCCACTCAGACTCCGTGTGTGTCTGCGTGCGCTCTGCACTCTTGGTTATCCCACAGGGGAAAATGTGGTCTCCTGCAGCTCGAGTCCATTTACACTACCTACAGTACTTAAGACATAACACAGTCAATTCATTAGGAGCTGCGAGTCTCTTGAATTATTGACTGAATGACTCGAGACACTTCCTCGCAAATTGTGGATTTTTGTGCCACTTTTCTTGTTATATATGTGCATTCATTCTCATTTGAGCTTTGGATATAGAATGGCTGACACATGGAGATACAGACATTCATACTGGCAACTTAAAGTTCAGCACAATAGGTAGTTTTATTAGGTTGTACTAATTAACACTACAAAAGAGTTACAAGAAACTAAATATTAGGGAAGTTTAATCTCCTTGAGCAGTGCTTCTCAGCCCTCTGCGCCCATGGCCCTGCATAGTTTGGCTGCTCACCAGAATCAAATGAATGAGTTGTTATCAGGCTCCTGCAGCACTTGATAACACATGAATAAAACATAAAAAAAAGGAGGGTAGTGGCTCTTCATAGCCGGGGTTAGATAACACCATTTAAGGCATTTCACAGCCAGTTTTTGCCTGTTGAAGTTTCCAAATAAATCATTTTGATTGCAGACAAATGCCAGTTTGATTTGCCCGTTTAATGGCTTCAGGTGTGGGCGGTATTGATGTGTGCAGCTGTAAAACAAGCCGCAATCGATAGATATATCTGCAACAGATTGTGAAGATCAGCGCGGACAGCGGATGAAGATCACTGTCAGAGGAGGTGCTGCTTGGCCGCCTTGCAGGCACCTCCTGGATGTGGGGAGGGAACCTGAAGGAGGAAGACCCACACTGGAGGAGGACCAATAGGATGTCATTTTTTTAATCAATAATTTCAGATGTCATTGATTATTTTCCAAATCAAGCCTTAAGTTTTGTGGGTTTAAGTACTAAAATATACCAGGTCTTCTCAGAAAGTTGGTTTTCTTTTGAAATACATGTAAACATATCCCCCCCACCACAATCTTGCTCCAGTTTGCAGTCTCACAAATAAGACCGGACAGCCCCTCACGTTGTGGGAGAGTGCGGCGAGTACAGCGCCGCCTGTGCGTAAAAATCTAAACGTGGGTAATATATTTATTAGCGCGTCTTGCCGGGCGTGGCAGGCTTGTCTGCCGCGGGGGGCGGGGGGGGGCGCGTAGCTTCGTAGTGTGCTCCGGGGCTGCTGGATGCTCCATGATGGATGTGCAGTGACAGATCGGGGTTAGCCGCCAGGGGAGTCCATTTTCTTCCAGCGCGCGGTCCTATCCGAGGAGAAAGCCAAGAAGGGGGGAGACATTGGAGACGGAGGAGGAAGGGACGAGATGCGCGGAGAGAGGCGACCGATCTCCACCCCTCCTCTCTCTCTCTCTCTCTCTCTCTCTCTCTCTCTCTCTCTCTCTCTCTCTCTCTCTCTCCACTCACACCCGTGCATCACAGCCAGGCGAGCCTTCCCCGGACTGCACCGCATTGACGCTGCTGCTGCTGCCGACCCAACCCAATAAACTAACGCACAGCTGAGGATCTGCTCTTTTTTTTCTTCCTTTTTTTTTAAAGGGGGTGTTTGCACACAGAGCTGCAGTGTGGATGCTGTGCAGACTGCAGAGATGCAACACTTCATTCTCTACCTCTGTGGTCTGGATCCGGAAACTGATTCTCTGTCCTGCTCACTGATGTCAAGACTTTGAGGAGGGGAGTGACAGGATTGGAGGGAGGGGTGGCGGGGGGGGGGAGAGCGGCAGTGCGGGGAGCGTTGCAGCTGCAGCGCGCAGTGCACGGCAGCAACGCTGGGGTTTAACTCCCAAGTTTGCAGATCTGGTCGCTTTTTTTCTGGAGGAGAGAAACGGCGCTGGAGCGTTTTTTTCTCCAATATGGGTGTTGACTGAGAAGAGCGTCCCTGCGCTGCTGCCTGAGGTGTGAAGATGCACTCGTGAGGATTTAAAAAAAAACAAAAAACTGCGCTCGATAATTCCTGGATCATGCAGATTCTGCCGCCGAGGACGCTGTTTGTGTTACTGGCCCACACGCACGTCTTGTTATCTCTGAGGAATAATGGGGAAGTTCAGGACGGCGACAGCAGCGCGTACTCCGGCAAGACTTTCCACGGGGCGCCGCGGGAGAGCCACCAAAACAAAGCCCGGGACCGCGCGCTCTCGCCGGGACACGCCACAGGTGCGTCCTCGGCGGAGCTGCAGGCGCAGCTGGCGATCATCAGGGGGACCCTCAACTCCACTCACCCCTGGAAGAGGGTCATCGCGGGGGAAGCGAGGCGCGTTGGACACAACAAACGCGACTTCAATAGGACCGTGACACCCGTGGAGGATCCGAACGCCGCCTCACACTGGGACCCGACGCGCCACCATAATAGGAGGATAAAGTTGAATGGCGGTTTTAGTAGTACGGGGACGCCAGCAGGTGGACACTACAATGCGGATAAGCCCTCTTCAATGGCTCGGGGCGAGGAAGGAGGGGGACCTGAGGAGGGCGACCGGCTGAAGAGAGGCACAAAAGACGAGCAGAAGAAAGCTGTGAAGAGGGGGAGAAGCCGGCTGAACAAAAGCTCTGTAGTCTTGGCCCAATCACACGCGTCGCCCTGGGAACCCATCCCCAAGCCGGTGGCCCTCACCTCCACCGACATGCCCTTTGACCTCTTCACCAGGAGGCCCGAGTTCTTCACGTTCCGGGAGGAGAACCCGTGGGACGCCACGCCGATCACGCCGCCCAGCTCGCAGGACTTCGTGGACGAGATCAAGAACCCCTTCTACCCGGTGACCAGCGAGACGTACGGCGCCTACGCCATCACCTGCGTCTCCGGGGTCATCTTCCTGGTGGGCATCGCGGGAAACATCGCCATCCTGTGCATCGTGTGCCAGAACTACTACATGAAGAGCATCTCCAACTCACTGCTGGCCAATCTGGCCGTGTGGGATTTTGTGCTCATCCTCTTCTGCCTGCCCATGGTGGTTTTCCATGAGCTGACGAAGTCCTGGCTGCTGGGAGAGTTCACCTGCAAAGTGGTGCCCTACGTGGAGGTAATTTCATCCCGTCGTCGAGCTGGAAGCCTGAGTAGTTGGCAACTCACCTCACAGCAGTCTAGATTTCCAGTCTTTTCCTTGCAGACATTGAGAATTTCATTTATTTCCCGTTTTGAAGCCTTGACGAACGGTATGATGTCAGACAGCGATGCTCTGTTTGTCTTTTGGAGACACCTGCTGTAGTTTCACCTCCAGGCATCTCAGCCACACATGCACAAATACACACCAGGATGTTTACCACAGCCACTCAGGCTTAAAAGAAAACCCCAACAAACAGCCCTGCAGGTTGCTTTCACTATAAATTAATGCTACAGATGAACAGAGTCTTCCAGGTGACCACTGAGACGTCCTTTCTTTCACCTGTCTTTCCTTCTTTGTTTTCCTTGGAGCCAACACGTTTCACGGGTACTAAGAAGGAGCGAGACAGGCTGCTTACACCGTGTTGATACCTTTCCTTTGTCCGCTCACTGCAATTACACCCGTGTCAGATTCACCCACAAGGTGAAGGTCCTTTGTGTGGAAGCAGAGGGGCTTCGAGCTCAGGGACCTACGCTTGTTTTTTTGAAGGAACATTGTAACTCGCTGTTACAAACAGGGACAGACACCAAAGAGCTCATGAGATTCAGGATTCAAGTGAGGGAGGTAAGAGAGAGAGAGAGAGAGAGAGAGAGGGAAGGGATGTTGGCCCTCCACCTATGGGTGGCGAGCGCTCAGCTTCACCCTTAAGACACTCCAGACAGGGCGGGCTTTCAGTTAATGAAGTGACTGGATGGCAGGTGCTATTATCCTCATGTGGCTTTCAGGGACACTTGGCATCGCCTCTGATGAGATTACATGTGTTGGCTGTTTCCAGATGCTGGGCTTTTAGAGCATAAAAAAAAACCCAGTCACTTACAGTTTTATGATGTTGCCCTTCATGTGAGTACAGTTTCCACCAGCAGTTTTATTCAGAGTCACTGTGAGCTTTGTTGGTTTTTGGTCTCTTTTTTCTTGGTTTCTCATGTTGCCTTTGAGTGTAAATCAGGAGATGGTTGTTTTAGAAGATAACCAGCCTCGCAGTCTCTCCTGCTGGAACTTCCTGCTTGGTTTGATCCTTTTTTTGGGTCAAAAATAGACCTGTTACCACGAGCACCAGTTCACATCTGAAAGGTCATAACACACCTCAGCAGCGTAGGATGAGGTTTCTACCTCTCTGGTTGTATTCCCAAGGGAAAAGAAGAAAACAATCCTTTTCTCAAATTACGAATGTACAACCAGATCGCCAATCGGCACAAGCCTCATACAACCTGGAGCAGGTTTATTTTTCAGCGCTTTTCTCCACTACATTTTCTGCAAGGTGAAGAAAAAAAAAAAAAGAGCCCAAGCAAAAGGAATATAAATACTGTGCGCCTCGAGGTCAGGACCTACCAGTCAGCTCTTTATCACCTGTCACTTCGATGTAGTTTAAGATTATCGTTGACTGACGCTTTGCAAAAAGAAAAAGGCCCCACTGACTGGCAGCCTGTCACTTCCCAACACACGCCAACTGTTTGCCAAAGCCTATTATTCTGGCAAATATCACACGATTATATGTTACTAAAGGGGATTATATTTTGCGTTGCACCTTCTCCGCGGACCACATTCGACGTAAAAGTGTGATTAGGTCTGTTTTGCGTTCGCACAGTATGTCGCCAACATACGCCTTAATTATTGGGGGATCAGACAGAAACAGACCTCCTCCGTGTGTGATTGCATATGAGCTACAGGAGGACCACGGGGTGTTTAATAACCTGGCAGACACACTTCCAGGGTACGAACCGCGTGGCTATTTTTAAGACCGAAATTTATTTTTGCGAGGGAGCGCCGCTGCGACTCGCCTCCGTGTATTTATTGTTTCATGTCGAGGTGCATTTTCTAGTACATGTCTTCTGGGACATGTGCACAGGGTCCTGTCTCTTTACATAGTGCCTGGAGTGTGTGTGTGCGTGTGTCCCGTGCATGCACGACTCAAAACAGGCCATGAGTAATGCAGCCCGGGGCAGCTCGCTTGTCTCCCCGTGGAACGTTCACTGAAACACACATGCACCCCACCCCCACCCCCCCTCACCCCCACGGAGTGACTTCGTTCCCCACTTAACCCAAATTAAGTCACAGGAGACGTGAACATTTGAAGTAACTGCAGTCACACACACACACACGCATGCAACATGGGCACGAAGCCCGACGTTCAGGTGCACAATCAGAAGCCGGTATAGATAATGTATGAGCGTCTGCAAGAGAGAGAGAGGAGCCTCCCGTGGCGCCGCCTTCGGTAAATCTTGTTTTATTCAGTGTTTAGCGGGGTGTGGAAATCTCCAAACCTCAGAGAAAGCAATCGCCGGCGCGAGATGCGAGCAAACATGATGGAAAAATTGTAGGAATGCTGTGCAAAATTGGGGGGAAAAAAAAAAAAAAAAGCCAGCCTGAGTTATTCTGCACCTTTATATGCTGCTACTGCAGACGACCCCTCCTGGCAGTGATGCACAAAGCAGCAAATTCGGGCAAAACTAATGGGGCGATAATTGGGTTTATGCACCTGGCAGATGATTAGGAGGAAAACTTGAAACTAGGCTGAAATAACAAATAACCGGCGCAGTAAGCACTTTATAAGCCAGGAGGTAAAACGAGTCATTTGTCAGGGTTCGTTCAAAACTCCGCGGCTGTGACACTGAGATTTGAAAAACTTCGGGGCTCATTAACCTCTGAATAATGAGATGCTTGTGAATCGTCATCTGTAGAAAGCAAGTACAGGATCTAAGATCCAGTAGAAGTGCCGATTGTCTGTGTGTCTTTTGTTGCTTCACCGTCTTGCATAAAACATGGCTGTTTACACTGTTAATGTAATGTTTTGCTTCGAGGCAAATCAACATATGAGGTGTTTTTGCTCGACAATTCAAGACGCGCCACGGCGCAGAATGTGTTTGCTCACATACAGCATGCATTTATGAGGGAAAAACCACTTCAACATCGTAATCAGCTTCTATTGTTAAACTACACACACACGTGCAACAACCCTGAAGACCTATTAGCACACCGGCCTGAGTGCTCACTTTTTTCTTTTTTTTTTTTCCTAACAGCTAATTGGCGGCAGTCATTATAGGATGTAAATCTTGCAACTCTCTAAAGATGCATTGTCATTAGCGCTGTACCGGCAGTCCGAATCACAGCACCACCATTTACCACCCGGCCTACAGAGAGCCATTACGCTCTGCTTGGATTAATGCCACAGGTACAGAAGTGTGTCTGCTAAATTCACTGTGGTGGAATATAAATTCGAACACATCCATCTTTAGCTGGAGATAATGGCAAGAAATGGGTGTGATGACTTTTCCTCCATCCTTTAAAACAATAGGATTTATGGAGTAAGAAGCTCGTTATTTGGAAACACGATTGGGGGGGACGTCACGCCTCACTTTGTGCGTCCTACATCTGGTCTCCATGCAGCCTGTAGTCAGAAACTGGGGGCTGCCTTTGCTACGCTAGAGTGGGATTCTGCAGGGAGAGAGAGGGAGAGAAATAGACTGTTATAGCAGAGCTGGAGAGAGCGAGAGAGCAGTAGATTGGTGAGAAGAGGATGGAGAGAGAGGAGGGGAAAAAAGGCTGCATACAACCACCGAGGGGCCAGAGGTAGGCTCGTGTATAGTGTCGAAATTGGCCGTAATGGCAGGACATACATCAGCTTGACACGTTCACGTTTACCGTCGGTGCACACACACACATACACACACACACACACGTACTGAAAGCTAAATCAAATTTCAGCCGCTCCGTGTGGCTGCATGAAGTCGAGCAGAATCAACTTTTCCAGGAGAGCCCCGAATCAATTATACAAGAAGTTTCTGTGTTTGCTTCTAGTCTGATAACTTTCTCATTGACCCAAACTAATTCCCATCACCTACCCTGCATGACAGACTCTGGTAGTACCTACCAACTTCTTCCCTACACGTAAATGGGTCGAGTCTCTTCGTATATACAGTCGGATGCATCCGCGCTCATGTCCATATGTCTTTTTGTCATTTTATCTGGTTAGCTATCTGGCTTCTAAACACACACACTCACACACTCACACACAAACACTCGCAACAAAGTCAGTAGGGTGTGCTGATCCTCCAGATGGGTGGGATGGCCTTCTCTCTCCTGATCACTGCCCACGGCTGTCTCCCCCCTCCCTCCCCTTCTCTCACCCACCCCCTCCTCTCTGCATCAGCTATCTGTGATTAGAAACAAGCCTCAGGGGGAACTTGCACACACTCGCTCGCTCACACACACACACATATACTCGCAGTATGAACGCGTCTGCGCTCAGCCACAGACACAATTGTCCCCTACATCCTGGATGCACTCGCACAGTGTAGCAACACATGAACAGGAAGTAATCAAGCACACATTAGAAGTTGTGCTCCCTGCATTCTCGGGGTGTTTATTAACCACCAGAATGGTAGTTAATTGGGAGATATGTTAATTATTCAGGCTATGTAATTAGTAGCTCTACATTATGCATGATGGTGAGTCCATTCAGTCATCTCTTTGTCCATGGATGAGCAGATATTGTGTTTCCTACGTTGAGACATGATCATACAGCCACACAAAGCTGATGATTAGGACGGCTGTTGGATGCAATTAAGCAAATTGATAATTAACCACGTTAATGTGAAATATTCATTGGCTGATTACCGTCCTAAATTGGCAGTACGGAGGAAATGGAGAGCGCACCAGGTTTAGATCAGCACTGACGGGGGTCACACAGACGGGCTCTCTCTCGGAAAAGAGCAGAGAACTGACGTAAAAAGCCCCCTCGTGTGTTTTGTATTGCTTTCGACGTAACACTCCGAGGCAGGAGTCAATGACCTGGAACGGGACTTTTCCAGCAGCCGCCGCGGACGGAGAGCGGAATATATTTTTGAACATCCGGGGCCAATGTGCCACAGGTCAGGATGTAATTTAATGGAGGAGAAATTTATCGAGCAGAAGAAACAGCCTCAGACGCGCTGACTGTCGAAGGCAGAGACGGCACGCTTTGAAAGGACGTATTGTTGCTTTTAATTTAATTAAATAAAGAGAAAGGAGGCCTTGTTGTTCGTAGAGTCGAATCGTGGTGAGGCTTTGTGCATGCGTGTGCACAAGAGCCACCATCAGCTTTCGTATTTAACTCCAGAATAGACTAACACATAGAAAATGATCACATTCTTTCCATTATTGTGATTTTTTTTTCAGTTTACAAACTCTGGAATAAGATTTTTAGTTTTCTGATCGATACAAAAGATTTCTTGACACATGCATCATCAATTGAGGTCACAAGTTGTTGGAAAATGTGCAGTTCAACATTCGAATGGATGACCTGTCTGCCATGCGCCCCATGTACACACACTCCCACATTAAAACCTGAATCAATCCAGTGTTTCTGCACAAATGCAGTCATGTGTGCACGCGTGCGCACAGATAGGCTTGCTTCCTCAGCCTCATCGCCGCTCTGTCTCTCCCTGCTCTTGCAGCCGAGCTGACGGATGGCTGCTGTCAGAGGTCGGGGTCTCTCCGGTTAGAGTTATGGTCCGCCCGAGTCTGCACTGGGTCACACACACACACACTCGGCCTGCATAAGAAAACCAAACCAGCCCGGCTGTAGTAACCCTTTTATCTCCCCGCCTCGTTGCCGCTTTCCGTCCGCGTGCGGTTGTGTCCCTTGCATTGTTGTGTTTCGTGCGACGGCCCATTCATCACCCGATAACACCCATTACCCGTGTCAGAGGAAGCCAACGCAGTTATGGCCAAACATGCTCCACCAGTTCTTGTTAGGACCCAATTAATAACGTGAGTGATTGTGCCACCAGCTCATGGGACCTTTAATCAGCAAGTTAATGGGCTGTTATTAAAAACAGCGTCGGGGGAAAATGTCTTTCTCACCTGCTGTGCAGAGAGGCTGCCAGAATGGGGGGAAAAACACGTGTTGTGGATAAAAGACCTTCAGATATTTTCAGTCTGAGCGAACACAAACGGGTAGAGTGACCCGAGGTAGTTCATTGTAGGCGACTTTGTGATAATGTTCTTATTTGTGAGCTTTTTTTAATTGGATTTAACTGTGTGTCAAGCAAAAAACACATTTATCATGGAAACTAGTGAGTTTTTGAGACAGTAGTTGCGTTTAGTTGTCAGTCGTTCTCCATCGCGTGATCATACTCTCCCATTTTTCACTTTGGGCTCCCTCAGTATCATTTCCACCCGTAGGCGAAGAGGCTGCTTGTCTCGCCTGCAGGTGAAGTGAACATGACAGGGTCAAGGCTGGTGTCTGGAAGCAGCCACATTACCATTGTTAATCATTCAGAAGATGCCATGTCTTCTTTCACCCCTCCTGTCACTTCGTGCCTTTCTCTGCCTCACTCATGTATTTCCTTGCTCCTCTCTCATTTTCTTTATTTCGTCCTCTGTTTTCCATTCGTCCACTATAGATTCTCCACCCTTCGTTTGCATATCCCCCCCTTCAGCAAACACACACGCAGGCTTCATCCCCACACCAGCCATGACTCCTGGCCTGGCGTTTCTCTCATCTCTGCTCCAGTACAAAGCTGCGCCTGTTCTCCCTGCCCTCGCTCTCCACCCAGACACGCTGATCAAAGCTGGCTTCCCTGCTCCTCCATGACATCCTTTTCAAGCCATTCCAGCCGTGTTTGTTGGAGCCATGAAATATTCACCGGCGCACAAGCACCTGCCCGTGTGTTCTGGACGCGCGTTTGTCAGAAGTGGGTCACACATGAGGCGCGACGTGAAACTTCATCAAACATTGAAACAGTTGAAAAACTACCTCGTTTCCGAAGTCTGCACAGGCAGAATTTAAACCTTTATCAACAAAAGTAAGGGATGATCGACAGGCGGGCTTGTAGTATTTCCTCTGCAGAATGCTGCGGTGCAGGAATAGAATAGTCAACATGGAGGAGTTTTAAATCAAAGCAGTCTGTGTCGTTTTGCTTGTATTTTTGCTTGAGGCTGAGAAAATCACACTTACGCTTCAGTTCCACAACAAAAGTCTAAGTGAATTAAGACACACACGCTCTCAAACGACTTCTGCCAAGCGCTCTCAAGTTTTTGAGCCGTGGCAGAATCGCCGAGGCGATCCGTCTGTCCAGAGTCTGACTTAACCGCTGCCAGGAACAAGTTTCACTTTATTTTAAATCACCTCATCTAAAAACATTAATCAGTGGTGTTGTGCTGGAACATTATAAGAAGATTGAATGCAATTAGAGTCACAAGATGTGATATTAAAACTGGTAATAAACCATTTCTGCTCCTGAATGGAGTCGCATTGATCGTGGCTGCTGGATGGAGCTCTGAAGTATAGAGAAATGTGTCTCCCAACACTTCAATGTCAGCTTTCATTAAATTGGTTTAAACCTCCGTGTGTTTCAGGGAAATATAGTGTGTGGATGTGTGTGCATGTTTGTGTGTGTTTAGGGGGACGATGCATGTGCGTGTCTACCTACACCAGCCATCTTGCAGTGTGTGTGTGTGTATCTATATCAGTCCAGGAAGTATGTGTTTACATTGCTAAAGCCGAGGCTCACTGGGGCCATCTGGGAAGCTGGCTGTTGTAATTAAATTTGATATGAGGAGGAGGGAATGAACAGGGGATGTATGAGGCGAAACAATAGCTGAGAAGAAGGAAAGAAAAGTGAGAGTCTCGGGGAGTGAAAGGTAAACAAGGTGAGGCAGGACAGAGGAAAAGAGATGGAGGGGGGGGTCAGTCGTGGATGTTTGCTCTGCCTTTGTGCTGGAGAGGTTCATACGAGGATAGTCGTGGGCACACACGCAGACAGAGCCAATCCAGCTGCAGAGGAACTGTTCGCAGGGTGCCCACTCTGCCAAATTGACGGCTAATCCAACAGATGCTCTCAGATGCCGAGGAAATGTGTGCGCGAGCTGACAATTTGTCGACATTATATATGGCGAATGTGGAGGCAGTGCCAGGTAATTAGCTGTCACGTGAGGCGTCTGGGGGAGAAATTAACCCCCAAAAGTGGATGATGTTTAGGAAGTTTGCCAATTAGCAGGATTGTCGTTGTAGAAGTGTAGAAGTACATGTCAGCGATTTGAAGCTGTGAACAACTGTGATCCTTTTGTTTCACTGATGTTTTTCACACACATTCAGTGACGTTGCAGCTTACATTTTTGCTGTACTGTAACCTGGAAACTGTCTTAAAATGCATGTGGTGTTGCGTTCCACGAAGATATGAAGGTTAGCAACATGATTCAGTGCTGAAAATAAACATAAGGCCTCTCAAATCCATGCTAATTCGTTCAGCAACAGCTTGACTGACCTAAAATCCGATCACTAATGTTTCATCTCCTTTCCGCTCGGCACAGGTGGCATCCTTGGGTGTTACAACCTTCACCCTGTGCGCGTTGTGCATCGACCGTTTCCGGGCAGCCACCAACGTCCAGATGTACTACGAAATGATCGAGAACTGCACCTCCACCACCGCCAAGCTGGCCGTCATCTGGATCGGCGCCCTGCTCCTGGCGCTGCCGGAGCTGCTGATTCGCCAGCTGGTGGCGGAGGACACGGGGATCCCGGACGAGCCTCCGGTGGAACGCTGCATCATCCGGATCTCCACGTCGCTGCCCGACATGCTCTACGTGCTGGGCCTGACCTACGAGGGGGCTCGGCTGTGGTGGTGCTTCGGCTGCTACTTCTGCCTCCCGACCCTCTTCACCATCGGCTGCTCGCTGGTGACGGCGCGCAAGATCCGGCGCGCCGAGCAGGCCAGCGTCCGCAGCAACAAGAAGCAGATCCGGCTGGAGAGCCAGATGAACTGCACCGTGGTGGCGCTGGCCATCGTCTACGGGGCGTGCGTGGTGCCCGAGAACATCTGCAACATCGTCTCGGCCTACATGGCGGCGGGCGTCCCCGAACGCACCATGTCCGTCCTCCACCTCCTCTCCCAGCTGCTGCTCTTCTGCCGCGCCGCGGTCACGCCGGCGCTGCTGCTGCTCCTGTGCCGCCCGCTGGGCAGGGCCTTCCTGGACTGCTGCTGCTGCTGCTGCTGCTGCAACCACGCCCCCTCCTCGGCCACGGCCAGCGACGACAACGAGCACGAGTGCACCACCGAGCTGGAGCTGTCGCCGTTCAGCACCATCCGCAGGGAGCTGAGCAACTACACCCCCGCCGGCTCCAACTGCTAATTTCTCCTCATCAGGGAAAGGACGCGGCGCCGGCCCGTCGTCTGCTCGTGGCGTGCGTTCCTCAGACTCGGCTAAGAGATTTGCCTTACCTGGTTCAGTAATGTTTTTTCGGGTGCATTCAGCCAGTGGTTCCGACGTCCACATCTCTCGATTTCACCTAACAAGCCCCTTTGTTTTTCCAGGACAGCCAACAAACAGGAACCTTCTCTACTCTCGTGCCCTGTGGTGCTCCTCAAACAGGGTCAGTATCTATTTTTAGCAAACCTGCCGGAAACCTTTAAACTCACACACCTCCCCCCCTCTTTGTTGGCCTTGTATGAATAAACATCACCAGGCCTTTTTGGATGGCCTCAAAACATCGATGCCCGGTTTCTACACACCAGATAATCAGTCTCTGCAGAATATCGCGACCTCAGCTGTCATTATGGTGGCCCCAGAATGAATACTATAGGTTTGGATTGTGATTTTGATTCATTTCGCGTCAGCTAGTTCCCAAAATGATCCTCACTGATTATTGTAGCTTTCAAATCAGACTGCGAATCAACATGTTGGCTCCATCTTTATAAAAAAAAATTACTTGTTGCCTTAAAAAAGCGGGTCAATCAAATTTTGTGGCACAGAAAATAAAAATTGAAGCATCGTCGGCCTCTTTCGCAGAATTTGTTTTCACTGTCGTGATGGAAAGATTGCAATCTTCTCAAGAGACTGAAACATTCACCTGATTCCGAAGAGAAGCAGGTCACGTTATTTATCTAGCGACTGTACAGAGAAAGTCTGTGTGCTGCAGTGCAGTTCATCAATAGTCAGTGATGATTAATGTATTAGGCCGCCATTAATATTAACGTATACGGGAACTCTGTACTATAGAACCAAAGGGAGAAACACGCAACGCCAATCACACTACAACTGTGTCAAAGGTCGGGATGACGGAGGCCCTGTGAGTGGGGAGAGTGACCCTGTTCAACAACTCAGATACAGCATCCAGCTAAACACGTGGGCTGCCACTGCCTATGCCACTACACTAACTAAGTTTACAGACCACAGCAGCTGTAAATGTACAGTTCCTTCAGAGGTGCACACACACGGGAACACGGCTCGAGGTCATGAAAGTAGCGCAGGACGTCTCAGCAGTGGGAAGACGACAAGTGTACAGCACGGAAACGCTGTGACAGCAAAAAAGAAATGACTGTGCGGTGGACTCGGACTTAACTGGGCTGGTCTCAGACGACAACGGACACGGACGGGAGTGGATTGGAAAGGACTGAGATGGACTAATTGAAATTAGAGTGGGACAAAGCAGGAAGGGGAATCGAATGAAACTGAACGGATTGAATATGAGAAAGTGACCGAACAAAAAAAAAAAAAAAAAACACAGCGGAATATAAATGAGAAGGGACGGACTCAGCACGGACCGGACTGAGAGGACAAGGATCTGCACTACACTGTTGCATCATGTCGCGCCTTACACTTCGGGCTGTATATATATATTGTACACTTTCTTTGGTGCTCTTATGATGAATGCGCTGTTAAAAACAACAGATCCATCGGTTCGTCTTAGATTCACGAGGAATTTGGCTGCTTGTTTGGTTCTGGGTCAGGAAGACGGATTACAGCGATCTGTGCCTCTTGACAGTGGAAATGGTGATAAGAAAAGAGAGTTTAGAGAATTTTTTTTTGAAGTGTCGGTACGATACTGACAAATGTGGTAGCCTTTTATTTTATAGTACAAAACCAGTGTTTACCAGGTCAGTTTACCATCGTATACAGTTCAGAAGATGCAATAAAATATAATTTCGAGACTTTCTAATGATATTGGTACAGAAATATAATCACTTGTAGTCAGTGACATCATGTAACTTACTAGCAGGCAATAATACTCAATAATCGTCATTCCAACTAAACCACATTCTCAACGTATGACTTCAAGAAGTGCCAAATCTGTAAAATCACGCTGTAAATACTACCAACTGAGGAAATTCAAGCAATTATATATTTGTACCAATAATGAATGCAAAGTAGTCGTTTCATTTGTAGGATATATGCATTTCTTATTTACAGCTTCTGAACTGTACGACCAACTTCAATGCAGGACTCAACTGACTGCTTGTTAATCCCCTTGAATTTGCTTGAGCATCAGAATTTGTGAAGCTTAACGTTTAGATTTTCGACTAACGACCAAAAAATCTTATGAATAAACTTTGATTTTATGAATCACCTTGACATTTTTAAAAATATTTTTTCCTTTTTTTTTCCTGATGTGACCCTGATTTGTAATCGTCGTCACGTATATTTAATTGCCGCTGTTTGCGATAAACTCGAAATCAAGTCTTGATTTATAGCGAGTGCTAAGAGTTCTGGTCGTAAAATAGAAAACCAGCATCGAAGCTAATCAGACTAGCAGGATGATCATTGATGTTGGCTACACTGTAAACGGTTGCCAGCCGATCATAGGGCTAACACAGAGACAATCAGTCATGCTCGTGCTCTAACCTACAATCAATTGAGGACCACTACCGTGATTAACTCGACCAGCACGCTTTTGGAGAGGAAGGAAACCGACCCTGTGAACGCCACACAGACGGAGGGAGAACATGCAAAACGAAGAGTAAATTACTTTATTTCCCCCCGAATCTCAACACTTCGCTGCAGGGAGGCTTCTCGCGCATGACACAGGAACTGAGGGCGGGGCTTAGCACGCAGTCAGTTTTACAGCGTTAAAACAAAACAAAGCAACTCTCTGCAGTTTCATTACTTGAGCTTTTAAGGAGAACCAATGAAAATGTGTTTCACAGTGTATAAATTTACAAGTGTATTGTACTGTAAGTCTGTTTTTTCCTAATCCTACTAATCAAACCTGGGTCAAAACAAGGTTCGAACCACGATGTCACACAGAATTGCCTACAAACATCACGACATCGCGAGAGGAGGCTGGAACAAGCTTAGCTGTTGTGACCAAAACGACTCCATTTTGTTTTGTTTTTTTGTTCTTTTTCCTTCAACCTCAATTTATTGATAGATTTCAAACCAAGACAAGTGAACTCAGTGATGACCCAGGTGTGATGTTCATTGGTATACTGTATATTGCGACGACTCTTTTGCATACGATTCTGCACTGCCAAACACCTTCTCCCTCTCTCTCTCTCTCTTTCTGTTTCACTCCCTCTTTCAGTCCATCTTTGTGCTCTTGTGGTAGTAGCACTTCCTCTCTGGGTGTCTCTCTTTCTCTCTTTCTCTCTCTCTCGGTCCCTCTCTCTCTCAGTATAGAGGTCAGTTTACTTCCAGCTCCATCATTACAGGAGGTGGAATATTATGACAAACGTAAGTCAGCTGTGGCCTCTTTCGGCTCTGATGGATTCCAGTTCATGAGCTTCTGAAGGTCCAGTTGGAGGTTGCCTCGTTCTGCTTTTTTTTTTTTTTTTTTTTACAGCCTGCAGTTCTTCAATTTAATAGAGGAAATGGGAGGGATAGGAACACAAAGCCCTGCAGCCTGTTTGACAACTCTTTTTATAACACCCGGGACAGTTCGGGCCCTTGTGGACGCCCGTCTCGGGATCTTAGCTTTAATGGCCTGGCAGCAGCCGAGTTTTATTTCCTTCAGATTAGTTGAAAAACATGGCTTTTCCAAGCAACCCAGTGATTCAATTCCCCGTTTTTCTCCCTTTTTTTCCCGACGGGACTCCGATGTAAGCTGACCTCTGACCCCTCCGATTCTCCCTTTTCTGCATATTTCTGGAAGTATAGCTCCATAAATGGCTCAGTGTGTAGTAACGTGGTTGAAACTATTGATGGAGTGATTCTTGTAAATCAGTCAGTGAGACGTTTATTCTGATCTTTGTGAGTATCTTCTTCACTCTGAGCAAATTGTGTCTGTATTTGATACCGAAAAAGAAAAAAAAAACATGTAAGCACACGGCCACTCTTGTCTCTTAAGTCTAGTCACTGGTTTCTAAATAGCTTTTTATATAGCCAAAAAAAACATCCCTTTTGTTTATCAAAGAACTTTATCTTGAAAACTGTACATTAAAATCCTAAATGTACCATCACTGTGTTGTTGATTCATTGTGTGCTTTACAGTGAGTAAATCTTTGTCAAGAAAAGCATTGTGGCAAGAAAAAAAATCCCTTTTTTTAACTCGGTTCAGACTACCGGGTCACCTGTTTTTGGTGATTTTGTAAAACGACAGTCTTGTATTGACATGGTTAAACTCTGTGCTTGGAGTTCAGCTCCAAATCCAGAAAAAAAATGTGGGATTTTCCTTGAAAATGTTAAAGCAACACTCAGAACTTTGTTGTTGTGTTCGAATGAGTCTCAGTGAGCCCTCGTTTCTTTAAGATCCCTCTACAACCGGCCCAATATAGCTCAAGTATCTTCATTTTTCTTCCTCCTCACATATCAGGGGGGGCATTTAAAATATTCATCAGTAATGTATCACTGTGCTCTGTTCTCCCAACGCATCCTACACACCCTCTCTCTCTCTCTCTCTCCATTGGCTTCTCTTTGTCTGCCGGTTCCAAGGCGTTACACAACGATGACGCCAGCAGGGCCGTCGTCCTGGGCTCCGCGTTCGCCATGAGACCAGATCTGTTTATGCCTCCTGTAACAGAATTAGCCGCCGCGCAGATGCCAGTGAGCCCCCACAACCACGGAAGAACGTCAATGCCCGGGTCCCCCCCAGAGGATGGCTGCTCACTCCCACTGCTGAGGAGGTGGTCGCTTTCATTCTCTCTCCTCGTCTTCCTCTTGTTTCAAGGCAAGTGAGGACTGAAGATGTACGAAGTGTGAGAGAGGAAAAGCAGCCTTAAAGGGACCTAATTCAAACAATTTGCACGTGAGATGAGCCTCCGTGGCACAAGCACAGTTTTTTTCTTTTTCAAATGATTCAAACACTTGTAACATCACTTCAAGTAAAACAACAGTTCGAAGGCCTTATTTTTAGTCCTTCACTGTCAAATCAGCCGCTCATTTTGCTCTTTGAATCAAACCCACCAACTATCTGTCAGTTATCTCAAAAGGCAGAAAACGAGACTGCCCAATTAGGAGCCGTTTGATGAAAAATGAAGGATTGTTCACTTTGAAACGCGGCACAGTTTGAGCTTTCACGCGCTGTCTCCCGATCTCCATCCATCACCTCCGGCTTGTCAGAGGAGACGCTGCGTGCATCCGAACGAGAGGGAGAAAGAAAAGAGTGAGACAGAAGAAAGGAGTGAGCGTGCACGTAAGGGCGAGGGTGGGTGGGCGGGTGGTGGGGTCTCGTCCCAGAAAAGCTGACAGACGATGTGCCACTCATCACGGTAATTTCCCCCAAACAGCTGGCCTCCTGCCACTGCACTTGCTCACGCTCAATCAGCCTCAATCAGCAACATGCTCGCTGGAAGTGTGTGCGGCCCTGCTCCAGACTGCGCGTGCCTCGCAGTTTGTCTGCCTCTTTTGTCGTTTCATTATGCGATTGTCTTCTAACGGCTTCTTTTTTTCCTCTCTATTTTGAGCCCTGAAAGAGCTCACTGAAAACCTGCTTTGTTTGGACATCATTTTATTTTGACAGTCTGACAAATATCCTTTTGTCCCTGTTAATTTTTTGAGGGCAGCTGCACTGCGATCTGGACATGAGAGCTCTTCTACCTGGTGAGCCCCCAAACTTTGGGTTCCAGATGATGTGTTCAGGCACAAACTGTTGGACTTCGCAGCTGTTTGGCTCAAGCACTGGATGAGTGGAGTGTTGATGCGTGGTGAGGTGAGTACGCCCACATTGGAATCACCTGTGCTCTCTGTGGTTTCCTGGCCCCACTCAGCTTTTTATTGCACCTGGACCTCTTTGGAAATTTATTCCGCATACAGAATCATCGCAAAACTATTTCAGGAGCGCTGTTTAGGATTTTTTTTCTTAATCTTTGATCATTTTGTTTTAGCTTTTTGAGGGGGTTTGGTGCTTGTTCAGACACCCCCCACCTTTGTGTTTTTCCAAGTGTATCTGGGCATTTGCTAAAAACACAAAGTTCCAGCCAAGCAAATCTGGCCGAGTGAATTTTATTTATTTAATTTTTTTCTGGCTGTGCTTTATGAATGGTTTCCATAGTAACCAGGGAATCAAGTTATTTATTTATTTTTAACTTTCTCCTAT
>JAUESE010000037.1:6472344-6483648 GCA_032274725.1 Malacoctenus triangulatus
CAGAGAGAATTGGGTCACTGGATAATTGGAGAGACATACGTCAGACCGCCCAGTGTGTGTACACACACACACACACACACACACACACACACACACACACACACACACACGCACACACACACACACACAGAGTAAACACATCTGGCACGGACTCAAACCTGCATTTAACGGACATATAACCACTTACAGATTATTACATTTGCAGAAATATTCATGTCAATACTGGGTAATCTCACATTACTCCTGCACACGCACACACACACACACACACACACACACACACACACACACAGACACACACACACACATACACGGAGCAAGGAATCACTCAGTAGAATGCATGTATAATGGTAGATTATAATATAATAGGCATTTAATCAATTATAGTTCAGACAAGATGTGGGAATTTACATTATGTATGACCAGGTCTGGCACACAGACATGCTGTCATGCATATAAATGTGCACACACATACATCATATATGCCGTATTGATTATTGCCATGGGTGAAATGACGTTCATGTGTGCACATTTCCATGCACCCAGGTTTACAGTACAGCAAGTGAGTGTGGCTATAAATAGAGTTTGGCAGACACTGGCATGATGCTGAATAAATTCAGCAAAAAACCTGCTCAGCCTCCAATTTCTCTGTTGCAGGGCAGAAAAAGGGAGTTTTGAAAGGAGAAGGTGCAGAGCTGCAGAAAACCGAGGAGCGAGAGGAGGAGGAAAATCTGTTGGAGGTGTTTTGCATTTTGCTGCATCATGCTACAGTCAGGTCTGAGGAGAAGAGGAGGAGGAGAGATGGAGGGGCGAAGAAAGCGAGCGAGAGAGAGAAAGTGAGAAGGGTGCACCAACGCCCAAGCACACCAGCTCCATATTTAAGCCTTGATGTATTTCATCTCTGGGTGCCGAATCGCACCGAGGTTTGAAGGAGAGACACTTTGATCCATGAGATTTCTGGGGATTGTCAGATTATAAGGATTGTTAGCTGCAGATACAGTAAAAACGGGGAAATGACTGTCAGTGAGTGTGTTTGTCTTCTTGCTTTGTGCGTTTGCTCATCTCCTCACTCTTTATCTCCCATGTATCCTATATCCCCTTATCTGCCTCCTATTTAACATTCCTTCTCCTGCTCTGCCTCCCTCCTCTTATTATGCTTCCTCATTTCTATCTACACCGAGCGTATTGATTCATCGATTCAGACTAATATCCTTCAAAGCGCTTGTATTGTAGCTGCAAACAATGGCATTTGCTGTAGTTTAGAGGTAAACAAGACATGCGGTTGAATGAATAATTCATTGAAAACACACATAAGGTTTTTGATATAGTTTCCACCAAGTTGTCTTCAGGATTATGTTTAAATTGGAGTGTCTCTGACCTTCAAAGTGCAAAAATTTGCCTGAAAAGGAGAGCAAACAAGTGAAATTAGAGAATCGCTGCTGCCCCGTGAAAAATAGACCTCCGAGTATAATAATCACATTAGGCTGGTACAAACAATCATTCCACATAGACTTGTTTCAGTTTACTGCCAAAGTTTCATCCTGTGAATCTCGCCTTCCAGACTACTCAATTATGCATCTTCAAAAGCTGAGAGGCAGAACTTTGTGAGAAGTGTTTTCCCCCCGCTTCTCATTTACTTATGCATGAGAGAGCAATGAAGAGGAGGGAGGGGGGGTGGGAGGCAGAACGAGGCAGAGGAGAAGATCCCTGATGTGGAGGGAGATAATGTAGAAAAATGAGGAGAGGAGGAGAGAGAAAGCAGATCAGGGTCAAAGAGGCAGCAGGGGAAGAAGATGAGAGATCAGAATGCGGGGATGAAAAGGGCAGCAGAATGATCTGCATCTCCCCCCCCCCATGTATGTCTGGTGCAAATTAACAGCGGGGGTTGACAGTGCACACTTGGTGCCACTGGGATGGCAAACTTAGTTTGTGTGTGCGTGTGTGCATGAACAAGACTGAATAATTCAGAGACAAGCTGTGGCTCACTGAGTAAACATTAAGTCGACATAGAGATGCAGCCACACACACGCACACACACACACTCCTGCTCTCCTGGTGTTCGGGGAGTCTTGTCTCCTCTGGGTGCCACAGACAGATGGGACAGAAAATGTGTCACTGGGTCAAACTCGGGCTGCGACAGCCTTCGTGCCAGGAAAGTGAGAGGCTTTTTTTCATGAAGATCTGACAGTTTTTTTTTTCTACTTTTCCTGGTAAACTAAGTGTTAGTAAATGAATCAGAGGTGTGAAACTGAAGAGAGAGGGCAACAGCTGTCATTGGGACTTGAAATGTCGGTCGGTTTGGATTGAGAATTCATCGAAAGAGGACATAAATCCATCCAATGAATGTCTAAAGAAGAGCTATCACCTCTCACGATGCAGTGAAATCACATGTTTTTCTTGTCTTATTTTGCTGTTTCAATTTGAATATATTTTGCATGAAAAATTTACTCCACAGCTCAAGTTGTCCTCCCAGCGTTTCTGCACGTTTCACTCGGGTATAAATAATCAGCTATTTATCTCTTGTTTATGTGGTTCTTCTTCTCCTTCGTGTGGGCTCGCGCTGCGCCACTGGTGGAGCAGTGGAACACGGGATAGCTGTCTAACCCCCCGTCACCTGTCGAGATGTGCTGGATGAGCGCACCCTGTGGAAATTAACGCCTGGATTATGCAAATCCAAATTGAACTGTGAAGTTAAGAGGCTCGGCCCAGTGACCCCCGTCATCTCGCACAGGCGGGGGAACGTGCAGACGGATCGACGCGCGGCGCTCGCCTCGCATGCGCAGACGCTCGTCGGCGCGCATTAATGCGTGCGCGCGCACTCGCAGGCACATGCTCGTGTGGGTGTGAGTGCACACTTGTGACTCCATGTGCCTCCCGCGTCTGTGTGCATGAGCTGAATTATAATTTGGTCATTAGAGCTGTGTCCTATATTAGCACAGGCACATGGATGCTCAGGCCACTCCAGCTGTGAATGCTGAGTGGAGGCTTCTTTGTTGGTAGAGCGCATCTCTTCCAGAAGTGACATGCTTTCTCAGTGCATCACACAGGCCTTCATCTACCACTACTGAGAGATGTAATGTCCTAATTATGCTCAGCTAGCGCGGTTTGTTGCTCCTGCTGAGAAATGAAACGCGAACATGTCTGGTTGGTTGAAAACTAGAGCAAAACTGAACTTTGACAGCATGTTCTCACTGAGGCATCCTCCCCTGTAGCGATGTCACACTTGTAGATTCTGCGCAGGCACTCGCTGTCTCAAAAATTGGAGAAAAAACAAAAGAGTCCCATATAAGAAAACAAAGCCAGAATACAGCATGCTAAGACTTTGCCAAATGGAGGAATTCTTCTGTTTGGAGAGGATTAAGAAGAGAAGCCACTTCAGCTAAGCGTCGATCGCTCATATCCTGCAATGTAAATACAGCTCAGTAATGAACACTCACAGTAATGATGACAGTTTGAACTCCGAAATTGATAGGCAGCGATTAGCGTTGTTTCTCAGGCAGAACTGAAGAAAGAAACTGACCTTCAAACTAACACAAACTGATGATTTCCTCAGCGAAATGCAAATAACAACGTGATTTCTCTGGACAACGCTTGTTTAAATTTCAGCCTGCTGTTCCTCTGCCTTCATGCTTGCTGCGGGAAGGTTTGATCTCCATGGCAACAGAGCAATGACTGACAGTCTATTACGAAGTGAGCAGCCACAACAAACTAATTCACAACGGTCAAATTCAAAGTTTTCCAGAAAAAGTCATTTCATGCAGGTCGATCAGACTTGTTGGATCCTTCTTGTCAGCTGTCACATGTCAAGATAAAAGCTTCATTAACTTAAACTGATCGTGTTGTTTTCCTGTTTTTGTGGTTTATTTTGAGATTTGGTTACAATCTTCTGACAAATTTTCATCATACGAAAAGCCAGCTATGTAAACTTGCTATTTTTAGTGTATTTTTTAATATGTGGGCAGTGGATTTAATTCATAACCCTGAATATATAGTGTTTTAATGACAGTCTTTTTTGTCCCTGTGAGAGACAAGACGTTGCCTGGGGAAGTGACACCCCGTCAAGCTCAGGAGGTGCTAAATGGAAGAGGACCTCTGACCATTTGAAAGGAGGAAAAAGAGAGAAAAAGAGATGAGTTGAAAAGACCTAATACATGAAACATGTCCTCCATTTCTCATGTCTCCATCCTAGATAATGTCCTTCTGCCTGACCTCTGTGACGGATGATGGATGGCAGATATTAAAACACACATAATGATTCACATCTGTGCTGCATTCAGACGTGGCACACATCCTTATCACATTTAAGCTTATTTTCACACAGGCTGACGGATCCTGATTGCTGGTGAAATCTACTGGCTGGCATTAGCTCAGCGCTCCCCTCGACATCATGCAGGGGGGGGAGAGAGCTTCAGCTGGTGAGCGTGTCCATGCTCACGGGGGAGCGAACAGACACGCAGCCCGCAGTGGGTGTGGGTGGAGAAGGAAGAAGTGGCAGAGACGGCGACAGGAGTGTGAGATAAATAGCACAGAAGGACTAAAAGAGCAAAAGGTGAGTCGCAGAAGTACTGACAAGAACTGAGGCTCTGAAAGAGAAACAAGACCAAAGTCTCCAAACAGCAACCCGCGGATTTCAGTGGACGAACCAGTTTTCATGCCGAGATACTAAAAGAAAACTCTTTATCGTGCAGTAAAGCTGTAAGCAAAGCTTCAGTTCAAAACACCCCACGTGTGCAAAAGAAATCTGAGTTGGACAGAAGGAAATCATCACTGCAATATGTACTGGATGGGTACTTTATCTTAATAAATGCCAGTACAATTTCACACAGTAAATTTAGCTACAGTGGCCCAAATATTTGTTTCAACTTCTTTTCTTCAACCACTCTGGCATTATGCATTTCCCTCCCGGCCTCCTCACTTCCTCATGCACATCGCGTATATGGACCTAAATCTGTCATGCCACCATCAGCTGAACAGTGGACAGATTTGTCTGTAGGTGACAACAACCCTTCAGGAGCAGAGATGTTAACATGTGAGCCGGGGTTGTTAGTCATGTTTAAATTAGTTTGGGATCTTCCTCCTGGCTGCTAGTTACTTTGTCCAGTTACCAAAGGCTCCATGTTGGACTTGGAGTGGTTAAATTTTGCTATTTTTGTGCAGGTCCATGATAATCTGACACCTTTGTTTTTAATTTAGCAACTAATCAGTAGTTTTAACAGTTCAGGACCAACAAAAAAACTGGATTACCACAAAATAATCGTCCACATCGGATGTACCACATTTCACAGGGATGTATTTTGCTTTTCCGTGGTCATTTCTGTTGACCTTTCCTCTCTGTATCTCCCCTCCTCCAAAATCTCCCCTTAATGTCCCACCCTCTCCTCCCCCGCTACGTCCCTTCACCCTTCATTTTCCGGTGACACGGAGGATCGTATCCTCTCTTGAGGGGGAAACGATGCAACTCGACACGGGTCAGTGATACAAGGAGAAACGCTGTGCCTAACCGAGTTAGTCACCGACACCCTCGTGAGTCTGTAGCTCGGGGTGTGTGTCGTATAGATATAATGCATGTGCGCATGAGTCGGTGGGTATTGGTGGCATCAGCGCCCAGCAACAAGCTCTCCTAGCACACACACACCGACCTCTGCAACACCTCATGACACGCTTTAACAAGTGGCCAAGTTGTCTCTGTTGTCGGCAGAGTCATTACGTGATTGTGGCGCCGCTTTCCAAAATGGAGCTGTCATTACAGTCGACAGGGACTCCCTCAGCATCTTGATGACCTTGATGGGAACTGGCCAGAATCGACACAAGATGTCAGTCGATCAGTCACGTCCGTAGATCAGATTCTTATCGCTGCTCGCACTCAAAACCACTCAGATCCTCACATCTGATATGATATCTCAGTCTTCGCACTACCTCAGCTCATTGGAAGGATTGTAAATAGCCGTTTAGTCTTCGCCGTGGCCCCCAACAGGCCAACGTGAGGCCAGAGGTCGACTCTCCAGCTGGAAAAAGCCGTTCACAGATGGCTACTCAGTGATTCCAGCAACATGACTCTTCAGTATCAGTGCCACTCCTGAGTGACCTGTCTGCTTAAACACAGCATATAAAGAAGCCATTATTTAATCTTTTTCGTTCTGATATCTTGTATTAGGGTTTAGCTTTTGCATGCGACATTAGCAATAACAATTCCTGGTGAAAGATTAACAGCAACACTAATAACTATCCTGTCAGAACTGTGAGACTAATGTACACAAAAGGTTAAGTGTCTGAGGATTGGCTGCAGTAGGGCAAACACTAAAAACTAATGAGCTGGAAATCATGAAAACCTGTCAGATGTTTGATATTTTGAGCTCCCGTGTCGTTTACCGTCACACTTCAGTGGAGGCTGCAGGTGTTTAATACTGTGCAGGTCCCTGATGTTTAATGAAGCAATTATCTTGATAGCTCGGGACATTCCAGCAGATTTGGGAGGGGAGGTTTGATCAGAGCAGAGCCTGGAATAGGAGGTGAAATAGGGGAGAATGGCACCCTGCAGAAAAATGCATCCCCCTCCTGAATCTCATGCTGTAACAGGCAGATGACCATCACACGTTACTGCACGCCGAGGTGATTGAAAGTGCATTTCAGCATTTAGTGGCCAAAATAAAACTTAGTGTAAAAAAAAGAAACCCTTCCTAAACGAGGATGATTGTCTTACCCACTTTTGTGCTGCTCACCACACAGTTTGCCTCACGATCAAAATATCTTGCTTGTACACTAATAAGCAGCACAAGCCATTAAAGACAGATGCTGTTTTTGTACCTCAAGCGTTGCCTGCAGCTGCTTTCTGCTCTGCGACTCTGTCGCAGCGCTGAGCAAGATTATGCTTTATTGCCCCTCCAGGAGGAGGTAGTTTATTTTTTTCCAGTTACACCTTTTGCCTTTTACCAGTTTTTGGTGCATTTTTGTGAGAGGTGATAGAAGTTGGTCATATTCAGTAGGTTATATGAATGGTGTGAAAAAGAGCAAGTGTTTGCTAAAAAGGTGTTAATAAAGAGAACTACTTTCACAAATTTCGACCTTTGTAATCTATTCTTATATACGTCTGTGTCCTTGTAAAATGTGGGTAATTGAGGCTTTGAAAACTGGTCGTACAGGCACCATTCACACCACAGTAAACAGGAAAGTCCTGACGCAAAATTCATGAAAGTGACTTTCTCCATAAAAATCGGATGCAAATAAAGTCAAAGCATGCAGCATCTGCATCCTCTTAAACATTCAGCGGCACTGCAGGGACCAGTAACAAAAGCAGGCGCTGAATTTCGTAGCTGACCCTGAAATACAAAGTGGGAGCGCACAGTCTTCGAGGAGCAAGAGCAGAGAGGAGGGCAAGGATGAAAAGGAGCGAGGAGGAGGGGGGGGCAAAACAGACACAGTTGGAGAGGGAAGGGATTGAAGGCACGTCGTGAGAAGAAAGGAGGATGACTCGAGGCAACGAGAAAGAAAGAAAGCCAGATGAGGAAGTGAGCGCGGCTCACAGAGGCAGATACGAGGCATAAGCATCCGTTCCTCTGGGACAGTAACATTAGGGACGCGTCACGCTGATTGTTTATCGAGTGACAGACTCCTTCAGGAAATCACCTGTGAGGAGACGCGGCCGACAAGGTTCACATTCGTTTTCAAGCAATCACGTTAATCACAGAGTCATTTTCTACCGGAAATAATGACCGGCCCCGGAAAATTTTGTATGATAAAGACTTAAGAAAAAAAAAATTCATCATTTGTGAATAATAGTAATACAACGAGCTGCAGTTAGAGTCTTGCCTTTGGGCTACTCATTGCTTTGAATCAGACAGGAAGTCAATTTAAATGGATGAGAAGCCTGCAGCATAAAATACAACTTAGATTGTCTTTTTTAGTGTTCTCGTTACAAATGTCACTTTGCCATATGTTAATGGTGGTAAAAGGTTGATTGAGGACACAATGATTTGCCTATTTTGATAATTTAGAAAAAGCCCACGTGTCATTATTCATAAAAGCAAAGAGTGTTAGGTCATATAAATCCACGGCGCTCTGACCTTTTCCTAACCCTCGTGCTTTCTTTCTCCTGCGGCATGAAAACAAAATAAACCGTTCCAATTTTAAGGGTGAAACATTCAAGAAAACCCACAGGAGGGTTTCCTCTGTTAACCCATGCTGACGGGCTGCCATGGGACCTCATTAGGGCAGAAGGTTTTTGCTGGGTTTTGTTTTGTTTTCCTCCTCCCCGATGCCTTCCCTTCCATCAGGAGACACGGAAAATGGCAGCTTGACATCCAACTTCATTTAGGCTTGGCATCTTTATTTTTGGGATTTCTTGGGCATTTTGACATCACAGTTGAATGCGGTGTCTTATTTCCATATCCAAGCAAGTGTGATTGTCTTCAAAGACGCCAAGAATAGGTTTCACAAGAACAGAGGTAGCCGCCTCTTAAAAAAGTGATAATAACAAAATGGATTTACCTTTTATGGGGCAGCGATTGCACATCAATACTCTGTGACTCCATTTAAAGGTGCAAAATACATACTTTTGAGCACAGGGTGATGCAAAATCTAAAAAAAACACTTCTTCTAAAAGATATACTTGAACAAGTTAAATTAATATCTTATGGTTCACCAGTCGAAAATTGCCTCTCTTCACAGTAAAGCTGAACACACAGAACTAGATCCTAATGAATACTGAACTTTTCCGTGCTTTAAGAGTTGATTAGATATGGCTGTCCTCTTCTAAGGCCTCATGATTTACTATTTCAGTGAGGAAAGGTCAATTATTAAAAAAAAAGAGAAGATCCGTGTTGACTGACATGACATAGAATGACCCCTAATAATTGGGCATTCAGTCTCCAGAAATCAGAAGCATCACAATGCAGCGATCCAGAAAAAAAGTCCAAACAGCAGAGTTGAAGGTCAATGGAGACATTGAGGGGGGCTCCCTGACTGGATCGGTGGTGATGATGATGATGATGAGGAGGAGGAGGAGGGGGAGGAAGGGGGGCTGCATGTAAGAGATTCTGCACTCAAAATGATCAGATAACAATATTTGAAGACCAGGCAGCGGAGCCTGATCGGGAGGGAAGATAAGTGGACACAAACAGCAGCGTCTCAATTGATCTGACAGACTGAGAAAGCTGAAGTGCTGCAGAAAATAGAGCCGCATGAATGGACATATTTGCTATGGGAAGAATAGGGAACGCATGAATGAGAAAAACTTTAAAATGACAGAAAAAAAAGCTGATTGAAAATTATTCTTTTCAACATATCAGGCTTTTACTCAACAAAATGTATCTCCATTCTTCACCTTCAATTTGGAAAAACATTACAATGAAGCCAAAGTGGTGGAAACGCACTCTCACCAACACAAAAAGCAGAGGCCTTAAATCAAAAGCAAGGAAAGTCCAGGTTTGAGTGTCTTACCTTTGCTTTCTCTCCCCTCTGTCCATCTGGGTCCACCTCAGGCTCCAGCACACCTGAATCCAATGAAGGGCTCGTTAGCAGGCTGCAGCAGAGCAGGATGACGTCCCACCAATTTAAACCAGGTGTGAAGAAGCAGGGGGGGGTCTAAAGGTCTTAGGATGCCGGCCCTCCAGGACCGAGTTAGGACACCACTGACCTGAGGGGGTCCCAGAGGAACTACTGTTCCAACACTAATCCAAAGACATTTTACACACAGATCGATGAAAAGAAGGTGAAGCACAGAAGCTGAAGGAACACTTTAATTCGACAAAGAAAAGCTCGGAAAAAAGAGCCATTTGGTCAGAGGTCAGGGTTCAGCCAAGATTTTGATAGAAAGGCCCCCCCCCCCCGCTTCATTCTGGCACCCGTCTCTAAGACAGCATCCTACGCTCCACTTTCTACCGGATATCCACCGATACCAACCGGTCACCGATGCCACTGATAACTCTGAATCTTTTCCTCCCACTGGCACTTTATCACTCTTTATCGTTTCCCTTTCCATTCTCTGTCGTCCCACCACTCAGCACAGTCTCCGTCTCTCTCTTTGTCCACCTACAGACGGATACAGGCTGTCTATAAACACGTCGCAGAGAGAGGAGCAGCTCAAGTTGGAGACAAAGGGACGAAAGCAACAGCGTCGATGGGGGTTTTAAGATAACGGGGGGCGGAGGGAGCATCGTCAATGATCCATATCCATATCAGTGCAGGTCTAATACGTGCCCCAGCTGGTGGCAGGCTGAACCAATCTGATACACACTCAGAGTCTCAGTATCCCTTGGCTACAATTTTCCAGACCTCCCATGGGACGCAGGGAGAATGGACAGGATTCACAAAGGCTTATGAAACGGAGCAGAATGCCGCATTAGTCTATCTATACATCTGTGCGTTTCCAGCACTACTCCCACCACGTAAACACACAGTTCCTGGCCAGAGTTGCATCCTCAGGCAAGTAAAATTAAATCATGAACGCACTGCTGTGGCTGCTGTTGCCCTGACTGTCTAGACAGAAGTATAGAGAGCGATGAAGAAGCTCATATACAAAAGCCAGAGGCAGACAGAGGACACAGACTGTCTGGCAACAGGTGTAGGAGGGCATCTAGACTTTGAGTGCTAAGTGGGAGGAAGGAGAAGAGAGGATTTGAGCCTGTCAACCTGAAAGTAGCAAAAAGGACGGTTGGGGGGAAAGTAATTGGAAGAGCAGAGGTCAAAAGAGGGAACAAAAGACTTGTAATTGTCGGGGTGAGTTGACAGATAAGTAAAGAGGGCTAGAAAGACAGACAGGGTCATACAGGTGCAAAGAGAGTAAGATGAGACTCTTTTTTTCAAAGCATTTGACAGCTCAGGATGAGTCAAAAGGTAAAGCGGTGTTGGAAAAATAGGTGGTGCGTACGTGAGCTGAGAGGAGAAAGATTCGGTTGTGTGAAAGGCGGCAAAGATTTCTGTTTAATGCAAGTGCTCCCATTCCTTGCACATTCAAGGTAATCCTCAGTTTGTATTGATTTCAAAGCACAGACAGCAACGCACTGAAGGCTGGAAAAATGTTACCATGGCTGCAGAGTGTTTTGAGCAAACTTTTAGAAAGGTTACAAAAATAAAGTAAGCACTTTGGGGGAGGCTGGGTTGAGAGAGGCTAAAGCACGACTATCCATCCGTCTTATATACTCGATGCATTCAACTCGGGGTCACAGGGGGCTGAAGCCAGAAAGCTTGAGTACAGATTGAATAGAGGATAAGTAAAGGAACACTGAAGACCGAAAGATTTATTTTTTTGACTCGGATAATCTAAATAGTGCCCAAACTCGGTCAAGGAGCGAGTCTGGAGAGAGTGAC
>JAUESE010000037.1:6483748-6497371 GCA_032274725.1 Malacoctenus triangulatus
CGCGACAGAGAGGAGGGCAGGTTATTTAAGATGACAAGGTTAAAAGGAGGGTCATTAAGGTTACTGCTGAGTGGAGCAGAGTGCAGGGGAGATGAAACGAGGAAGGAGGAGGAGGAGGAGGAGAGGGCGAGCGAGGGAATGAGGAGGGTGAGGAAGGCACCGATTAATTATACCAGTGGATCCACGGGGGACGTACACAGGGGAGCCAAAGAGAGCGAGGAAGTTAAAGTGAGTCATGGAAATACAGAGGAGACGGGTGAGGACAGTTGAAAGGCTTCGACGCTGTCGCTTTTAATAAACGGCTGAATTTTAAAAGATTGCCGTCAGACGTCGGAGAACAGGAGGCTCGGAAAAATTTTGATTAAGAGAGACGGGGGTCGGGGTGGCGTGAGGGCGAGTCTGAGAGAAATGAAGAGCGTTTACAGGACTGGCTGGAGTTGAGGTGAAGTGAGGTGAACACCGGGTGAGCCGGAGTGTCGTTCTCCTGTGGGGCCCCTGCGATCGCTTGGACTACTCTTTATCTTTCCCACCACCTCAGAGACCACCAACACATCCTGAGCACATGCACGTCCTCCCATATATGCAACAGGCCCAATGAAAAGTCTCCACATTCAAACTGTACAGAACGAAAACAAAACACGAGACGTGAACACTGCTTGAACCTCGACACACAAACACGATTACCCTCCCCGAGCCTGACCATGTGAGACAATATGAGAGCACGGGGCCACTGGTCCATTCAATAATGCCACAAATTGGAGGAAATGGCTTCTGAAATTACATTTTCGAGGGGGTTCTCATTTTAAGTGCATGACTGCAGATTCCCCATTCATTTCCTGCAGGACTCGGTCAGGCGGAACATCAATCACGCATCGAATAGCTTCATCTTACAGCCATTCACAACTTGTAACAAGCTCCAGGGGATACATCTGATGAGAAAATGTTTTTAAATGCAATCGAGGAGAGGCTGAAGAATGCCTGGCACGATGCATCCAGTCCGCGCAGCTAAAAGGCCCATTCTCACCGGGAGGACATCCTCCATGACACCCAGGGACTGAATAGATATTTTCAGGTGTCTGCGTTTTCAATGACACTCTTCTATGAATGACACACAGCACAATGACAGCAGCAGCAGAATGGACCGGAGTCCGCCTTTGTTACCATTTTAATCGGCACACTGCCGAGAGCGTTTGACACACGAGCAACAACTGAAGCATACAGATTTTAGTGTCCGCGCATATTTATGTTGCTGCACTTCATTATGTGAAATAAAATGGCTCTATCTTGTGTCTGTGGCTGAAAAAAGCATGTTGGTGTCAGCTGGGCGCACCCAATCCCTGAGAGAGTGTGTCACACTGCTGCCATCTAGTGGGAACTCCAGGAATAAACATGAAGTGTCAATGAAAAACTGGCTGAATATTAAAAATGCAGCGATTGAAAACCGGAAACGAAAAAAGTCTCAGAGACCAAAGGTCAGTGGAGGCTGTTTTTTTTAGCATCGTCCCATTTTGGACTGAATTAATGATGGATTCGCTGAGCCTCCCTTGTACAAACGAGTTTGGTTGCCCTCCTGCACCAGGAGAGTGATCCGTGGTAATTATCATTAATGGCTCGTAATTAAAAGGCGTCGGGACGTCGCAGGGGGGACGTCGGCTCAATTACAAAACGTCCGCTGCAGGCGCACGGCTTCAAGAGCGACTGGAAATGTGATTGTCTTACATTTAAGTCGACACTTCCTTCCAGGATCGTTCAGTCGGAGTTTCCTTTTCATACAGACATGAGTGATTGTGTGGATCACCTCTGACCTACTTACTAAACGTGTCTGTACACGTACATGTTTGTCAAGTTACCAGAACAAATGTCCTTAACTTGGAACTGTTAAGCTGTGAAATAAACACACCATTTCTATCGCTACAGAAATGTGTTGCGTTTACTCAAGAACACAAATGCCCTCTTTTTAAACACTGGAAACTGGTCTTTGACGTAAAATAGGTGTGTTTAGAGTACATTGACGAGAACTTGCTAAATGATGAATTAGGCTTTCATAGAATTCACATAAACCTGACAAAAAAAAAACAGCTGTTGGAATATGGTCACAATGCAGATAGAAAATAAAATAATATAATGCTGATGGAGTATATAAACACTGATGCCACTTTTTAGAAAGTGGCTTTGCAAAAGTTTTGTTTCCCAAGAAAGCAAAGCTATAAATAATTCCACGAGAGAGTTTTTGATCACTAGAGTAATCCGAATATTTGTGTGCATGTTTGTTTTGTCTGTTTGAAGAAAGCTTTGTAATTTAAGGCTGTTTGATGGTCTCAACCTGACTTTCGGTTGCTTTCCGAGTGTACGTGAACGCAGCAGTCGGTACAGTGGGAGCAGGAGATGCTTGCCGCCGCACTCTCACACAACAACAATGTGCGCACAGAGGACGGCCGCACTCCTCTGACCGAGTGACTGATCATGGCCAATCGGCGGCGCGACGGTGCTCATGTCCGCTCATCAGAGCATCACGGCGGACTGAGCGGGGCCCCGGTGCACCGGCAGCGAGAGGCGTCCGGAGAGAGCGAGGACGCGGCGGAGCCGCAGCGGGAGCTGCCGCGGTGGATGCGGTTGTACTTCTACGGGATGCACGGCGTGACTCTGGATGTCCTGCTGTCGTCGCTGCAGGGGGTTTTTAATTACCGGGACCCCAAACTGGTGGGCTTCTCCTCTCCGTATCTGTGCGTCATGCACTCGCTGACCCACTTCGCGCTGGAGAAGATCTACTCCCAGAAGAGGTGCTTCCGAGGCCGGCCTGTGGTCTTCCATCTCGTTTTCTATCCGTCCATCTACATCGGGCTGCAGATCCTGATCGGGAACATCAACACCCTGACCGAGCAGGTGAGGGTGGTGTCCGGGGCGCAGCTGGCGGTGCACTACGTCCTGGCACTATATTTCTCCCAAGTGTTTCACAGACTCCTGTCGCGCCTGCAGTATCACTCCTCCCGGCTCGACCTTCAGGGCAAGGTGGAGGACAGCGGTCAGCATCTCCGACCCCCTCACGGGCTGCCCGGCTTCCCCCGCTTCCTGTTCTTCGGCATGCACGGCTTCCTGGACGAGGTGCTCTTCACCTCCGTGTTCAACCTGGTGGAGAAGTCCGACCGGACCCTGAGCGGCCACACGTCCCTGTGGTCCTTCCTCATGTACGGGAGCTGCAGCTTCGTGGTGGAGAAGCTCTACCTGCACCTGCACTTCAGCCGAGGCTGGGGCACCTGGAGGCGGCTGCCCATCTACATCTGCTTCATCTACACCTGGGAGTTCTCCTGGGGCCTGGCGCTCCGGCAGTTTGACGCCTGCTCCTGGGACTACTCCCACTACCCGCACAACTTCATGGGACTCATCACGCTCCTGTATCTGCCCGGCTGGGTCTGCCTGAGCCTCTATCAGGACGTGCTGTCCAATGTCCTGCTGAGAATCAAGTGCACCAAAGAGGAGAACGCGGGGACGAATGCGGACGCCAGTGGGGAGTCCATCAACAAAGCACTCTGACTCCTTTGGAACACTTGTGTGCATGCAGGAACCCTCAAGGACAAATTCAAACTTTATTAGCTGATATAAAGTAAGTCTGGGTAACCTTTCCTAACTCAGAATCAGCATCCGTCAAAGTAAGTACATAGAGTGCTTATTTCCTTCGAAAAAATACATGTAGATTTCAGGTACACACTGTTTTTGGTAACATTATCAACAAAATCTAGTTTAAATTTGAACCTGCAGACTTGTGAGTTTAAAACAAGGCGTTTACCAACCTGTGCTGTTCCAGGGTCCTTGATGAGATGAAAACACACTGTTGGACTGGTTTACAGAACTTCATTTCAATTAAGTTGACCAACTGCCTTTAAAAAAAATAGAATGTAAAGTAATTTTGTGATGAGAAACTACTTTTACATTTCTTTGTGAACTTGAAACGTGGATTTTTTTTCCTCTCGATGAAATGAAAGCGTCGGTCTCGCTGTCTGAGGAGGCGCTCGCACCTTTTATTTTTAATTCACTTTCACGCCTCAATTTTTCTGCCCACAAACCGAAAGGATGGAGTGGGAGAGCGCCCTCATCACGGGCTTTGCGGCAGGTCTCACTTTGCTTTCTGCATGGGCATGCTTTAACATTAACTCACACTTGCATGCTTTGACTCATAGCATCTGAATCGTACATGTTTGAGCTTTCCTTCATGAAACCGTGTTGCTAATATTGTAGTCAGTATTATCAGGACGATGCAACGCAACTGTCTGCCTTTCATCTGTAAAATCTTACCTTCAGAAACGTCATATTTTCACCGATATTGTCCAAACTACCCTCGGACTGCATTTCGCATGGTATCTAATCGTAACTGACAAAACCCAGTGAAGTATGTAGCAACGTTATAACCTGTAGCTGAGTGGATGTGATGCACTGAGAGCGATTTTAATGAGATTCTTCTGTTTTTATGAAATCCTCAGCTGGAGTGCCTTCTTGTGCAGACTGAGACAGCCAGACTCAAGTAAACAAAACCGAGAGTACACAGAGCTACTTCTTATCTGCAAGTGCTGCAATTATAGGACACCGATGCATTTACCCTCCTGTTCCAGAACCTCACTTAGATTTAAGACTCAAGGCCCTACGCCTGTTTCTAGTCTTTATAATACTAAACAAACAACTTTTTTTGTGGCTTATTTAGTATAGAATTGCACTCGATAACACATATTTGGAATCGTAATTGACATATATGATATTTCCAGTTATCTCAAAACCCTGCGAATATCTGCCTTAACGTTGAGCCTTCCAGCACTAGTGAGCCCCACACTGTGAATATTAAGAAGGGTTTATGTTGTTTTTTTTGGTTCATCATGGCAGCTATACTGATGATCTTAAACGTTCTAATTTTCTGCGATGTGAAAAAAAAAACTTTGTTTAATGATTTTTCTTGACTGAAAACTGTGTTTTAATTATACGTTTGTGCTATTCCCTCAAAAACTGACCAAACCACTATAATCTTGTGTCTGATTCACACTGGCATGTTCTGTCTGAGTAGGATTTTGAATAAACATGGATTTTTTTTTCTCTCTGGTCGGGCTGGTGTTCCTTCTTTTCATCCCTGTGACACCATTATGAAGTTGCCCTAGAATGATCAGCTATTGTGTTCCATCGCGACTGCGCATATTTGCTTTGGGCGAGCCCACGAAAGCTCCAGTTTCATCTTTATCTGACCGCTCGACTCGTGACGGCAGACTGTAATCCAGCTGATGCGGTTCAACAGGGAAAATTCAGGATGGTATTTTTTATTTTTGGTGAAACATTTTTGTCGAACTCTCAATATGTGTTGTGTTTTATGTGAATGCTTTCTACTCTGACAGCATAGAAGTGCTACACTCGCACCGAGACAGGAAGAGCTTACCTGGCGTCCAACTCCTACACTGTCTGTGGTTGCTCTCCCTGTCTTTATGACACCCTGGAGATAATAGTGACATAAGTAAACACACTCAATCCGAAACCGTCCGCGCACACGCACTGACGGCCCAGAGGCCCCTGAGTAAATACACCAGTGACCCAGAGTGCCTGCCGTGCAGCACAGAGGGAGTACCAAACAGCCTCATTACTGCTCTCAATCAGGATGCAGCCCGACTGCAGCGAATAAACATGAAACATTGCAGCAATTCGCACATATGAAAACTGAGCATGCGCAGCGACAGCGCCACTAACCCAATCTGAACTCCTGTTCGTGCGTTTGCAAGCAGCAAAGCCACTGTTGCAGCCTCTCTTTTTTTGTCCCATCATTTACATCTGCATTCAAATCAGGTGCAAATGTCTCCTGGAAATAAAAAAAAAGTCCCCGACAGATAAAGTAGCAGAGGGTTTGTCCTTGATCGGTTTAGTCTGTGGTCCTCTTGAGTTTTTCTTTCGTAATACTGGTTTGTTGCATGTCTTCTAATGCAGCTTTAGTCAGTAAGTTTGCTTTATGGTACGGCCCTTGCTTGACGCTGAACATCAGGGCCTTTGAGAGCTCTCGGTACGTCCGTGGCGTACAGTTGAGTCCTTTGTAACACTGGCAGGTGAAACTCCTGCTCAAAGCCTTCAGGTCCGCCAAGGTCGGCCTCCCTAAAACAAGGTAGCGCTTCTGAACGCGCAGGACCCGGAAGCTGTCCAGGTTCAGGTGCAGGTAGTGACTGGACTTGTAGTTTTTTCTCACGCAGCGGCCGTTGCCCCGACACAGGTAGTTGCTGCAGAGTTGGGCGGCCGCCGTGACGTTGGCGATGTATGGGTTGATGGTGGAGGTGAGGTAGGATGCAAGAGATTCACAAGATGACTGGGCAAGACAAAGAAAGAGAATGCAAAGAAGTAAACTTGCAGATTCGAACTGCAACAATATCCACTCAGTCCGATCAGTAAGTCCCTAAAACCAAGCTGATACTGGAACAAAGCAGCAGACTTCAGTGTCGTCTCTGTTTATCTCTGCCTGCCTCCCTGCCGTCGACACACTGTCCTGTCTTTCAGCAGTCCTTTGTAGGTCTGTGGTGTGATGTTACCTGGTCATCGTAGTCAGCGCTGGCTCCCCACACCACCGCACCAGACGCTCCCACTGCTGCACTCTCCCCAATGGTACTGATCAGGTCTCCCTGCATACAAATTAGGTCAATATCTTCACTGTGATCATCACAGAATACTGCAAATAATGCACAATTTTCACATTTTTCTGCGACACTAAGGTCTGAATATACAAGTTATAGAAGGTTAGAAGAGAAGCTAAGACTTACATCCTCAGGTTGGTTACCACCCAAGCAGGATGTAGTTACCCCACAGAAACCAAACTCCTCTTAAATCCGAACCTTTGGACTGGAAACACCTCGCTCCCAGTAACACAAGATGTATCTAATTTCGCCAAGTGTTCAGCCACTGTGGAACCGTTGCTTGTGTCATCTTTTATGGATTATTTGGACTGATGTGCGACCTTCTTTTCCTCTTGACCGTCTGAGCATTGCTAAACCAACAGGCTGCATGTTGTTCTTTGGCACCATGGGAGAGTGATGCAGTTCTCTCACATGAAATCATTATATTGACGATATACAGTGTGATTCTTTAAGTCCAAATGTCTAATGAGATCACATGGGATTATATTAGGAATGGAGGTCGTAAGCAAATGACCATTCAAATTTGTCTTTCTTACCAGGCTGAGGAAGCGTTTGTTCTGATCGACGAAGACGGGTCTCGTATATACAAACACAGGTGCGGTCACGCTCCATTTGGTGAGGGCAGCCACCCTCAAAGCCTCCTGGACCCGGTTCCTCACCATCAGGGCAGCTTTGGGACTGTCTGCCAGGTAAGTCTGCAACACGTGGATGGACACATCACAGCCTGGAAAGAGTTTAGCCCCTCATGATGAGGAATTCTACCCACCTGCAGGTACACTGAGGGGTAAAGGGCAGTGCTGGACTCCCACAGCCAGCGCAGCTCATCGTTCTGCCCCTGCACCTCCTTGGAGCACCGGCCCGTGTAGCCTGGTTCCTGCCAGCCGTGGTTGTAGCAGTTGGGGAACAGATAAAAACCCCAAAGATAGTTGGGCCTCATGGTTCGGCCCATCGACAGCATCCCTGACATGAGGTCTTTTGCTGCCTCCTGTTAAAGAATGGAGGACAATGGAGGTGAGGAGTAGAGTCATGATCTAGTTTGTTTCATTTGTCTTTACAGTAGGTCTGACCTGGAACTGCTTTTTGGCTTTATCTGTGGCCTCCTGCACTGTGAGGGAGCGGTTTGTCTGCATGGCATGAGCCACAGACAGTGTCTGATACACTCTCTTTGTGCCCCAGTTTCTGTCCCACAGAGGGCGCCATTCCTCCCAGTCTATCACAGCCAGGCCTCTGGAAGTCCTGGAGAAACGTTGGGAGGCCAAAACATCAGCATCAAATGATTCATTGGAAGCAACTTGATTTTTAAGCTCAAAAGACTCACTTTGATGGGATGTAGTAGTTTATATCCAGCCTGGCCTTGTTTATACTTGCTTGCAGGTTACTTCTCTGAGGGATGCCGCCATAGAGTTGCTTTCGACTTGAAAGGTTGACATGTGGGTAAAAACCAAGTCTGTCAGTGTAGAAGAGGGACAAAAACTGGCCTGGAACCTACAGAAAACAATAGAAACATCCATCAACTGCTTTATAACAACATGTACAACAACGGTGTATTTTCAAGTATCATCTTGAAAACAGCCACATGCCAATTTCCTGAATAGTATTAAACATACATTAGAAACTATATGCAAACTGTATGTGTTCAGCATGTGTGAATGCGATGGCTTGTCTCGTACCTTTGCAGGCGTGGCTACTCCTTTAAAAGGCGACGTGTCCAGGGAGATGTTGTACCTGTTACACACGTGATGGGGAATGTTCCAGGTCACAATGAACGGCTGGTGGTCGAACAGCGGTCCGGCTGTGTGAGGAAGGGAGGGGCGCACAGGCTGCTGCCCGGGCTGGTGGAAAGCAGTCGCAGCTCGGGGTGAAGGTGGGATTTTGGGGGGAGGATCAGGCAAAGTTTGTATAAAAGTTAGTGAGGTTGAATTAGAAGATGTTGGCAGAGGAGAGAGAGAAGACCTGTGACGTGACGAGGGGAGTGAATTAGAGCTGGAGAGAGAAAATGAAGGGACTGATGAGGAAGGGACCCGAAGTCTCGAAGGCTTCAGAGGGACTTTTTTAGGAGATAAAGAGGACTTTTTGGAAGGAGGAGATTGAAAGCTTTTGAAGGATGGAGGTGGTTTCATTTTGTAAGAAGTCAAATGTTTGCAGGAGTGGGGTGACAACCTTGAGTCTTTGACGGGTTTAGAAAGAAAGGACGATGAAGAGTGACAAATACCTTTTGGAGACACTTTACTGTCAAACTTCCTGGTTTTTGAGGAGTTTTCTGGCAAGTTGATAAGGATATTTCTGTGAGATGTTCGATTAAAAACTGAAAGACGATTCTTCAATGTAGAAGGAACCGAAATTGATGAAGTCTGTGTGGTGTGGGAAGAATTCAGGGTTGCAGGGTTAGCTGAAGCAGTGGAACTTGTAACTGGCAGGGTTAAGAGTGACCGGTTGGCGCCATCTGCTGGTAGTGTCGTGGTTTTTGGTGTCCTGAGGTCAGCTAATGCAAGAGCAGGCCAGAGAGAAACTGTTGCTGCAGCGAGGAGAAACGGGGGGAAAGGTGGGAGGATGGACTGGGTGAGGGAGAGGAGCAGCAGCACACAGTTTCTGCTCCTCAGGGTGACAGAAACCATCCTTTCACCTGCCTGAAGGAAAAAGACCACAGCACTTTCAGTATTGTGAACATGATACCTGTGTAACAGCTGCACAATATGACACTTGAGGTTGTGGAGTGATTTTTTTGTGTGAATCCTCATGCAGACAAAAAACATCCTTTCTCCTTATTTTCTGATAAAGATTAGTCCAGTTGGCTTAATTGACCTAAAGTCACATGTTCCCTATCAAAATGTAGTCTGAACACAAAAGCTGCTGCCTGGTAATCATGATCACTGTCCACCAAATTTCACTTGTGCCTGTCTTACAGCATAAGCTCGGGTGAGATCTGCCCTACCAGCAACAGCAGGTTCACCAAGCCTTGTTCTCGCAGTAAATGACCCCCTCCTGCCCCCCTCCTCTCCCCAATGGTGATCAATAGCCTGTAGGATAAAGCGCTGCTGCACCCCCTGCTGTCAGCCAACTGTCAACAAAACAGAACAGCACATACCTGGACATGCCTTCAGCTCAGCTATCCCAGCATCAGATGTTCACACGCAGAGTGAGGACTCCCAAAAGTGCTGCTCATATACTAATGGAGGTGGGACAGATGTCCAAAGGGGTGAACGAGGAGGAGCAGGAGGCGGCGGCATTGGTTGGTGGGCATGTTTGTGAATCAGAATGCTCCCTGCTCCCTGTTGTTTGTCTCGGAAAAACATCTTGTTGTGTCCGCACACTGCCAAGTTTGACTTGGAGCGCAGGAGGAAGGGCACCTGGGTGCGAGGTTATGAAGCGTGCACAGGCACACAGCTCAGACTGCAGCGGCGCTGATCCTGGAACTGTTCACCTGGGAAAGGGGAAAACAAAGGACTGCAACATTGGGATAGAAATGGAAAACTGAGAACAATCGTTTACTATGGACAACATGCACAGTGATGTTTATTCGATGTAGTCATGAGTGTTGGATTTCAACCACGAGCGTTCCAAATGTGCTGATACCAGCAGTCAGTCACCAGAATCCTCAAACTCAGCCGCTCCAGCTTGGAGACAGACAAGTCTGACACCTAAGTGACAGGAGCGCACTCGCCTGGTATTAATACGATCACTTCTATTTTCTGTAACATTGTACAGTCACAAGCTGAAATTTCCAAACACAATATCACCCAAAAACAAAACTAATAACTTCTCTTTCCTGCACATCATCAACTTAATCTGGCTGTTTACTGTGTATAAACTGTCCGTGTTTATTTGTGTGGTCAAGTGCGTGAAAATGGGCCATTTGGTGGTGGTCACCTCACATATTAGTGTCACAGTGTGAAGAATGGGGCTGTGACATTTGACCTGAGATGCCTTAAGGAGGAGTTTAGAAAGGCTCCTACATGGTGTGAGCGGTAGTGTGCAAAATGAGGAAGATAAAAAGCCAAACAGAGCGTAAAAGGTAATAATTGGCTGTATAAAAACAAAAGTTCATAAATAGAGTTCGTGATACTTAAAAAGGCATTTGGATGACGGGTGCTTCGAAAAAAAGATGTCCTCTGCGTTGTGTCTGCCAGTGCCTCTGATTCACTTCCGATGGGCGTTGGGAGGAGGCCGAGTGATGACTGCACATGCTTCAGTGGGTTTCTGACGATCCTGCTACATTTTCACAAGCTAACTGTGTGGGACAATTTTAACTGACTCCTATTTGGGGCCTTCAAGTGATTCACAGGCTTTTTTTAATTTGTTTTTCTAAGACAGGCTCAAATTCAAAGTTTAATCTAAATAGCTCATTTGGATGATGAAAAGTTCCCAGGTTCAATCCAAGTGTTAACCTTCATTTGCCAGGCTCCTTACAGAGCAGTCATTTTTCGACCAGACCTTAACACTTACTCCAACTCAAACCGGGACCATCGCACAAATCTGAAGATAAAAAGCTGGGTTTTGATGAAATAAAAGCAATGTGGTCTTTTTTCTTCAGGCAGGTTAAAGGACAAAGTATACTATACAGGAAATTGACATGTGGGCGTTTTCAAGACAATACCTGAATATACAGTCAATGTTGTATATGTTGTTATCCAGTAAACCAAAACACAAAAACCAACAGCTGACTGAGCCACTTGCAACGTTCCACCACGAGGTGGTACTGCATGTATAAATACACACATATGTTTGCTATCCAGGTCCTATGTAGTTCAAATAAAACTGGAGTTGCACAGCACAGCACGACTCGGCACAGCAGGGCCAATGGCTGGAAACCCGCTTCTCTCACCCACGTCCGTCTCCTCAGAACATATTCGAATTGAGCAACACCAACAAACACCATCTCCTGTCGAATTAGCATTAGCTCTGCTTTAGCTTCAGAAATATCACAATGCTAACGATACGAAATGCGGGTCACTGGCACCGAATGCTACGGCTAACTAGCATGTCGCTGAACACATTACACATCCAGGCTCTGGACCACGAGTAGTCGACCTTCACGACAAAACTGCAATGCTTCGCACACCACGCTGCCTTCTCAGTTAGCTCTCTGTTCAGGAGCGTCTCAGTCACTCTGCATGTTGAGACTCCGCACACTCGCTTGTGCCACTTGTCCCGCCCCTTCCACGGCGGCGTTCTCTGATTGGCTCGTGAATATAGGCAAAACCAATCGCAAAACAGGAAGTAGATGATTAACATAAAGCAGGTTGACAAGTTACACGTATAAACAAAGCATCTTCTTTTCTCTCAGATGAACTCAGACGAATTTATCTTTTTACTATCGTCTTATTTGTTACACTGTACATATTATGCTTATACTTTTTAACCAGCACATATTCTAACTACTTTCAAAGTAAGCTATTCTCGAAGCAGACTTCTTTATAAACCAACACTATTTTGTATCGAAATTTCACTGCAGCCCATGAAACCATGTGCAGTGCATCATGAATGACCTCCATGTCTATCTATTTTTAATGGGACAGAAAAATTGTGAGCAGGCCTTGAATCATGAAATGTGAACAAGATATGGTTTGATTCCCAGTGTAATTTCTCATCTATTTCTTCCCTTTATTCTAATGCAATTTCAAATCATGCTGACTAAAACATGACTTAATTACAGTTTCAGCAAACAGATGTGATTTTGATGATGCCTTTTAGAAAGAACACACACAGTGGATTTAAACTGAAAACACACGCTCGATACATGCACCAGATGTGTGTTAATCTTTAAAGGATTAACATGTGATTTCTCATTGTTTTAGGGAGACAAAGAAAAATCCTACCTCCAAACACTAGGTGGAGCCACACGCAAACATGTGACTCTGCATGCACGGTCACAAACACCACACTGATTTGAAATCCTGAAACCAACATTTATTTCATTTTTTGTTTTAAACTTCATTTAAAATACAAAATATTTTGCAATATCATATCGTAGAGTAAACCATTTCGACAGCCTTTCATGCTTCTTGTGTAGCTTCAACATTAACCAGAATGTCATATATCATATCATATACTGCAAGTTCACCAGTAACTAGAACATTGTTTCCCGGGTGATCACGCTCCAGTTTGCCAGTCCACATTTGTCTCCATGCCGACTGTCCTTCTGTTTGCTCCAAATTAGATTGTTTTTTTAATGTGTTTTGAGTGCACACTCTTAAAAGGATATGTCACTTTTATCTGATGATGTGTTGTTCAGGGCAACACGCTGCATCCAGACACCAGATGCTGTCCTGGGTTACATCTGTGAATTACTTTGACATGAAACAGCCTCTTTATCAGTGTGCATTTTATAAGAAAAATACAGAAAAAAATGTGCATGGACTGTCTGAGACAGAAAGAAACAATACAGGTGTCACAACAGCTCAATCACTCACAAGTTAAATAATCTCCTTGGAAACCTGACTGGCTGAACAAGATGACCTTGCAAATTCACCGGACGAGGTGAAAAGTAAAATGATTGCACACCAAAATGAAAAGAGTGAAAAACTGTAAATCGTCTCATCTCCACACAATGCCATTTTGACGACCCTCGCCCTGAATGCAGCGGGGGGTCGTTTTGAGGTTTAAGCTCTCACCCTCCAACCTCAACTGATCAACGCTCAGTTCAAGCCGTTATTTACAAAATACAACAGAAATATCTACACCTGGAAAGCTGACACATTGCAACCTAAAAACTTGATGCAAGTTATGATAAACCTAAGACATGAACATGGTTTCTGAAAGAAAGCCTCGTATCGGAGGCCGTCGTCAATGGAGATCGAGAGCTGTAGGGTTACACCACGCACGCTGTAACACAGTAGCATGCATGTGCTGCACACACACACACACACACACACACACACACACACACACACACACACACACACACGCACACACACACACACGCGCACACACAGTCACTCATGCACCCAAACACTCACGCATATGAGCTTCATTCATTTACATC
>JAUESE010000037.1:6766342-6783984 GCA_032274725.1 Malacoctenus triangulatus
ACACCCACACACACACACACACACACACACACACACACACACACACACACACACACACACACACACACACACCTCAGTAATAATGCTCCCTAACTTCAGAGGAGTTGCCTGAAGCCGCATTGACATCACGTTACCAAAGCAACAGGCAGAGCGAGGGGATTGGACGAAACGGCGATGACTCAACCTCCTCCCTCCCTCCCTCCCTCCCTCATCCCCTCACTCTCTTTCTCTCTCTCTCTCTTCATAATCCACCTCTCTGGAAGTGTCTCTCACTTTGTCATGCATGCGCAACTTTTTCAACGTCAAGGATACGAACCACCGGCACACCGACGGCCGAATGATGTTTCTCGATTAAAGAAGCGACAGTGACGAATGCGTCTGCAAACAAGCATGACTTTCACTCTCAGGGCACGCTGAAAGCTTAAACTTTGTGACAAGTAAAAACGACAAGTACTCTACGAATAAATACTGAATTAAAACACTAAATCATGGAAGAGACGATGAAAACACACCGAGCATCGAAAGGCTGCATCACCTTCCTTCAGCCAGTTTAAGGGTGACACAGCAGAGGAAGCGGAGTGTGAACTTTGCGACGAAAACGAACGCTGTTGACATTGTGGGGACCGTCCGAGCCCGCCGAGCCCACCTTAAGTTAACCTAGTTTTGCTCCCTTCTTTCGCGGGCCCGTTGGAGGCACGCTCACTAAATCATTCATGGCGGAGAGACAAGGAAAAACATGTTCCTGTGTGTGCGAGAGGAGGCGAAAGAACGAGCGAAAGGCAAAACCTCCTCTCCTCCGTGTTTACGTGGCCGTTTGTGCACGTAGAAAAGGCTCATTGTGCAAACTCTCTTAGGAGGAATTAAAGTGGTGACATTTCCAGGCGCTAATTTGGTGTGAAATTCAATTACCTCCTCCATCTTTTTTAATGTGAAGGGGGGATCAAGTTTGGACTGTGTGTGTGGCGTCTTTTCAGATTTGATGACCCCCCCCCGTTCATTACCTGACTAAACCAATTTAATGAGGGCATTAACTAACTGAATAAGACTTTAAAGTGGCAGTGGAACATTAATTCTTCTTGGAGATTCTTGTAACATGTAAAAACCAGCATGTTAATCGACTGTATATTCAAGTTTTTCCAGGCGCAGCCTGTGTTAATTGTTTTTCCTTCACTTCCTCCCTCTTTCTTTGATTTCCCTGTTCCCTCCCTCCCTCTTTCTCTGTCTCTCTCGAAGAAGACAGATGGCACTCGTTCACTTCCACCTCATTTATCTTCTAACAATCCCTCTCTCTCTCCTTTTTGCACCATTTTCGGCTCCTCCCTCGTTGCATGTCTCTGTCTTGTTGTAATTTGGCTCTCTGGTGTATTTTCAATCTCTCACCTGCTCTCTATCTTCTCCTTTTCCTTGTTTTCCCCCTGTTTCCTATCATCCCCTGTCCGTCCCCCCTCCCTCCTCTCTCTCTCTCTCCCCCCCTCTCTCCCTCCTCGAGGAAATCCCTCTCTAACCATCTGTCTGGCCGTGATGAATTCGACGCCGTTCAAAACAAATCAACTTGGCCAAATTAATGAGACTCACCAAGAGGGATAAACTTGGTGCGAGTGTGCGTGTCTGGAGCGTGTGCGGACCCTAAAACGCCTCATAATCCGCCGACTGTACCACTTCATTTATCCTGCGGCGGTGGATGGCGTGTCGGAGAGCGAGAGCCGACACACCGGGCCGCGCTGCAGACATGAGTTTCCTGAAACGTGTCGTTCCCTCATGCTCGCTCCTGTTCCCGGCTGAGCGACTTTCAGAAACAATCCCTTGAAAAATTTATGACTTGCAGCAACTGTCAATCAATATTTCACTGTTTCAGAAGAATTTTTTTAATGAAATATTGTAAATAGGTTCTTCATCATCGTTTATTTGTAATTTTAATTGCAGTCTATGCGAATTATCTTTCTGTTTGTGCTCCTTTAGTGATTTTTTAGTCACTTTCTTTGCAGTTTTACTTATTTATTACCCTTTTATTATCATACTCCTACAATAGAAGTACCCCTTATTATATCTTTGGGCGATCGAAGTGAAAGTCCCCGTAAGACGCCGTTTTCCATGTTCCCAAAACTTAAGATTGATGTTTTACTGTCGTTCAAGAATATTAAGACTTTTATCACTTTTAATGCATCACCGTTCAAAAACGTTGGAGTAAAAATGAGATCATACATCTTTTGATAGATACGCATCTTATATGGAAGAAATTAAAGGCGAATGCACTTGGTATGAAAAGTAATCTAAAAGCAGCGTCTGAAAGTGTGAATTAAAAGGTGATTGATTTCCATCGGAGTGCTCCTCGTTTGACCGTATCGACCAGAAGGTCATAAAACTGTCTGGTCAATGGAAGGGTGATTCAGGGGTGATAAAAAAAAAAGAGAGAAAAAAAGGCTGATGAATGAGAACAGGGATAGTAGTGACTCCTGGGATGGGAGCGTGGACATCTAACAACCCCTCAGTTCCTGCGCGTCTGTGTTTGCGCGGAGGCCGTCGTGCGTGCGGAAAGATGGATGGCGCCTTGAAGTCGCTCGCGCCACGCAAGAAACTCCAGGCTGGTCGTGCTAAACGTGCCCGGCCGGCCCCGGCGTTAATACAAAGGCTCGGGCCCTATTCATCTTCACTGACACTCACCCAATAGCACAGTAAATTACAGAGCAAAAGGGAGGCGGAGGGGTCGAGTGTGAAGAGAGATAAAGATGGGGGGGGGGAACGATCGGTTGGAGGAGAGGGGAAGCGGGGAGGAAGGAGCGCACTCCATCGAAGGCAACTTACAGCCTAATGAATGCAGCGGACTGAGTTTAAAGTCATACATCATCAATATTAGAGGCTCAGGACGGAAAGTACCGCAGGGGCTTAATCATGCCTGGAAGATAATGAATAAACTAATATTCCTGTGGCGGGCGGGGGGGAATTGATACATCGGATAAAGAAATGCTTGGTTGGGCCATAATGGCCAGACAGAAGTTTAAAAAAAAAAACACAACACTCTTGCTTCGAACCATTTCCACTAATCATCTTTCCTGACACGTATTTCCTGCATCATTGATGGAACAGAACTGGCCATAACAGTCGCCTTGGCAGGAGCTGCTGGCTGGCACTTAGGATGGATCCCCTCGCCAGAGGCGCTCCTCGCCAGACACACAAGCAGCACCAGGGAGGAAGAAAAAAAAAAGTAAAAAAAATAAAAAATGGACGAATCCCTCAGAGGAGGAAACGAGTCGAGCTTACCTTTACGTTCTGGTGTTAAAAAGCCTCGTCGGCCCCCCTTCAGTGCACAGGAGCCGCCCGAGGACACCAGTCGGTCTATACGATGTTGTTTTTAAGATTAAACTTTAATGATTCAGTTTTTCACAAGATGACAGCATCATTTTAAGATCACAAGATAGATTGAATTAGTTAGGCTCACTGCAAGACGCCGGCGCAGAGCGCACAACCAAATGTGAAACAGGACTTCGGGATTTCACAGATTTACATAATTGAGTTTAACACAAAAGGCACTTACGCCTCTTCGTGGAGGAAGGAGCACGAACCTGTTGATCGAGACTGACTTTAATGCATAAAAGATTCGCTTCGCCCCGGTGCCGGTTGCTCCGCGGTTACATCACAGACAGCTGTCATTTCATCTGCAGCGAAACAGGAAGGTCAAAGTTAAATTTGAGACTCTCTGAAATTCAGAGTCGCAAAAAAAAAAAAAAACCCACACGTGAAATCCTACAAGGTCTCTGCTGCCTTCTTGTGAAAGCGATTGCTCATCCACATGAAACGCAGTTGATAATCATGTAAAGAAAGTCTGCAGATAAAGGTGGAGATTCATGTTTGTGGGCTTTCAAACGAAACAGTGATTTGCACTTAAACACTCGGGTGCCCTTGAGTTCGTGAATGGCATGTGTGACTTGAACGGTAATAAACATTTAGATTTACTTTTTTCCGCAGCGTACGGCTTCCAGCACGGTTTCACTCCATAATCACCAAGCGTCCTTGTGCAGAGCAATGAATCCTTTCACAGCAATGAAACCTGGGCACTGACCTCTGCAGCCTGCAGATAAAGGCCAAGGCTAATTACAGGACTAATCACTCCTTTGGAAGGACACACACGCACACACACACACACACACACATGCACACACGCGCGATGCCTCCGTCGTTACTTCTGAAAAAAATGACATCCTTTCTTCATTCTTTCAACTTCATAAAATGTCCTTTAAGAACAATAAGCAACGAAATAAAGCAACAGATTGGACCTTGCGCTGCATCGCCCGCTCCTCCTTGCCAATCATCTTCCACTTAAGAGTGTTTCCTATAGCCAGCGTGGAGCGAGCGAGCGAGCGTGCGAGCTCCTGGCAGCCGGAGCGGCCCTCTGTTTGCCAGGAACTACGTTGGGACGACATAAAGCCAGCACAGAGCCCACATTTGGACAGGAGGCCGGAGGACGAGCGTTCATGTTGTATTTGCCCGCGTTGGCCAGCGGAGCGGTTCGGTGTTTGAACGAGCCTGTGCAGGTATTTGGCTCCGACAACAGACTGTGAAGTGTGTGAACTCAGGACAAGCGTCCTGCTGGGAACCAACGGCCTGAATTTCATACAAACTGGCGTCTAATACAGTACATAATATTCCCCTCTGCTTTAGACATCAGGAAGGCTTTTTCACTTGATTTTTCCACATGAGTTTATGTGACAGGTTTTATTGTCACTTGTGTGTTCGTTGGTTTGTTTTTCTGTTTGCAGGATAACTCCAAAAACTTCTCAACGGATTTGGATGAAATTTGCAGGCTGATTGAGGGATGATACAAAGTACAGGTGATCCAATTGTGATGGTGATCCGGTTATTCGGTGATCCAAATCAAGAAAAAAACAACCTTTCTGTGGAGTGTTTAGAGAATAAAAACGCAGGAACGCATTCGATCATGTTTCAAACTGCTTTTCCCAACAAAGGTCAGGGTCACGAAACTGATTTACTGCTCAAGGACGCTTCACCACGTCCTGACTGTAAGTCGTTTGGATGATGGACAGCCCGCGTTCACACCATCTTCGCGCCATCGAGGTGCAAACAGCACGAGAAGGATCGTCGCGGCGTTCTGTAAAGACGCGGCGACACCCCGAGCCACCTGGATCGCGAGCGCGAGGAGACGCTTGGCTGGAGGAAAAAAAAGTTCTGGTTCAATTCCTCGTGGGAACGAGTCGTCTCTCGTTCGAACGGCGCCAACAGCGCCGAATGATTCACATGCTCATTATGCTCACAATGTGCACGCATGTGTGTGTGTGTGTCTACTATGATTCAGTCTATGTAAGGAGGCAGCCAAGTAATTATATGCCTGTGTGCAAACAAACACACAGTCCCCCCCCCACTGGTTCCTACCTCCCCACACACACACACACACACACACACTTCTTGCCACTCCAGCTTCTGTCGAAAATGGTTCTCGGTGTCTCCTAAATTTGAGCTTTTCTTGTCTCATAATCACTTCGGCAGCCGAACACAAACACTCGCGTCGACTCGCATAAATTTGCAGGAGATTCGTCCTGACATCAGCCATCAATATAAATGCAACCTCTTATCTTGTAAGAATCAAATTTCAGGCCTCGCGACGTGAATTATACAAGTTACTACGTCGGGAAACATGGTCGCATCTAAAGCCATATGCACAGACATACCTCACACACACACACAAACATGCACACACACACACACAGAGCTGCCACAGGGAATAGGATGAAAATGAAAGCCGAGCGAGGGAGACGTGGGGGGAAAAAAAGGAAAAAAAATGGAGGGGAGAGAAAAGCCCATGTGGCAGAGGCATCTTCACTGAAATCAGCTGATCCCTCCCCCCTCCCCCCTCCCTCCTCTTCCTCCCTCCCTCCCTCCTCCAGCTCTCTCTCTCCCTCTCTCTGTCCCCCTTACATCAACCTCATCCCACCCTGTCCTTTCCCTCCTTCCTTCCCTCTCTCCCCCCTCTCCACTTTCTCCCCCCCCCCTATCTCTCGTTGGGCTCGTATTATCACTCCCTCTGTATTCCACCTCCCTCATCCTCTCTCTGTCACTGTGGGAGAGCTGCAAGGCAGACAGAGGCAGCGGCATACACTAATGTTACTATATTTGACAAGCCACACACACACACACATACATACACACTGACACACACATTCCCCTGCCACATGCACGACTGCACACACATATGGAGAAGAAGAAGAAGAAGGAGGAGGAGGAGGAGGAGGAGGCACACACACATGCACATAAACACAGACCGGAAAGACAGCCCTCAAGTGTATATGCGTGGATAAACACACACACACACAGACGCGTGCTGAGTGCAGGAATCACAAACATAGCGACACACACAGAAGGGGTAGCGCATGACGCCAGCAACCGAACGCCGCTCTCTCTCTCTCTCCCTCTCTCTCGCTCTCCGTCAGACACACACACACTCTCCGTCTCCCTCCTCTCCACGCACACTCACGCCTCTCAGACACACGGCAGCGCACAAGCCGACGGGCAGGACGGCGCTGGACGTATCATTCATATAGGGAAGAGATCCGGAGAAACGGATTAACTATCTCCATCCTTCTCCCTCTAAGGACCTTATCCTCTCTTCCCTCCTCTTGTGTCTCTAAGCCTCTCTTCACCTCGTTTTTTTCCCCCTCCTACAATCCCTCCTTTTTTTTCTCTACACAATCCCTCCTTTTTTCACAATTCATTGGTGGGTTAAAGGGAAGCTGGGGGGGGATTGTCTCTAAAGAAAGAAGGATTATGCTTACATTATTTGCTTTACGAGGATCTTGAATGTATGGATTTCTTTGAACGGAGGGGGACAGTTTTTCTCCCGTGTTTTGTCTTTTGTCTTTAAAAAAAAAAACACTCTAATTTTTTGAATTCTTTTTGAAAGAGATGGCTGACGGCAAAGAGCCATAAAGCTGCTGCTGCCTGCCTGAGAAATTTGGTCAAAGGTAAGTGTGTTGAGTTTTCCTTCGACCGCACTCGCGCTTCGTCTCGCACACGCGAAACTGCTCCTCGTGTCATATTCTGACGGCACGCACTGTGACACAAAGTGGACTGATAGCAAACTGCCTCTTTCCAGGAGATAATCAGGCGTTTTCTAACGGGGGCTGGAGGTGCACCGAGCAGGAGGGGAGGGACGCTGGAAATGTCAGCGCTGAGGATGTTTGATGGATGAAAACAACACGGTCATTCATGTTTAGGTTGAGGTTTTTAGGGCAAAGCTTGCAGAGGAAAGCAGAAAGAGAAGGACTGAGAGAGATAATCTGGAAGAATGTCGATTTTTTGGGGAGTGGTTGTGAGAATAAAGTCTTTAATTTACAAATTATTCTTAGAATTCAAGGAAATAGCAAAAGAAATCTTGTCAAAAATGTCAGAGGAATTCTGAGTAAACATTGATTCAAAGCGCTCCTGACTCCTGATGTATAATCTTTTGCGGTTCAGCGAGACTATAATTAACAAGCAGCAAGTTTGGGGAATGTTTCTGGCACTGCGGTTGTAAATATGCCTGAGGTAACAACCACAGGCACTTCAAAATCACATGAGGTATAAAAAAAGTTGTGCAGAAAGTTTCTGCTTTCAAAACAAAACATTCACAGAAATCCATCCGCTGTTTTACACCTGCAATCTTCACGTTTCATTATCTGTAATGCTCGATGTTTATCGTTGAGTCTGCACATCACAGTGCTGCATTACAGTGCTGATGATGATGCAGACAGTCACTGACACAGTGTCCAAAAAATGGAGAGCGACTGCCAACGGAGCAGCAGAGACACCACATTATTCTCTGCACCTCCTCGTCGTCGCGCTGCCAATAAGCAGCAAAGGAAAGTGACACAAACTTTGCAGAGAACTCGACCTTGGTGGCTCGGTGTTGACAAGCGCGGCTGCGATTCCCTCGGCTGAGGCCGCGAGGTGATGCGTTTGTGTTCCCACATGTGGATCACACTTCAGAGACGCCAGCGCCCGGTTTTAGAAGGTGTGATGTAAGAGTGATTAACTTGTGGCACTGTGATTACAGGATGACGAGGAGGGTGTGAGGCCTCGTCACGCTCGAGTCCTCGAGGTTTTTTTGGGGCTTTTTCGTCTCAAATCACAACAGGAGAGGATTGTCTGACTGTTTACCAGGTTACAGTGATTCTACCTCAATATTTACCATCATTAACGATCATTTTGTTGGTCCAATAGATTCGATCATGATACAAAATTGCTGTTTCACTCTGCTACTGTTCAAAAGTGGTGTAGAAACAGTAGGAGGAAGCTGACATGATTGGATGGCAAAGCAATATGTTTGTGTTACTGCATTACTTCGTGTATGTGTATTTATATGCATGCTTTTGCACCATGTGCCTGTCAACACATATGCTGCTCTATTTGTCAAGCTAAAGGCTTGTGCCTAGGTGTGTGTGTGTATGTGTGTGTTTGCTGCCCCAATCTATCCCCCTCTCCTGTGTAAGAAAGCCATTAAAAATTGATTTAGGGAGCTCGGGCTGCCGCTCTCCGCCTTTGTTAGCAGCCTACACGCTCGCAAACACAAAATTATGAACACGTATGCACTCAGCCGCTCCGGTTATGATGGCTTTTATTTAATTTCAGATGCTTTCTCTGCGCGCCTGAGAGCGGAGCCTGAAGTGAGCGGTTGGTGCTCGGCGCTCACAGCTGTGACGACACACAAACACAGCGGCGTCCCCACACGGACCGTTGTCCTCCTGCGCTCCGCTCCGGAGGCAGATTGGACCGAATCTCAGCCCGATAGATCAAAGATTATCATCCAAGCCGAGCGAGAGAGTCACAAGGAAGACAAATACGAGAAAGAAAGGGGGCTTGAGTGGGCAAAGATGGACACTGACATGCAGGTTATCTCACACACACTCACTGACACACACACACGCACGCGCGCTCCCTGCTCTCCTGAGGAAAGGAGGATTTAAGCCTCTTTGTTGAGGAGGCCGGCTCGTCCTGTTGTGCTTCCCCTCCGACGTGAGAAGGAATTGATTTATTGTCGATCGCCTGTTGTAACACAAACACAACTCTAAAAAGCTGTCTTGTCCATCATCCAGCTGCCGTGTAGCCCATTATACACCTGAAGTAATCTTCTTTACACTCCTTTTCCTTCCCACCGTTCAGGTGAGACAAGACGGATTGGCAACACTTAGAAAGCAGCGACTGAGACCCGCAGTCAACATTCATCCAAGGCAATCACATTGGAGTTCTAGCAGTCTGGTCGGGAATGATGATGATGCCGTGCAACAAGCCGAACGGGTTTGCTCGATCACAGAAAATGAATCTTTCAAGCATGAATGAGAGCGAGAGAGTCGGAAAAAATGGAAAACATGTGCAGGAGGGGCCGCGGAAGAATGGAAACAAAGACGGTAAAGAGGAGCGGAGAGGAGGACAGGAGGTGTCATCCGACTCCCCAGCATGCAGGGTCACTCATAAAGTCCGTACACGTGTGTTTACACAAATGTGTGCACGGGTGCCCGTGTGGGTTTTGGCTGCCCCTCGTGTCCGGGCCAAGGAGGTAAAAAAAGCGCTCTTAGAATAGCCCGACAGGCGGCCGAAGCACCGGGTTCACCTATGCTGCACGGCGAGAAGCAGCGAGCCAAACGCTGACGTGTCACCACGGACGCTTCGACACGTTTTTGGTGGCTCGTGACCTTTTGAAAAAGTCAAAAAAGCGAAGTTAAATTCAGTAAATAAACGAAATATCCTCCTCGTCTTTGTCAAAGATTCCCTTAAACACAATGATTCATCCACAGGTTGTCCTAATTGAGCGTCGGTGAGTTATAGTATCACAAACGTGTGTTCGAACGGCTCTGCAAGAAGAAGCTGTTTGTCGACGCGCCATCTGGTCGGCTGACGGCACCACGCGCGGCGCTCCGGTTCGAGCCCCGAAATAAATCCGGCCCACCCGGTCGAGCGAAGCAGGAAACGTGTGTAACGTTTCGAACATTTTCCTCGCCTTCCTTCGGTTCCTCCTCCTCTGAATTTTTCAGACGAAGCTCGTGCGCTCATTTGGGAAGAACAACCGAAAATTTCCCAGCAGAGCTCGGCTAATGTGACTTTAATCACATGCAGGAAATCCATCTGCTGAATATCCTTCGCGACATGCTTCTGCTCCTTTGTCGGGGAGAGAAAAGGGGGGGGGGACCGAGAACGGGTGAGGGAAGAGGGGAGGGAGGAGAGAGAGAGGGAGGCAGCGTGAGTGAAGGAGATGAGCAGGGGGGAGAAAAGGAGCGCTGAATATTGATACATCAAGGTCACAGGGAGAGAGAGAGAAGAGAGGGATGGAGAGACAGATGAATGAACGCGGGAGTAGATGGAAGGTGGCAGGAGATAGAAAGACGGAACATAAAGAAGGAGCTGAGAGAGCCCAGAGATTAGACGGGCGCTTTATATTTCGCTCGGCGTCTGGCAGGTACTAATAACAATAATGATAACACAAACAGCACCACTGGGGCACCGACGCACACACACTCACTGCACACACTCACTGCACACACACCAAAACACTGGAGGGGCTGTGGAGGTGAATTTCAATGCTGTTTACCCAATTTTTCACCTCCTCTTCCTCTCCTGGGTAATTCCCAGCTTGCCCATATTTTTCTTCTTATCCCTCCACGTCTCCTCTCCACACCTCCTTTACCATCTTTAACTCCACCTCCTCCTCTCCTCTAAACTGCTCTTCTTCCTCGTTTCCACACATGACCACCTGTGGAAAACCCACAGACGTTTACGGCCACTAACACATTCATTTCTTTCCACTTTTTCCAATCAAAGCTGCGACTTTCTTTGCCGTTTCCCCGCAAGATTCGCACGTCGTTGAACAACGGCCTAATTTGATTACTGCGATTTTCACACACTGCTGATTGGGTTTTGATGGTACAATGAGAAGGGAAAAAAAAAAAAAAAACGTAGGCAAGTCTCTCAGCGTCACTCCACCAGTTTCAGAACAGCGCTGATTGGCCTGGAGGCTGCGAGTCGGCGTCGTGCTTCGGTCGCGTCGCAGCGCGGCTCCGACAGGCTTTACGCGTGGTAATGACTCAGAAAGACGATTCATCCTTTTTTCACGAAGCGCAGGGGATGTGTTTCATCACAGCTGCACTTTAATGCTGAACAGTGACTTTACATTGACATTCATCCATTTTGCAGAGTTTTGAGTTGCCAAACTAGTTAACTAAGTCACATATATACACGGTGTCTTTCCATGCATGAACTCACATCGATTTCCAGAAGCTGCAAAACGAACTAAAGTCATTTCTAGCTTTAAACGGAGCCCGATCATGAAGCTTCTCCTCACCTACTGATATATTGATTTTTCCTCGTGGATGACAAGCTTCCCTATTGTGAGCGTGGGATCATATCCGAGTGACAACAGCGAGAGAAATCCATATCTGTCCTCACATTTTGCTCGCGTTCCTCTTTCTGTCTGTCTGCTGTCACTCTGCGTGTCAGACGGCCGCGGTCGGGGGTCCGTCTGTGGCGAAGGCAAACCGATTGTGTAAACGACCAAAGACACACACATGTATTATTAATGCCGGTGGAATACCAGAGGGGGCTGTTTGTGATGCTTGCACACACACACGTACAGACACACACTCGCACTTACAGCGAGCAAAAAGTGCAAACACAGGCATGGAAACACACTTTTGAATGTATGCAGCGCAGCTCCGTCCCAAACGTGTGCGTGCATAAGTGAGGCGCCCCGCTGCTCGAGCCTCCATGACCATATATGGGGGTGTGTCTGCATGTGTGCAGAGTCAGCCCCCCCCCCCCCTGCGTGGACACACTGATGGGATTGAATTGGTTTAAGTCTGATGTGTTTTCTCTCTCTCTCTCATTGCAGGTGTGGTTTTTTCAGTCGCCACCCTTGTGGAGGCTGCAGGCATGGCGGCGTGACCCCCCTCCTCCCTCAAAAGCCCCGCCCCCTCCGACAGAGGAAGGCCGCAGAGCTGTGTCATGCCCCCTCACACTCGCCCCCCCGGGGGCGTCGGTTCGCCCCCGGCCAGCGCCACCGTCGGCTTGGCCAGACACGGTGAGTCGGCGAAATCGAAGAGAATGAAGGAAACCTGCCGGACTTTATTGTCGTCTATCAGGCTCCGAGCGGAGCAGGCGAGGAGGAGCAGTGTCTGTTTTGACAGCTGCTAATGTTAGCATGCCCAGCATGACTGAACACACACACAAAGGATGAGGGCAGTGACAGTACAGCAGCATGTGCCAGTGAAATGCCACATTACTGTATTCATTAGGAAAGCAAACAGTCTGCAGATACCAGACAGACAGGAGGGAATGATGGAGGTCAAACAGCAGGGTGCTCTCTCCTCTATCGCTCTATTTCTACTCCACTCAACCTGTTTTCCCCCCACTCGAGTGTCTTGTTCGTTTTCCTGCTCACACACTGTATATTTCCTCCTCGATGACCTTTTTGTTACCTCCTCATCCTCCCTCCTTCCTGCCGTTTCTGTCCTCCGCGCTCCTCCGCGTCGTCTCTCTTAGCACATAATCCTCCTCTGGTTTTACCATCTCATACACACAGTACACTCAGTCCAAACAAAAATCCATCAGATGTCGGGTGGCATAGCAACAGATAGGACAGCTGCATACGTGTGTGTGTGTGCGTGTGTGGTGGATTAAGCCGTGGAGTGGATGGATTCTGCCATCTGAGAGGCTCGAGACACTTCTTCAGCTAATAGGCAAACACGAGAGCGAGCCTTCTCACTTTGTTTACCACCACATACGACACGAGGACGCAAACATACGCACACAAACACGCATGAGTTTCTCGTTGTGGCTCCGGAGAACAAGAAAACGAAGAGAAAGAGTCGAAACGAGGATGTTTGTCTTCCTCCTGGCATCAATTTTCCAGAGGTGTCTGGCGAAAACACCCCCACAAACTGCTGTGCAACACCGGGGGACTCTAAATAACAGGGCAGCACTATCTGTCAGAACCTCCACACACCCACACGGACCCTCTTAAGTCGATAGATAGACCTCCCTCTGGGCTGCTCACCGGCTCTCTGTCTCCATCTCAGCACCTCGTGCCTCTTCCTCCCCCCCTCTTCACCTGTCTGACGCCTGCTCGTCTTCACCTCCATCATCACTCTTCCTCTCTGGTCGTCAAATAAAGACGGTTGTTTAAACAATCGAAGAACGGGAATTTTATCCTCAATGGCTCTCAGCTTCAGCACTTCACCGGCTCTGTCGTTTCTCATTATGCCGATAACGACGCGCTCCTGCTCAGCTGGGATCAATGTTTTTTTCTTCCTCGTCTACTGCGAATATTTACCACGTCTTTTAGAACAGGTGTTTTCTCTGTCTTCTGTTTGGTTTCTCAATGTCTCTCTGTATTCCCCTCACAGAGCTCAGAAGCTCTCTGATCTCTGATCACTCCACACACACATTATCGCACACACACACCCACCCGCTGAAGGCTGCGCATAACAGGAGCAGAAAGGGAGGGAGGGAGGGGGGGGAGGGGGGGGGAGGAGGCGTCCCGTCAAATCACAGCCGGCAAATATGCCACATTACAAACGCGGCTGACAGTCAAACCATCGCGGACGCGTTTCAGTCGAAAACTGACGAAGTTCATTTAGAAACCAGATTCAACGGAGACGAGCAGGAAAGTGTTTCTCACGCCGAGCCGCCGCGTCGAGCTTGTGAACCTCAGAAATGTGGTGAAGCTCAAAGGTTTCAAAGTAAAACGAGAGGCTGAGCGACGCTTTCTTGGAGGAACACAATTTGTGATAACTGAGGAATAAATGGATTTTTACTTCACATTTTGTGATGGAAATTATCGAACTAAAAGAGAAATTTGACTCTGATTTTCAGATATTTTTCCACCTTTTTCTCATAAATTCTGTTTCGATTTCAAATATTTCCTATTTTTTGCTATTAAGCTAAAAAAGCTTTACTGAACCGTTAAAATCTCGTGAAAAGCTCAAGTTTGAGTCTGAAACGATTGATAAATGATGAAGGAACAAAGAGTAAAGTCAAAGTATGAAAAACTGTCAAGAAAACTGGTTCAAAAGGTTGAAGCATTTAACCGGTGACGGAGAGAACTCAGAAAACGGGAGTGGGGAAAAAAAAGTGCAAAGTGAAGTGGAGGGAAGAAAGTGTTGGTGACACGCAGCGTGAAACAGAGGAAGCGAATAAAAGAGATGGAAACAGTGGGGAGCGGAGAGGAGGAGGAGGAGGAGGAGGAGGAGGAGGAAGAGAGCTGCGAGATCAAACAGGCGGAGTGAAAGACAAGACGGCGAGGAAAAGATAGAAGGAAGGAGGAGAGGCGAGAGAGGAGAGCGGAGGGGTCTAGGAGCGACACGGGGACCATATGGCGCCTGCAGGCCTCCGCCATCACAGCAGACTGTCTCATCTCACACACACATATTTGCAGACATAAATATACAGTGTGTTTGATCTTGCCGGTGTGTGTATGTGTGTGTGTGTGTTTTGGTGCTGACGCAGCCCCCAAAAACAAAGTTTTCATCCGAGGGCGTCGAGGAGCTTGGCTCTGCTGCGAGGTACTGACTCAGGTTTGGGACGGAGCCACGATACGGTGACTTCAGAGAGTTCAGCTGCGATACAGGGAGGAGGGAGGGAGGGGGGGGGGGCACGGCGGGGGGAGAAATTGCGCCGTCATAGCCGGAGAAAACTGGCCGCGCCGGCCAGTAATTTAGCTCCACCTGCAGCAGCTATGAGGTTGTGAAATTGACTGATGAACAAATTAGTGGGACTGCGAGGCGACCCGGTGGGTGAGCGGGGGGGGCGTGTACCACGTGGGGCTTAAACGCCCTTCACAGCAGCGTCCTCTGTTTGACTCCTGGACAGCTGATCCTTTTCTGCATAACGCTTCACTCTCATTCCTCCACATCCAAATCGCTCCGTTCCAACGCGGAAAAAGAGCCAAATAAACAAACAAGTGTGGTGAGTTCTGAGGCTATTTAAGCAACCTGGATTATGGAAAAAATGTTGTTTTTTTACGAGTCGGTAGCTGGTATGGTGGCATTTCAGCTCAGTTTATGCTTCGCGTGAACCCAGATCAGCGTGACACGTCCTTAATGTGGCCTGAACTCCTCACACGGCGCTGCAACATGACACACGGAGGGTAAAAAGAAACCGGAGCGACATCTTGTTGGCAAACATTTGAAAGAGCATCTGGCAAACTCGGGGGTGTAATCAATACCTACTTCAGGTAATCGCTTCGTATCCTGAGGGGCTGAACTGCACAAGTTGTAATTTCCGTTCAGCTTCTTTTTTTCTGACGAGGATAAAACTTGATCTTTGATCTTTTCCCTCTCGCATAAGAAGTAACGGCGCTTCTCACACGGATTTACTCGCTCGTATTCTATGTGATCTCTGCAGGTTCACAGAAATGTTATCACCTGCTGGTCAGAGAGCAGCTCGGACCGCTCCGCAGCTTAGTGGTCCGAGCTCGTTGCGTCTCTGATCTTGGGATCACGACATAGTATGTCGTGGTGATTTGATATCAGCCTGTCATGGAGGCTTTAGCTCTGCACGCCTGACCTGACCTTGAACACGCAGAAAGGTGGCTGCATGTATACTTCAGAGTTCAACGTGCCGGTTTTATACTCGCTCCTCGGTTTCTACTTCAACTTTTTTCTAAGATAATTAAAAAAACAAAAGCAGAAATGAGCTAAATACAAACAATTAGGTGACACTGTCCTGCTTTCAAAGGACATTGGCAGGGATAAATCAGGTTAATCCTCACGGCACCGTAAACTGAACCACTCGGCAGTAACCGAATGACACTGAGTGACTGTCAGCAGGTCCGGGAAGGTCAGAAACTGTAACGATCACAAGGATAGAAGATAAAATCCATCTATAGTCAACCAGCTTATCAATAAACCAACTTAACTTGACTGTCGAATGTAAATTAAAGCCGTCAGGATTACACCGTGACAAATGTGTCACATACAGTGTGTGTGTTTGCTGGTGTGTGTTCTGGATCGGCACCATCTGTCCATCCGTCCTGTCGGAAGGAGCGAGTGGGCCTGCGCGCCGGGCCCCCGTCGTCGCCGATCCGAGGCAGAATCGATTCTATTCTGGTCCCGCTGACGCGGCTGTGACATGAGAAAGCCAAACGTCCTTCATTCTTTCTCAGCTAATTCTGAATGTATTCAGCGTTTGGACCGACGCCCCGATCAGGCGCTCGGCGCGCCGACACGCTGCGGGGAAAAAACATGTAACAAGCTCACGAGCTCGCTTCCTCTCACCTGTTTCCTCGCGTCTCTTTGTCTTACCTGTCGCTCACTAATTAACAGCCATCGTCACAAAAAAACTATGTCAGCGCGTGTCACACACACCCCAACCAGGCATTAACCAGAGTGTGTGTCACTACAAATTGAAACAAATAGCAGGAATTAGAGAGGCAGATCAGCCTACACATTACCCACTCACCGCTTCAAGTCAAAATAACGAATATATCAGCAGAGGAACGGACGGAGAGGGAGAGAGAGAGAGAGAGAGAGAGAGAGAGAGAGAGAGAGAGAGAGAGAGGGAGGATAATTGGAGGTAATCTTTCCGAGAGGAGAGGTGGAAATAAAGTTTGAAGGAAAAAATACGATCAAGATTTCAGTGAAACGCTCTCGCCTCGCTTCATCACAATGTCAGCAGGAGTGCAGCCTAAGCCCTCACACTTCCTCTGCTCATCCGTAGCTGCTGCGTGTGTGTGTGTGTGTGTGTGTGAGACCGTGACTTCTTACGTGTGGGTAACAGATTATAATCGGCCGTGCAGAAAGTCAGCTGGGAAGGTTGAGAGCGTGACAGTAAAAAGAAACGAGACAATGTGGGTTAAACGATCGGATTCGACTCGAACCGCAAACTTCTCTCCCCGCGCCGCCTCTTTTTTTTCCACGCTGTCCGCCGCCGCTGCCCGGTTGCCACGGCAACATCATGTTAGGGCTGACATAATGCAACTGCACCGACGGGACCTTGATATGAGACCCCGCGTGTGCGTGCGTGTCATGTACTCTATTGTATTCTCTGCAGACAGATATTGATTGCAGCCATATAGTGAGTGTAAATAGAGAAATGCATGTCCAGAGACATACAAGGCACACGCGCACACACACGCACGCACACACACACTGGCTGGCTATTTTCCATCCACTAAGTAAATAAGGTCCAAGGTTACTGTGGCGATCAGGCCGCCTGACAAATTACACGGCTGCTTCAGTGGCAGAGGAACAGGTAATACAGTATGTTGCGCGGTGAGATAATGCAGGTGGTGACATCCCATCATGTGAGACAAATGACACGTATTTCTTCACCTCGTAAAGGCGAAGCCATCATCAGATATCTATTCTTCGTCTTATCTCGAATGCAGCGTTCGATATCTCCGCATCCTTGATGTGTGTGAAGCCAAACTGGAGCCTGACTGACAGGAAAAAGTATCGAGACGTCCTGAAAACAGAATAAAACACACGACAACCAGCGAAGAGAAGCGGAGGCCTGCGAGTGTGTTGGCTGGAGGACAGCTGGTCGTCCTCGTAACAAGATAGCAGCGAGTCTGTCGCCCGCATGGAAAACAGCTTGGCCCCCGGTAACGTGCAACTGGGCTCGGTGACACAAGTGCCCGAGGTAATGACATCATGGTGGGATCCGGT
>JAUESE010000037.1:6831490-6841556 GCA_032274725.1 Malacoctenus triangulatus
TCTCTCTCTCTCTCTCTCTCTCTCTCTCTCTCTCTCTCTCTCTCTCTCTCTCTCTCTCTCTCTCTCTCTCTCTGTATCACTGCAGAGCTGAGCTGCAGGGGCAGCAGAGGCAGAGAGAAGAGAGAGCTCTAACTCCCGATCAGTGAGACACAGGCAGGCAGACAGACAGGCAGGCAGGCAGGCAGACAGACTGGTAGACACACCGCCGGTACCGGATCATCATGGACTGGATCAGGACAGAGAAACCCGTCTCCGGATGACGGCCTGGCTTCTCTTATTTGGGGGGACTCTGCTGTAGATACGTGGAATAACCGACAACCCTTTGGGAGATTTAACCCCGTGCTACCCGCGATGGAATATTTACACTCTTCTCATTTTCTAAATGTTCCCCTCTCCTCTTCCTCCTCCTTTTCCTCCTCCATCCCCTCCACCTCCTCTTTTTCATCCTCTCACATTTTGACACGCTGCTGAAGATGCGCACGAATGCGTCTTTTGCGCACTTCCATTGCGACCGCCACTGACAGCGCCCGTGCTTTGCAACATTTTTAAACCCTTCCGAATTTTTTGGTGTGAAAACAACAAGAAAGAGAGGAGGAAGAGAGAGAAAGAGCGAGCCGAGCGAGCGAGAGAGGTGTGAATTGAATTGAACGCGGTGCTGGTCTCATGTTTCTCGCCTAGGGCCCGGATGTACCGAGGGATGCACCGGTGCGTTTTCCCAACCGGTTCCGCCGAAAGCTCCCTCTTTTTTCTCGCCTTCACCTCCATCATGGGGATTAGGTAATATTCACTCCATCCGAAGAAACCCTCCCCATAAACACAAACAACGGAATACCCAAAACTGTCCGTGTCAGACAGTTCTTTCTTCTTCCCCCCCTCTTCTTTAATTTCTTTATTTTTGGGGGGCTTTTTCCCCCTCTCCCGTTATTTCCCTCCTCCTCTCCAGCCTTTTCCCTCTCTCTCTTCCATTCACCTATAGGGATAACGCCGGACTACATTTATGGTAAATGAAAGCAAAAACATGTACATCCCGGAGGACACCCTTGAGAACCATCAAGGTACGTGGTGTCATTTTTATTTCTACCAAACAAACGCCTAACTGTGCTTGAGGGAGGGAGTGAGAGAGGTATGGTGGTCTCGCAATGGGGATGGGATGGGGAAAGAGAATCGGGGTGGGAGGGAGGGAGGGAGGGAGGGAAGGGGGGAGTGAGTGAGGGAGGGAGGGAGGGAGAGGGAAAGGAGAGGGGGTGTCAGCTCCTCGCTGCTTTTCAACAGATGGACAGATGCACTTCTTTTCTGCCCACTTTTTCCTGCCTCCGTTTCACGATTCCATCTCATTTCCTCGCTGCAGTTCGTGCCGCGCGGCGAACTTGCGCCGTAGTCACGCAACAGTGCCGCCGCAGGTAGAGCCGCCAGCGGCCACGGACGAGGCCCGTCGCTTGGTTTCGTCCACACTTGTGGGTTCTCACAGGCCCGTCCATGGGAGAACTGTGGTGTACTGGGTGGGCAGTGGTCACATTCAGCCAACAGGCAGCTGTAGGCGGGGAGCGTTATTGCTGGAGACACATTTCTCGTTGAAAATGACAGCAAACGCGTGTGCGCACGGAGCTCTGCGCTGCTCGGGGCTTTATTTTTTTTTTTTTCCCTTGAAACTAAATTGCTGATGTGCAGTGTTGACTGTATGTTTGAGGATTGAACGCACAGCGGTTGCCAAGGAGCTCGATCACTATCGATCCCCCCGCTGTCCTCCATAATCAGAGTCCGTATCCGTCATGTTTTAATCCAAGTTTTCGTGTCCGCAGGGCTCCTTAATACCAGCTCGCTGGAGAAATTGCATCGAGATGACAGGTGGCAGTAGGAGGGCCTGCAGGACTTATTTGTCTTCAGAGAATTGGGTTGATGATGTGCTATTTTGGGGAGGGGGGGGGAGGCAGCGAGCACGGTGCGTCGTTGCGCACAAGACACGACCCGAAGTTTACGACTTTTGAAGTGTTTCATCATTTTTTTCCCGAGCTCTGCGTGCAGAGAGGAAGCCGAAATCCAGCGCCGTGGTCCGTTCCACGGTGTGCAAAGGGTCTGTTTGCATTGCGCAGTATTACGCGTCGCTCCTTCCACCCACGTTGCAGAGAGCAAAGCCCAGCAATGCATTCGTTTTATGGCCAGCCGAACCGTGCAATTCAGCGAGGGCTTATTACCCCGATCACTATTATCACCCTCGGCACCAACATTATCATCATCATCGTGCTCGTCGTCGTCTCTCCCGTCCACCACCTCCATCACAACCACATACCTCTCTGCCTTGGCGACAGGTTCCATAGCAACAGGGGATGAGGAGAGGGGTGGCGGTGTATGTGTGTGTGTGTCTCTCTCTCCCTCTCTCTGTGTATGTATGCGTGTGTGTGCGTGCATCTGTGTCGCAGCGAGGCACCTTCACCAACAGTTTGTTGCGGGGAGCAACTCATCACAGGCAGACTGTTGCCTGCAGGAGCTGCCTCCATGTTTCATCCCGCGAATCATTGATCAGCTCAAACACAATGGCACCGTCACGAAGGGCCGATGTGTGTGTGTGTGTGTGTGTGAGGAACAAGTCACAGCTGCCTTCATCAACGTGATGTCATTTTAATCTATGATCACCTGTAGCGAGGGCTTCATGTGGGCTGCTGATGTTTTAAAGAGGTCCAAAGAAGTAAAAGGTTTCGTCCTCCATCTTCCTTCCACATCAATAACATGAGTGGGAATATCGAGCGACTCCCAACTAGCAGATCAGCAACAATCACTTGGCAGCAGATGAAGAAACGTGATGGAAACTGGTTCATCTTGACCCGCATGTAACTGTGAAACTATATGTAACTTTAGGCACGACATGCGATATCACTGATTAATCTGGTAAATCTGTAAATCTAGACGGAAACTTTTGACCAGTTTCCTCCTGATATTAATTGTTCGAAGAGGTTCGTTATCACGCTTTGCTAAAGCTTTCAGACTCTTGCTGTAGTTGAAACTTGAGTTCAGTGGCGACGCTGCCACTTTGCGGCGTTGGAAGGACGTAGACCTGCAGATTTTGGGGTGAAGGTTTCAGCACCAAGGACAGTTCAGTCTTCCTCGTCTATTGATGGCTGAATGACAGCTGCTGAAGGAGAGCGGACGAGCAGCGTTCCCTTTTTATCCAGTCGGTACTTTAAATTACTTGTGTCTTTAAATCTAGATTGCGAATTAAAAACGTGACTTTTGTCTTAATTAAGCAGTCTGCTTTTGTAGTTATCTGCCTTTTATTACGACGGTGGATTAAAAGGAGGTGATGTGGACATATTTTAGGGCTCAACTTGTGATTTTTTTGTAGATGAAAGTTGGCAGCAGGTGTAACAATATATTTTCACTGTTCCCTAAACATCATACATCATAAATTTCGATCTCAGTGAGTCAGACTTGCGATTTGCTGCCTAACAGACTGAACAGGCTTTGCTGATGTTCCCTCAGATTTCACACACCTGTAGAGTTGTTGGATCCTCTCGAACTCACACACACACACAACACACACACACATCGACTACGACAGCAGTTTTCAGCAGTGTAACCGACACGTTGATTTTCCCCGTGGGCTTTGTGCCAGAAGCATGATTCCTCCGTTAGGGATATTAATTGCTTTCCGATGGTTACCCTGGGGTGCTGGCCACCTGCCAGTTCACCTCACTCTAATGACTCCAGTTGATGTGCTCGGTGATTTTCTATTGAAGTCACCTCAAAAGACACGTTGTAACAACCGCTGACGTCTTTGTCTCGTGTGCGTCTCTCTGAGGCCTATAAAATAAATTCAGTTACAGATTTTGTGATTTTCAAGAACATCAAACTGAACCAGATAGAAGTGGATCAGTGTATCTGGTGAGGGAAGTGCAGGTGGCAAAGTTGTTGCCTGAATCAAACAACCAAGCGAGTGTTTCTTTCAGATGTGCTTTAATTAGACTCCACAGGGGCAGAGACGCAGCTAAACAAGCTGAGACATCCATCAGGAGGCCTGACGTGGACGGAAATCTGCACAATTAGGCTCCAATCTATCTTTACTCGATTCCGCTGTTTCTCCATGTCAGGTTGAGCTCACAGGAAGGTGAAGGAGGCAGACAGAGATCCTCGCATAGCTTTTGTGGTGCGTGTCGACAACTTGAAAGGTTTTTTTTCCTTCATTCGATCGCTGCGAGTGACTGCAGGGTGGACATCCTGGACAGGTCGCCGGTCTTGTTTTTTTGGACTGTGGGAGGAAAGTCGGAGTGACTTGAGAAAACGCACTCAAACCACCTGAAAGCCCACGCGCCGACATCTCGTTGCAAATAATCCTGCTTTGTTTAGAAGTGTCATGAGCCAAAACAGGTAGATATCAGAGCTCCGCACAGTCTTTGCTGGAGGCACCGAAGGACTGTCGGCGAGTATGGAAGTGTAGATCCAGCTTACAGTAGTTACTGTATGAGTGTTTGCAGACCTGTTAGTCACAGAGAGGTTCGCACAGCCGCAGCGGAGGATGTAATGAGCGATTAAAGGCCAATCAGCATAAAAGAAGTTTATATCAGCGCCTTTGAATGTGTCATGGCTTTAACTTAAGGATGTGACTCAATAACAGCTGCTCTTAACGTAAAACACCATCTGAAAGACACACGCACGCACAAGGGTGGAAGAAGAGAGGGAGCGAGGGGAGGGGCAGATCGAAGGAGAAATAAGAGAACAGAATGACAGATTGCATTAAAGGAGATAAAAGAGACACGGTGGAGAGTGTCAAGTGCGGAGACAAGAAGGAGGGACAGAGCGAGGGGGGGAAAAAAGAAAGCAAAGCGATAAAAAAAAAAAAGGCGCAAAAGGAGGCAGCCAATGGAGAGAGGAGAGAGAGATGTAGGAGAGAGGAATAAAGGGATGAAACAAGCAGGAAATAGAGTGACACAGACGGGGGAGATGGAGGAGGTGGCACTGGGCAGGGGAGGGGGAGGAGGAGGGGGAGGCGAGGAGATGTAGGAGGAGGAAGAGGAGGAGGAGGAGGAGGGAGGATTATCCGTGACTCTGTCTTGCTTAAGCCTCTGGTTGGGTATTGGAAATCTATCTAGAGGCTGTCCTCTGCTCTTAGTGCTATCGGGCCTCCGTCTTCATTTCTGGTGGGACAATACGCCAACACCGGCAGCATCGTGTGTGTGTGTGCGTTTGTGTATGTTTGTGTGTGAAACAGAGAGTATGCAGTTGCAATTGGCCGCCTGCCCGCATGCATTGTGCCTGCTTGGCTGCCTCTGTGTGTGTGTGTCGGTGTGTGTTTGGACATGTATCCCGGCTCTCTGAAAACACACACCTCACCGTCGTCTTCTATTGATCGGACCGAAGCCACCAGTGGAAATAATGACTGTGGACCTGTAGGATCCTCCGTCCCGCTCCCCTCCTTCCTCTTTCCTTTTCGCTGCCTCACTCGCCGTTGCATCTTCTGATCGTTCACCTTAACTAACCCGAAGATTACAGGCCGCTGTTTGATAATCAAACTTAAGATCTAAATTGCCTAAAAACCTCCTCCGAAGATCACAGGCTGGAATGGAAAACTTAAAAGCATGGAGGTTAGATTCATCTAATCCATTTTTCGAGCCTATTGGCCGTCGCGTCACTCAGTAGTGCAGCGTTATTCAATCAAGCCTCTCCAGCAGTGTCCACCCACTGTCCAGAAACAATGAGAGACAATTTGAGACGATAAAAGTATCGATCCTCTCTCAAAAATAAAGAGAAGCATCAGCTTCAGGCTGCTCTGGTGGCCCCTTCGGGGGATTTTTGGGCGGGCAGTGAGCGGAGGAACCAAAACGTGACCAGAAGGTTGCTGGTTCGAGTCTGCCGGGCTGCCTTGAAGCAAAGCTCATGAATTCCCAACTGCTAGCTGGTTTTTTAAAGTTCAATTCAACTTGGCGACACATGTAAACATTATATATTTGCGATGATTGCTTAGATTACACACTTCCTGAAACACTGACCAATAAAAGCTGTCGTTATTGTTGTAAAGTCTGATTGGTAAGATTGGCAACACTGCCAGCAGATTATATCAAAGCTTCTAGCAAAGTCTCAGCAAAATGCAGGTTTAAGCCTTTACGACTTTGCTGTTATTATCTATCATCCACCTTATCTGACCTCCAGAGCTTTATATCTGTTTTTGTAAAGGGGGAACAAGCTACTGAGTGGTCCACATGTGTTAGCAGGCTGTGCTATCTCTGCTTCCGCTGGACCAAAACAATGCCACTGTTTCTATGCAGGCAGAGAGCAAAACACAACAGCTGTGTGGAAGTTCCAGGCGAGGCTGAGGAATGAAGGGAGACAGGAGTAGAGAGCAGCCTATATTATTCATGTCCTTCCATCTTTTTTTCTACTCTCACACTCCCTGCCCTCGCCCGCTTCTCCCTCCTTCACGTAACGTGTCGTCGCTCCAGATTATTTGCTTTGTTTTGTCCCCTCCTCTGTCCTCCCCACCCTCCCTCCTCCTCCTCCTCCGTCACCTCTCCATTTCACGTTGTTTCATACCAAAGTTAGTCGTGGAGTGAGGCTGCGTTTCCTCTCCTCCATGAATTAATCAGCCCATCTGCCCGCATTTACTATAATGGTACCATTTGCAGTGGATCTAACCACAGAGAAGCCAGATACAAAACACCACTTATTGCCTCGACGGGGAATTCAGACACACAAAAATCCGCGCAACACGAAGCGGGCCGACCACAAGCCGACACACGGTTACATCTTTTAGTCCTGCGAGCCTCATCTCGCGTCTCACTGGGACTACATTTCCTCACACGTACCTGAGTTCAGGAGATACGCGTGCTGGTTTTTGCTTCGACGTTCCGGAAATTGACTCACCAAATCAGTGCAGAACAGGGCGAATGTAATTATGTCACCTTGTTTTAGTCACTGATACGGATATAAAGGAACGGTTTCATCAGGCCAGTATCTCACAGGCTGATGACCTCTGGGGCAACGATAAAAAGGCTTTAGATGGTATCCGCTCTCTTCCTGTACAGTACAGTGGCCTCCAGTGTTGCCTGTGTGTGTGTGTGAGCAGAGGACACGTGTGTGTGTGTTGTAGCGGAGCAGAAAGTTTGTCACTTTAGCATCAGTTATGCGTCGGTGAACCTCAGCGAGCGCAGTCTAAATAATTACACTGGGAGAACAGAGAGGACGCCGTTCAGCAAGGCGGAGGACGACGGAGATCCTCCGAACCTGCAGCGCCGTGAAGTTTCACCTCCCACCTGGGACGCGTCGGCTCTCTGCGGAGGCCGTTCGATGAGCCTCGGGCGTATCGATATGTCAGGGATTGTCCTTCAAGTGTGTCTCTCTGAGACCATTCGACACCTGGAATCTGCTTTTCTGTCGATTTTCCTTCCCTGGTTTCTCCGAACTTCCCTCCTCCCCGATGGGAAATTACCGCTTTGACACCATTCAGATGTCCTGAACATCAAAGTGACTCATGAACTGGGGTGAACCCACAGAAACTGTGACTCACGGGCTGCAAGCTTTTCATTTATCTTGTATATTCTCTTCAGGAGTTGATGTCTGGAGCCACAGCAGCCTGAGAACAGAGCTGACACATTCCTGCAGCACATATACACCGTTGCTCCCTCTGTCGCACCCGGCGGCGATTTTAACTACTACTTGCCGGATCTCACCCAACTTTGACCTTTGCTACACTTGACTACTCAGCCATGAAGTGTGAAGAGTTTACATACACACACACACGCACCCACATTCTTGCAAGGAGGTCTTACCCAAAGTGCATCTACAGTCAGAGAGCAGCAGCCAGAGCGTTCAGGATTTTTTTTTGGGTGGGGGGTTTGAGCCCTGTGATGTGCATGGATGATGAGACCACTGCCCTCATTAGTGGTTCTCACCCCCCCCTACCCCCCTCCCTTCACTCACACACACACGCTCCTCACATACGGCGCACGAACAGCAGTGGTCCATACACTGGCGCCCGCGTGCTCGTCGTCCCCCAGACACGGGGGCATCTCATGGCGATTTATTTTTCATGAGGCTAATTTCAGAGGGTGAAGGATAAAAAGAGGGAGAGGGACGAGGGAAACGGAGGCAGAGGGAGGATTCAGTGAGGGATGAACATCACTCGCCCTCGGGCTCCCCGCAGGACGACTGCCGAGTCGACATGTGAACGCACATGTGTGTTTCTGTAAGCATCACCTTGGCTCTCACCTGCAAGACGAACATGCAAGATTAGACTTTCAGCACACATTTCCTGCACAGGTCTGACTGCAGGAAATGAGAATATTTGATATGCAGCGATCCTCCACAACTGATACGGTGACTCTCATATTTAACCAAGTTGCTGTCTTCTTCTCTTCATCTCATCAAAGTTTACTGACCCCATTACAAGGGTACATATTGTACCTTTTTGTTGTGTCCCTCCGACTGGACATGAGGTTTGAGGGATGTACGATGAAGCTCTCGGCTCCAGCGGTCTTGTTAGTTTGGCCTCTGGTGGACTTGTCATAGATGGATAACTACGCTCCCGAGAAGGTGGTCTATCACCATAGGTCTCACTTTGCTGTGAGCGCCACCCTGCTGGGCGACAGTGCCCGAGCGAGATGGATTAAACCGAGAGTGGAGTGACTCTGTGTTTCTTTGTTTGTGTGTGTGTGTGTGTTTCTTTGCCCTCTGGGTGTGTGTAGATGTGTGGTTTTTGGAGGCACTTTCTTCGGTGTGCGTGTCCTGGGCCAAAAGCTGTCAGATCACTTCTTGCAGCTAAGAATCATGGGTTACAAAAGCCTGTTGTGCAGCCCGCGGTGGAGAACACTGTCTCTTACTTTTTCCATTGTAATGCAGGCGGACTGGGAAAGGTTAAGTAAAGCTTCAGCATAGGAAAGCAAAGGGCAGCTCGTCCAATGATGTCATCTCGGTTAGGAGAACGCCAGAAAACTGCACAATCTTCGATTAACAGAATATATCAAGTTGCAGATACAGAAGATGTTGCGTCAAAATGAGAGCAACTGATAGCTGTAGTTTCTCCTGCTTGAAGGCTGTGGAGGGAGGGTCTACCACTGTCTATTAAGGCGTAACTTTATTTCCAGTGTATGAAGACATTTCAAGTAAAACTTCAAGTCGCCTATTTGTGGTGGTGCAGCCAAACGACGGTGTTTTTTAATCCTTTTATCGTTTCAAATCTGACATTCGGTTTCAACTGGAGGACATGACACGGGATTGAATTTTCAATCCAAGGAAAAAAAAAAGCAGGTTATACCCGGAGGAATCGATTGGCAGGGGTGTGCGTTGTGAGGAGAGATGCTGTGCAGCTCTAAAAAGGCTGCACGGACCTTTTGTCCTCGTAACTGATCAGCAAGACTATTTTTAGACCAGCGCTGTTTTTCAGGTTGAGAAGGAGGTAGTTGTTGATAACAATCGGATCGTTCTGTTCCCGTATTGTAACTCATCAGCGTCGCTGGACAAATCGAAAACAGCTCTGACAAACTTTGAAGGCGCAGGAGCCGTTATATAACCGTTTGCTCCGGCTGGGGAACTTTTTCGTTGCGAGAGGTGAACTTGTCTTCATGTGTAAAATCGGCCAAGTGTCCGTTTGAAGCCAATTCTGCGGCTGATTTACTGTTTCCGAGGGAGCCGACGTAAAGCAAAAACTCACGGACGGATGTGAGATGTGACCTGCCGTTAACTGGATTGAGATGCTTCGCTGTCGGTTGCTGGACTGTGAGCCGGGGACGAGCGACGGCCGGGTGGATCGCTCTGACAACAAAAACATTTCACTTTATGATCCATGCCGGATTTTACATCTGTGTTTGTGAGCTTAGCCACTCCATCTTCTGTCATTCTGTTCTCTGCATTAATTTCTAATAACAGCAGTTGAAAAGCTTCTAAAATTTTTGAGGTTTCTTCGCCTCTCTTCTCTTTTTCCCATCATGCTCTGGGTGCGTCTCTGCTCCTTGTTTACCTTCCTATTATTCTCCTTTTTGATATATTCATATTTAGACAAGAGGAAGGTGTTCTGCAATTAAATGACCCAACTATATAGGCCATGAGAGTGTCCTTGACTGCATAACTGAGAAAAAGGCTGGAG